>JAPKLX010000003.1:3775271-3982942 GCA_026898415.1 Leonotis leonurus | reverse complement strand
AACCGCATCGCCTCCGCCCCAACACCACCTAACGCAACTCCAAACTACGTTTGATCTACTGCAGTAATTTGAGGAACAAGTGTAACTCAAATGGTGGCTATACTAACCCTTTGTGATCATGCAGAAATACTTGTTAAATTTATCAGTGTATCTTTTCGTTAGCTACAAAGAGAAGTGTTATGTTGAATTTAATTCCTCATTAGAAGTTTCTCTTCTCCCATGGCTTTCTACTCCAACATTTGCAAAACAGTTGCTGATCAAGAAACTCTGGACAGATCATAAACGTCGCTGTTAAAGGACAACAATAACCCATCTATAGAATCAGTGTAACTTCGTAAAACAGGGCTCGGCCGCTTCAGTTTGCGATCAACTGACTGCGACAAATCACAATGAATTTCTTCCTTAAGTAATAAATGCAGAATAAGAAAAATCAAATCTCTGTATGAAATTTTGAATGACGGAATATTAGATGTGAAGAATTGCGTAGTATCCTGAATTCAAAAGCAAAGATTTAAAAAGAATTAGGGAAAACTCTATAAGCCACATAGGCAGAGCAGATAACAAATTCAGGACGAGTATCTTCATTCCTGCACATGAAACTCGAAACCCCTCAACCAACCAAACAAAAAGGACAAAGGAGCAAAACAAGAAGATGAAGAAAGCTAAGATTTTCACAAGAGTTCCAATAATAGGTAATGAGGAAAAAATAATTAAAGTGATTACACACAAAATTAGCAGGAAATATGAAAAATAAAAGACCGCTTACAAAGTGGAATCTGTTATAAGATTCTCAAGAATCAGTTACGTATGCAATTTCGATGTTCCCATCTATGGGGAAAATCCCATTTAATTGGCGCTTCGTCGTGTATCAGAAAATTCGCATTTATACATCTAATTTTCGGTATATGATTATTAACAATTTCCCCTATAAATATTATCAGTGGTATGTAATTATGTAGTCAGACTCGCGACAACGATATTGGGCCCAAAGTAGGTAAAATTATGGGGGTGCGCAATAATAATCGCTCATATTATTGGACCGAGAGAATGGCCCAAGCCCAATCTCACTTAGTAAAATTGTTTCCAATTTTGTTTTTTGTTTTTTGCTCAAAATGGGTAAATACGAATACAAATATATCCATTAATTACCAATTATTGCATGAATTAATATATTTTTGCACTAACTGGTTGAAGATAATTAGATTCCTAATGAAGTATAAGATGAAGAACGAACTCAATAGTAGTATTAATTAATTATTACCAGCGGGGAACGCCTTTTGATGTTGAAAGTACATTAACCCCCATTAATTAAGGTGCAAATGGATTATGATGGCACAACTCCAATGGTTGGTCGGCTCCATCTTTTCTTGCGAACGCCCATATATTATTAATATTATGATAATGTATTATACTATTTTCGTTTCATTAAAATTGGTCACGTTTTTTTTTTTCGGGCCGTCTCATTAAAGTGGTCACTTTTTCAGAAAGGCAAACAAATTTTACCTTTAAAATACATCACTCATACTTTTTAAAACACAACATTTTATTTTCTTAATCTCCATGCTGACTCATTTATGGTCGCTGTTAGCGGAACGAAGGGAGTAATTGTGTAGGAAACTATAATTGTCATTGACGATTCAATTTTGAATCGTAATTGTGTAGGAAATGTTTCGCTTCTGGTTCCAAATATTCCGAATTGCAACCAGTGATCTCAATCATATATTTTAATAATTTTTTTTTATCACTAATTCAATTTTATCTCTCATATTAGATCAAATTATTGTTTATAACATTAATTACGTTGCAATTTACAAATTCTTGTAAAAGTATACATTTTTAATGGGGGTTCTAAAATAACCTTCAATTCATAACTAAAATGGTAGTTCGAAATGGATCTGCCTTGAACGGTTAATTTCGATTATGAGCTGTGAACTGTAGTATGATTTGATTACGATTTTAAAATAATTAACGGAACCATTAACCGACAATTTGGTTACAGTTCAAACTGTAACCATAACTATCACTTTATGTTAGATGCACGGAAGTGCCTTTTCAAGTTTTATGCTATATACGCTTTTGTTCTGCTACCCTTAAACATGGAAAAGTCTAAGATACCAAAATGGATGATTGTCTCATTTTATACTAGAAATAATCATTGGTTATCTTGTTCGTACACATTATCTCTTTATTTTTCGGGCCTCTAGTGAGTTATAGACAGCGTTCGAAAAGGTCAAATCTTTGATGATTCCATCATCTATTATTGAGTTACGAAAACACAAAAAATCTATTATGGAAGAGTCGATAGTTTTTCTAGTTCAGGTAAAGGTAAGACTTGCATAGAAATATGTCACTGACGTGAGTAATGCCAGAGCAAAAAGCAACTGGCTTATGTTCTTAATTTGAACAATTTCCCGATCTAATTAGACATTAAACAAAATTAGTGCCCGATACGAAAAGCACGCCGTCAAATCCTAAGGCTCAACCCTCGACATTGCATTGCATGAGTACTAAAAATGGGTCATATATTGATTTTTCATTAAGGGGACGTTTAGTAAACAGGATAAGTAGGGATAAGCCTAAATAAATAAAAATAATATAAATTAATCTAGTGTTTACTAATTATAATTATATTCATAGAATATCCCAAAGCCCATAATTAATACTCCAATAAAAAATTATTTACTTAATTAGTATCCCATTTAAAAAAGTGAAATTAAAATAATCCCAAAAAAATGAATTATTCTAATTAATCTTATTCTATTTAATAAACACTCCCTAAACTCCCTAAAAAGAGAAAATTGACTTAATCATGTTTGAGTGAAAAAGA
Organism: Leonotis leonurus; assembly: GCA_026898415.1. NCBI lineage: Eukaryota > Viridiplantae > Streptophyta > Magnoliopsida > Lamiales > Lamiaceae > Leonotis > Leonotis leonurus. The sequence goes on along the minus strand of JAPKLX010000003.1, from coordinate 3,980,115 downwards.
AAAAAAAAATTATTCAAAGTTATGAAAGCTCTCGCTACCAATTAAAAATCGAAAATCTTTCAACCCCTTCTCTCATGGGCCTCTTCTTTCTTTGTCTCGTCTCGTCTCTCTCAACTTTGCAATTAATAGTCATATATATCACCATAAATATTGAAATTGGAAGAGCCAACTCAGAAAGTTTCAGCAGCAACAATTATTAACGTGTAACCAACTTAATACAACATTCACGTGAAATTAAGCTTTGTGAATTTTCTGCAATTGACACTCTGCCAAAATGTATATATATGAAACTAATAATTTGTTTAAGCATTGGGTAGCAGAATCAACTTTGAGTGACTACACTACTTTTGCATTTCCCCTATATTAAAGATGTGACCGCTCACCAATTACTTTTATTTATGGGACACATAGTTTCACCTTATGTGTAGGTCAATTAGATCAATTGTTGATTACATTATCGAATGAATTATTAAAGTAGTCGATCATATAAATCCTGAGACCATATCATATTAGAGTTGTTAATTAAATCTTTTTTTAATTTTATGCGATGGACACAACTTAACATGCCTATGGCTGATGATGCATAGTCACATCAGCATACAGGTCACTATAATTTTTTTATTTTTATTATTATTATTTTATTTCGTATAGAATAATATAAAACTATACCATATTCTAAGCTATAGTCAAAAAGTAAAAATTAAAAAGATTATTAAAATTTTAATATTTATTTACAAAATATATCACATTATTTACGAACATATTAATCATGCCCGTTGCATAGGGTGAACATTTTCCTATATAGATACATATGCAGTTATTACTAGTTGACGCCAAAGGATTTTCCAAGTAGCTGGGTTCCCATGTTGCAAAGAATGAAGGGAGTATTTATTTATTATGGAGTAGTTACTTTTATCAATAGTACAATCTAATTAGCTAAAAATATATAAAAGATAAATAATAGCCACTAACATAATAATATTTAAATTCTAGTTATTTGCAAATTTTTTGTATAAAAATACTTTTATAATTAATTATTTTTTCCATTTCTAAATATGAATAATATAAATAGTATTGAATCGTACCATTCATATATGAGATTCAATTTTATTAAATTGTACATGTGTATGAATTGCATGAATGCATATCATTCACATCTTTCTTCTCATTCATACCATTTGTACAATTAAATTTAAATATAAAGATATTTGTGGTAATTCACGTTCAAAATAACTAGAATTTAAATATTTTTATATTGATTGTATTTTTTGTCATTTACAAAAAAATTTAACTATTTTATATAATTATCTTATATAAAATAGTCCTTGACTCCTTGAAAAAAAGAGAGAAGAAAACCATAATATCTTCCTTTTTCCAATGATTATATACTAGTACCATCTTTGAACAAATCTTTTGCTCACTTTAGGTACCGTGTTTTTTTGTATAATTATTACAGATATGGATTTTGAGCCAACACGACACGGTTCTATGGTGTAGTGGTTAGCACTCTGGACTTTGAATCCAGCGACCTGGGTTCGACTCCCGGTAGGACCTTTTTTTATGTGTGTTTGCTAGTGCCCAGTGGTAGCATTTAAATACTTGTATTTTATAATTCATTACCAAATTCACACATTCTCTCTCTCTCTCTCTCTCTCCAAAGATGCTCATAATTCATTTCTTGTCGGTGAGTTAAGCAGGCAAAGATAAGATTTTTAATTGATGTCGGAATCTGGGAGATGAAGCCCTTAATTATTTTTGCATCTTCATTTTTTTCCCTCTGAGATTAAAAAAGAAGACGAAAACAAGGGTTGTTTCTTGTTATTTGTGTCGTCTGAACACGAGTCTCTGTGAATTTCAACCAATGGTAATGAGCCACATCAGCATCGTGCGTGCTCGTGGGTTAATTCCATGGTGCGCTTATATTTCAGCCTTCACCTCTCTCATCACATCAGTACCACACAACTTAAACTCTCTTTTTGAAATCGGGATCTGTTGCATTCGTAGAAATTAATACTGTAGTCGTTGTTTTCTGGTGTAGCATCATCAAGATTCACATGCAAAAGCAAATAGTAGTAGACTAAGTAGTTGATTTGTGTTAGGTACGTACGTGGTGAGAATCTTGATGATGCTGCATATATCGGTAATAACCGACTTTACAAAATGGTGGGTTTGAAAAGCGTTACGTTACTACTATTAATTTGATCGAAGAGAAGAGGCAACAAAACATATACTCGCGCAGTTCCCCAGTTTGTATTCTTCTTCTGCCAGAGACTCAGGTGACCTCACATGATTGACTTGTCTGTCAACTTTACTCTGCAGATCAAACTCATGTGCATATTGAGGACGCCCTTAATTCAAATCATAAATCATAAATTAAACAACTCTATAATGATAATCCAAGAAGAATAGTGGAAGCACTAACTTGAACCCATGAAGAATCTCGTATCTTGATGTGGTGGTACGAATCTTCCAAATGATCCGTACTAATTTCCCAATTGAGAACAACACTATTTAAATAATAAGTAGTTATTTTAAGTATTACAATTTGGTACCTTAATACATTACCTAAAAACAACTATACATTTAATTAACATTGTCCAATTTAAATTTATAACAAAATATGTTTGATTCATGTGCTAGCTATGTTAGGTATATATGCAAAAGAATACCCATGGAATGCAATCCTAACTTTGTTTCGCATTTTTTGTTTTCATATTATTACTCCCACCAAAATTTCTCTTTTATTCACCGAAGCAACTTTCCATACAAAAGTTTTAAAAAAACACTAAAACCTTGCGTCCCCGCGCACCGCTACAAAGAAATATTAATCGTAAACGATAGACTATTATGTTGACGAATGAATTACTATTTCCATATAAATGAATTAATTATTTCCATATAGAGAATGAAATGTTGATAGTAGTTTATTAACCCCTAAACAAGTAATGGTGCATGTATCTCCAAAATAAAAGAATTTATGTCGTACCTTCTATAGATTAATTAGTGGCTGTGTCCCCATGCATGCAGCATTTCTCTCTCAATTAAAAAGTATCTTAGCTTGAGTGATGAATGATAGTATTAATTAATGTAGGTGGTCCAAAGATGGAATGCAGCACAGCAGTATGCGATGCAGCATGTGTTGTGGTTTTTTGGAGTAGTGACAGATTTAAAAAAGGCACTGCCTGCACTGCACTGCACTTAATGCAACCCTTTTCTTGGACCATTTTTGTTATCCTTCATTCCTGCGCTGCGGTTTACACAAATATCCCATGCAACTAGTATTTGTGGTCCGGGAATTTATTTAAATATAAAAATAATGGATTAATATAAAATATACTTATGGATTTTATTTATATCTTAAGTTTAATGCAATTTTTAAAATTTTATAAAATAAATTTTAAATTCATCCTTTACAACAAAAAAATAACATTTCCAATTTTATATTGAATTTAACGTCATTGCAATTAATACCTTACCAATCTTATCTAACATGTATGATATGATATGATCATCTTCAATTTCTTTATCATTTTTCATAAAATTAGTCTTATTTTATTTTAGTTTTGATATTTTATATTTTATAGTTTTGATATTTTATATTTTATGTGCACAACTTTGAGCTTCTTTGATTTTCTGTTATTTTAGCATTTGACTTTCAGGTATTCTCCATTAGCGTATTGGATGTGTATTGCTACAGTTAAAACTGTCAAAACTATCAAATCGAACCTTCTAAAATTTTCAAACATGTTCAAGCTCGTCCAAAAAATTTCCAACCTATAAATTAAAATATAATAATTAGAATTTTAAGAGCATAATAAATAATAATGAAAGATTTTAAGCTTGTATGTATTTGGGTTCCAAGTATCCGAAATTGAATCGGTTAGCAGCACTAGAAACAATTGATTATCCATTTTTTTGTGTTCTTTCTTTTTATTTCTTTTTTTGTGTTCTTTCTTTTTATTTCTTTTTAAGCTCACTAGAATGTTAATTTTGACATAATCTCATAGATTTTTCAGTGGACATAGCTCAGTTTTGGTACATATATTTTGGCGATCACTGACTTTAATTTATATGTAACGTAGCATTTAATTTATTTTAACATAATCAAACATAAAAGGAAAAATAAGTACTCTAGCAACTCAAATGCGCTCAAAAAACTAACACAAACATTCGAAAGAGATCATAGGATTCCAGAAGAATAAAAACTAATAGATAAATATATACACAGAAGAGATGACGAGAGTAGCTGAAGAGAGTATCGTCAACTCATTAAGATTTAAGAGTCTGGAAAGAGTGTAGGCTGAACAAGTACAACTGTTCTGATCCCTCAACAATTTATGCTCTGAGAACGCTTTCTCAATTTGAAGTTACTCGTCTTCCTCTCATTTTTGTCTCGAATAGCTGCAAACGCACACATCAGTGAATCAGACAGAGGTTCGCTTTTCGCTCTCTGGAAGACATCCATTTTCTGCTGCTCATCTAATTTATTTGATTGCTCTCTTGGAACAGCTAAAACATCACTAGTCTCTAATTTACTGTTGGAATCTTCATCATCATCAGACAAATAGCCACCGTCTTGCATGGCAAGGTCGTCATACTCCTCGTCTGATTTTGTGGATTCTTCGTCCACAGAGCCTTCCAACTGAAATAGTTACATGCAAACTGAGTCAGAATAACTTTTCTACAAAGTAGATAGCACGATGGTTATAACCATGTCAATCAGCTCATGCTCCCCATATGTGAAAACAGAAAATATATTGCAATGCAAACAATTATCTCATACGCTCTTTTGCTATAAACAAACTCTTATCAACCGATAAGAGGAGCAGACATTCTTACCTCTTCATGGAGCTGCTTCTCTCCATCACTAAAATCCTCATCACTATCCACCACCTCCAGGGGTTCATCAACTTCTTCATCACTACCGTGCACAGAGAGTTCTTCCTTGAGCTGCGGAAAAGTGAATTAATAAAAGAAACGAAGGGCAATTAGAAAACAAAATGCATGGCAGACATAATCTAAAGTTCATGCTGAAGTACCTCTTTTGCAGGCCCATCAGACAGTCTTGGTGAGCTGCAGCAAGACGAATAGTATCTACTACCATTGTCGGTCAGTTCTCCCTTCGACTCATCCACACTGCTGGCATGACTTGTTCCCCCAGTATCGCCAGGCCAAGCACTTATACCAAAGTGGCCGAACTGCAGGTTCACATGTTCTGCTTTGCCTATCTGTAAAGGCCCGTACATAGGTGTTCCTATTCCATTCCATGTAGGGTAACTTGCAATATGGTTGTCTACGATATCAACTGGCCATGCCTTTGCCACCGAGCCATCATCATTCAAAAGTGCCATCAAATGCCTTGAGGAACCTTGCCTCTGGATCAACTGAAACATTCCCTTGGAGCTCAATGAATTGGCAGTACACTGGTTCCTGTACTCCTCATCAACCATGGGAACTGTGTTTGTGATTGGATCATAAAGATCCTCTCCTGCCTCATGCCTCCTCAAGCAGCTGAAGACTGTTGCATGAATGGCAGCTACACTTTTATCAACATTAGTGTTGTTTATTTTCGGCACCAAATGCTTATCAGCTCGGTTGCATAGGTACTCCTGGATTGTTCTTATGTTCCGTATATACTTAACATACTTGTTCCTAGCAGGGTCTAGTGTCATGTACTTAGCACGAACAGCAAATCTTTCTAAGTGCTTCTCTTCACTAGCAATATAAATCATGAACGGCATAACAGAAGGATGTTTCTTCATGAGTCCCATCTACATGAGAATTAAAATTATAATCAAATATTGTCAAAACAGATTGCACAAGATCAGAACATATATAGCATAATCAGTATCAATAGTACGTATAATTACCACAAAATTGAGACTCAAGTGAACCCCTTCCACCACAACTGATTCTTTTCGTTCTTCCCAGGCAGTTATCAGTCGATCAAGGCTATCAATTACCATCTCACTTTGGGCTTTAAACCCTTCAATTGCCATCTGCTTTGGACTTAGTAAATCACTTGTGGTTGTACTTCCCTCAGATTTTCCAGTTGCAGAATTACTGTGAAATTCATCCTTAGCTGGTGAGGCAGCAGAAACACCAACTGATTTTTTTGCTTTCTTTTTGGCCTTAGACTTTGCAACTGCAACTGGATCTAAATATTCACCAGCATGATAAGTTGAAGCCCAGAGCAAAGGATTTTGTTGTTCATCAACAAAACTCCTCATCATATGCCGAATTGAGTCGGTAGATATAACAGTTGTAATACCCAACCTGCTTGCCTGCAAAAATATTAAACAGAATTAGGACCAAATACTTCTAGAGTGAAAAACGACCAGGTTATTAAACTAAGTTATCTTTCAGGGCAAAATATATGGGTGGCCACGATAAAGGTAGAAGTATCACAGTAATGTAGATCTTCATCAAAATAATAAGAGTTTATTTTCTTTTTCAAAACAAAGCAGCCACCATTAGCTGAATATTTAATAATCAAAATTGGAATTTGGGAGCTCCAGTAGCAGTTCTGATAAGAAATGATGGAAGAAACAATAGATTGAGCCACAAAAGGTGAACCAAAGCACCAAAGCTGAAACCTCTCTCTGTTTCACATAGTACACACTCCATAACCAACACCTAACTGGTTTAATTCGGAACATGAATGGGACTGAAAGTAGTAAACTGACAATCCATAAACAGTATATGATGGCTATGACCTCGCAAGTTTTATCTATTATTCCGTCTGTCCCACTAAAAGTGACTTGGTTTGACCAAAAAGCTCTCACAAATTTAGTCAAACCAAGTCACTTTCAGTAGGACGGGGGGAGTATATAAGATCTTCAAGGCATCATATGGGCATCACATCAAGAGAAGACTATAAGGAAAGTAAATGCAGACGTGAAAGCATGAAAGCCCACCAGCAAAGCAGATAAAGTAGACTTTCCACATCCGCTTGTACCACAGAGTAGTATAGTCACGGATTCCTTTCTTTCTCTGATTCTGAAACAGCGATCAAATTTAATGAACAAAAATAATTCATTCAAAAGAACAAACTAAGTCACCGTATATATCAAGTTATGATGAAACACACTCCATGGGCAATCTAAATGAGTTAATTGTATAAATAGATTTTCACTAATGGTTCACAGGGAACTCCTTCAACCATTATTTGCAGAAATATTACTAAAAATATGTAATTTGCAACTAAACATGATCCCGAAAACAAGAAAGATGCGACGTCATTAACCATCACTCATACGGTACTATTTATTGCTAGTAGCATAAGATCATGTACCTGCAAGCTAATACTAGATCAGCCCTCTGGTTTGGCCCCATATACTTGTACTCTGTGAGAGCTTCACAAACAACATCTAGGAAGTCTTTTCTTCTGACAATTATTGTTGTGCGTCTTTTGTACAACTCAAACGTTTTGCTCTCACTTGTGCGTTTATCATCCTCTGGGGTCAAATTATCAGCAACGTGTATGTTTGAGCTGACATCAACACAGCATTCAGAATCCCCTTGAGGATGTACTTTGGCACCCCATGGTGGTAACACCTCTGTACATTGGGGAACCAATTTATCCACGAAGGCTTCACTTCTAAACATTTGAAGTACCCTTTGGCTAATCTGAACAAATAGGATTCCAGTAATCAATAACAATATTATAGTAATTCTGTAGGAACAGGATGTATTATGCATAAGCTATAACACAATTGCCAATCAACGTGAATTCAATTGAATAACTCACGTCTCACGGTGACCTGAAGATATATATGCTTAGAAAAGCACTACATCACGTTCAAGTAGCTGTTTCATCATACTCCCTCCATCCCACTATTATTGGTTTGGTTTGTCCATAACTGTGAGTGTTTTTTGGTCAAACCAATTCACTTTTAGTGGGATGGAGCGAGTATTATCCTCTATGAAACTTAAGTTTATATCGCCTATTCAAAATTTTAGAAAAGCACTACGTCACATTCTAGTAGCAGTTTCATCACAGTATCTTCTATGACAACTTTTCATTAGTTATTTAAATTTTTTGAAGAAGTTAAGATCAATCAAATATCACAAAAGCTACACAGTGAATCCCGTAAACGAATAAGGAACTTTAAATCACCCCACCCCCCTCCCAACTAAGAATCAGCAGCCACTCCACGAGCTGCTGTAAAAATAAAGCTGGATCAAGAAGATGGACAGTATTTATCAAAAAAAAAAGAAAAGGAAATTGCACGGTGAAAAAATTTAGAATTTCACATATAATGAACTAAAAAAAGCAGAAGCCGGCACGCGACCAGCACATGCGCGACCTCTGACATGGTCCGAATCTTGACGGACATGCATGTAAGCTAAAAGACAATTGCTTGCTCATATATGTAAGAATAATTGAAAAATTAAAGAACTTCTAGGCAAAAAAGCTCTAAAAAGAATCACGAGATACCTTAAAGGCATGACGAGCCTTGCAACCCATTAGTTGGAGAGTACTTTGGAGAACGGAACGCGTGTACCGGAACGACGGGGGACCTCTTTTTTCTTCTGCTGCATCATCATCCACCACCACTATGTACAGAAGTTTCGCCACTCCCTCCGAAGTCACCATTTCTTAAACCTTCAAATCCACATGCACAACAAATTAAAATCCAAATCACTAAACCAATGGGAAAAAAAAAATAAAGCGACAAATAATGAAATAAACGAATCGACCATCCATCACAATCAATCAAAGCAGCAAAACTCCATAAACAAGCAGTCGCGATCACAATGTGGATCAGCAAAAAACAGAATCCAAACCTGAGCAGCACGAATCGACAAAGCAATCTCCGGCTTCCGAGTTAGGGTTCTACGACTACAAGTTGATGTAGCAATAATCCAAGAGAAAAATAGGAAAACGGAAGATCAGAATAGAAGAAGAACAAAAACGATATCGTTCCCGAGGTGACGGAACCATTTGCACCGCCAACATCTGCCACGCATCACTGCTAGAACACCGCCACGAGGATGGTCTGCTGCTGAATCCAGTCGGCGCGTGTAGTACAGAAACGACAGAATGAAGAATCTGAAACGACAGGTTCGCAGTGGAAATTGCGGGACCCTTTGAAAGAGTTATTTATAAGGGTAGATCGAAAGAGGAGTGGCATCCATGTAAATATAAGAAACATTCAGAGGTAAACATGTCCAATCAAGCAAGAGATTCAGATTCTGCTCATTGTAAAAACGTTGAAATGGACCGGTCAAGGATGTTGCCTTGCGTCACGTCAAGATAAGGAAAATGGAGTCCTATATTTTTCTTTAATTTGAATAATTATTGTAATTACATATTAAAACTACATTTTACGTATCAAATTATGAGCAATAAATAAGATTTTGTACTCCAATGTCATTTTTTATTTTTATATTAATCATTATATTTTATGAATTTGTTATTACTCGCTCTGTCTCGATATTCATGATTTTTTTTTTTCTATTTCATGATGTTTTAATATTGTTGATCTTTTACTTAAAATGATAACAGATTAGTAAGAAATCATTGATCTAATATTTTATTTATAAATATTTATTAATCTGCATGCCGATCTAATATTTTATTTATAAATATTTATTAATCTGCATGCCGCAAATAATGGGCTAAGAATATTGAGAGAGAATATTATATACCATATGAACTGATTTTACAAAAATTATTTCTTACTTGGTTTCATTTGACCGACATGATTTTAAAAGAATATTACTAATTAATGAATCGTGTCATATTAGGTAATAATTTATTTATTATTTTAACTGGGAAAGATGAAATGGTGGGGAAACATTTTGCAGAGATTGAAAGTATTATTACGAGTATACGCGTATGGTCCGCAGTATGGATAAAGTCAATTACTACACACTGAAAATTCAAAATTATTTTATTTACTAACTTGAATAAACAAATTATTTGTTTACACTATTATTGACTCCACAATCAACTTATTCAATATTATTCGCCTATTAATTGAAATTTGTAATATTCTGAATAATTACAGCATTATTTAATTTGTAATATTATGAATAATTGACATGTCAAATATTTCTTATGATTTGTGCACACTAAACAACTTTTGGAAGGAAAGAACAAATGTTGTTTCACATACACAAGTCACGTGTGTTTTTCTTGGTACAAAAGACTCGTGGGGCCAAAGTGGGGATATAGAAAGAGTGAAAGATACATTATGATAGTGATATTTATATATCTATGGATATGGTCGTAAATATTGAAAAGGATAAAGTAACGTTTGCTCTTCATAATATTTATATCAATAGACAAGGTCTTAAACACTTATATACATCGATAGATGGAGTAACCCTAACCCTATCTAAGTAAATTATTTTTCTTCCACCAATTAATAAACTTTTATCTATACAAAAATATGATGCAAACGTAAAATAGAATTCCAAGTTACACATGATTTTATGCAATCAATAATATAGTTGACTTTATGATATTATTATATTAAAAAAAATTATAGATAATTTATGTTAATTTAACCGCGTAAAAATGTTATTAGGAATCTTTTTCATGTTATCCATATATGTCACCTATTTATTAGAAAAATGTATAGTACAATGAAAACAAAGTTGAAGGCAATATTTAAATGTGTATATGGAGTGAGAAGTATTTTATAGAAAACTTTGAATGATTCTATTTATACTTGAACAAGATTAATTAAAATTGTTAAAAGGAAAATCTTAACAAGTAAGATTTGACGTAATATGAAATCTAACACCGATAACATCGTATCAAATACTCAATATAATGTAAGATTTAAAAATAATGAAAAGAGGGACATAAGAAAGTGCACGTGGAAAGCCAAAAATTGAGGCCATCAATAAACGCGTAAAGGGAAAAACATAAACACAAAAAAGTGCAAGTGGTGGGCCCAACCATAACTAATTTAGGTAACCCATTCCTCTAGGCACGCAATTTAAGGTTACTGTCTCTTTAATAAATAAATAAATCCCACACTCTTGACTTTGACATTTTGTTAAACAATAATAATTCAAAATTGAACATTGAAGCCAGTTTTAATGAATAATTGAATTTGTGGACAGAATTAGGGGTGTGGCGGTACGGTATATCTTACTAAAATTGTCATACTTTATACCTTACATTTATCTTAGGTATGAAAAATTTCATACTGTTACATTACCATACTTTTCGGTATACCTTACTTTCGGTATGATATTTTTACATACCTATACCTTATCTTATTTTCGGTATACCTTACCTTATTTCGGTATACCTTTCTTACACGGTATACCAAAACTTATTTACTTTCGGTATATCTTACCTTAATTCGATATACCTTTTTTTTGCGATATACCAGAATTTATTTATAATGAAAATCATCTTAAACAAGGTCTGACATATAAAAAACATAAAGTATTATTTTTTAAGAACATAATTTATGAGATAAACCACTAATATCATATAATTAATTACAATATATTAACTAACTATATTATTGTATTTTCATATAACTAATTAACTAGATTTATGCATTAATTATAATTAATTTGATCATTTATGTATGATATATTATAAAAATAATAATATATTTTCATTAATTATATATTACAACTTATATTATATTTAGTAACTAATAGATCGTCTAATTATATCATAATTATTTAGTTATGTAACAATATATATATATATATATATATATATATATTAGTTTATCGTTATTATTTAAGATAATAAGTAGTATATAAGTTATTATTCAATCTTTTTAATTATCAATAAATTCACATGTTTTTGTAGTTTGTCATTCATATTTATTAATTATAATTCATAATTTATGAATAAATAATTTTCTTATAATTTAAATCGAATATATATGTACATGTAATATTATAAATATATGTGTATATATATATATATATATCGATATATACCAAAATAACGGTATATACCAATTTTTTCGGTATATACCGCGGTACAGTATATGACGGTATACTTCGGTATTTGGAAAAATTATACCTTTACCTTACCTAAAAGTTCGGTACGGTATGATACCTTACCAAAAATTTTGGTATACCTTATATTCGGTATTTTACGGTATTTTTCGGTACGGTAAGTACGATATACCGTTTTTTCTGTAAATTTTGACAACCCTAGACAGAATCAACGTGAATATGTTGTGCACGGATAGGGGTATAAACGAGCCGAGTCGAGTCGAGGCGAGTCGAATAAATTATTCGACTCGACTCGGCTCGTTTAGAATATTAGGTTGTTCGAACTCGATTCGAACTCGGTTTGAACTTTTGATATATTGTTCGAGCTCGGCTCGAAATATAATTATCGAGTTTGACTTGAGTTCGGCTCGTAGGATGTTCGATAAGATTATTTTCGAGCTCGACTCGTTTGATATTGATATTAATAGTTTTCGGAGCTTGAGTTCGGACTTGACTCAAACTCGAACTCGAGCTCGTATAAATGTTTATATTTAGAAAATTAGTTATTTTATCTTAAGACTCAACTAAATACTTGATTAAATGCTCGATAGAGGGCTCGTGAATAAACAAACTCGAACATGTTTGTAAGTAGCTGGATTCAAGCTGGAAATCCTGCTCGAGCTCGGCTCGTTTACTGTAGAGTCGAACTTAACGAACTTTTTACGAATCGAGTCTCGGATAGCTCGCGAGTAGTTCTATTTCTTTATAGCCGAGAATCAGTCTTACAATAATTAGCTATGTTTTATCCTTTTTATTTTCGTCTACAATTTGTAAGAAAAAAAGTTGATTCCATCCATGCACACGGAAACGTATATTTCTGAAGACATTGAATTGAAACCAAGAGAGCAAAACATAGTAATGTCTACTATATCTTAAGAACGTGAATTCTTCATTCCTCAAAAAAAAAAAAAAGATGAACATGAACTCTTGCACTATTGATTTAAGAAGAATTCATATTTTATATTTATATAAAAATAATCACTATATATCCATAAAGAAAATAGGAATTATACATGAAATTTATATAATAATCCATTAATTCACTTTAATGATATATAAAAATATACTAATTTACCGGAAAATTTGATTGTAAACCAATTTTCAATTAATTAATTGGTGATTGCAAATTTTCTTTTTAGCATAATAGATAGATTATCTGATCAGGTGTGGTCGTTTGATTTTTCAAATTTGAACGGTTACTGAAGTGATCTTTCTTACTATACTAAGCAGAATTTATATTCGCACTAAAAATTACTCCATCTGTTCTGTTAAAAGTGGTCACATTTGACCAAATATAAAAATGGTCACGTTTAACCAAATATGTGAGTGTTTTTTGGTCAAAAGTGGCCTTTAGCGGAACAGAGAGAGAGTATATAGAACTTTAACTCATTCCAAACTATTTACGTTTTTTTTTCTAGAAAACGAGATCAGCACGACTTCATTATTCAGTGCGTCGTGCATACAAATTTCAAATTTAAGTATATGACATAAGTATTTCATAAGTACTACTTCATCTTTTCCGCTATTTATGTATATAATATTAGTGGTATATGTTAGTTTGGAAATGTGAATGCTTCTAAGTTCTAAATATATATATATATATAGGGAATAGATCAAATAAAAATGATTCAATACGAGTTAACTAAAAATAAATTTTGACTGTTAAATTATTTAGATTAGTTGTACAGATTAAAAGATCATTTTAGTATATATCTTATTTAAAATTTGTCTCTAAAAACATGAAATTTGTTATTTTTTTCGGACTAGAATTTATTGATTTGGATATAATTTAATTATATCCATTAAATAAAAATATGGATGATTCAGATTTATTTTTAGTTAACGTAAACATGTCTATTTTCATTATAACCATCTGTTATATATATATATCACAGTAGCGCATAATGATAAAAATTATCCCATCTTATGAAATCAATAAAGGTAAAAAGAAAAGTGTGAAAAGGTTGAAAAAGAAGCAATGAAGGGGTTCTTTGTGTTTCTCTTAGATTTTGTGCTCATAATAAAACTAAAATAAATCAAGAAAAGTAGTGCTTTGCTTCGGTTAGATACTTCCTTTTGTAATTAACCAAATGAGGCACTTAAAAACTTAAATCTTTTTCCACTTCTGGTGGAGCAAAACTCCAAATCTGTAATAGTAGTTGTTGCTATTTAATTATAAGAATACGAACAATTTAAAGTTCTCGAAAAAAAAACTAATCTTCAATTTTGTTCCATAGAAAGAGTGTATTATAATGGAATTAAAGAAATGTTTATAAATGAATAAATACTTGTACAATGTGAAACGATCATGTTCTTTTATAGAATTAATATTTTATCATAAATTTGTGAAAATATTCTGATTCCACTATATATTCATAATTCATGCATGGCTTTAATTGACGATCACGTAAGATCTAACCTAGATTTTATAAAATATCATATTTATTGGCATCATGAAATAATTATTTAATGGTAATCGTACAATTAAAGGATTCCAATTTCAAATTTTAATAAATAATTATTCCAATTCACACAACAATTATTCCAGCCAGTTTGTTAATTTGAAAAAAAAAAAATCAAAAACTTGCATTTGTTCTTTTCATAAATGTCAAACAAACGAATATAGAATACATTTTATTTTAGAACCGGATTCTTTTTATTTGAATTTTCCATAAAACTCCTATCTACGCCTAAACTGATATTCAACGATAACATTTTTTTAAGTTTGATGTGACTATTAAATTAAATTAAGAAACTAACTATTGGGATTTTACAATAATTGATTCGCCATTTTACAGGCACCGAATTTGCCTAACTACGCAAAAATCCTTTGTTGAATTCAGTTAAGCTTCAAAAATGAACACATTATATATACTTCCAAAAATAAAGAAATTAGGTTCTTATACTCAAAAGCACATACTATAATGTAAAAAATAAAAATATGTAGACGTACTTTCCTTGTAGAGCTAGAATGAGATATGGAGGGTTTTGTTATGTTACTTTATCCATCCTAATCTTTAAACGCTCCCTTAGCCACTATACTATACCTATTGCTCATAAATTTATAAGCAATTTACAAGAGAAGACCATCATTAATGTTAATGATAAATTTCTCCATTTGATTCCCCACACTGAAATTGACGATAACATTCTTAGAAAAAAAATATATATGGGACCATTAAAAGAACTCTTTACATTTATGGCTACATATATGTGATGAAGTAAATTAATTGATATTTAACTGAAAATCGAACATTATAAATTGATATTGGTGCAGTTTAATCTGCAGAGTATATATATTGGACGTAGGCACTTTAATTCAAATGATAAGAAAAAGTGAGAGATACAACACAAAATAGCATTGCCTAGTTATGGCTATTAGGAGAAAGTAACAGGAGAATAGTGCAAATTGGCAAATCAAAATTCATCGAACTCAAACAAAAAGAAAAGGAAACGTGAGTGCCCACAGTGTTCATGGTGATCACCCAACCATTGTCAGGATGGTTTACAATTTGAAATCAAATTGTATAGAATGATTTTAGTTACATTTTTGAGACATTTAAAAAATTAAACTAATAAATATGAAAATTTTAATTATATAATGATACATATAATCATTTGATATTTTCAATATTATTTATTAATTTTAAAATTATAGTGATTCAAAATAAAATTAAAATATTTATCTTTTCTATGAAACTACAAAGTACAAGTAGCATCGCTTTTGCAACTTTAAAATTCAAATTGGAATTTTATTTTATTTAAATTATTAACATATTTATAAGTTTTAATACATTTTAATGTAATTTTATAAATTATAAAAAAATCATTTTTTTATAATAAAAAAATAAAGTTCCAATTTCAAATGGTTGGTTGAGTAGAACGGTTCCAAATTCAACTGTCAACAGGTCTAAGTATAATTAAAGTTCTCATATTGGGGGATTGCGGTTGAAGTAAGCCCGCTCCCTTAAATTGGTTGACAAGTAATTACTAAAAAACATTCGAAAGAGATTATTAGATATATCATGTTGAGACTTGAGAGTTGTTCAACTTAAAAGGGAGAAAATAAAAATTAAACAAATAAAAGTATATTTTTTTTCATTTTGTTGGGAAGAAAAAACCGATGATATCTATTCCTCGCTAAAGAAAAGCATCAAATCTAGAAGGCTCCAACGCAAGTTTATGAAAGCATCCGTTGCGTCCTATCTATTCTTTTTAATTCTTTCAGAAATTATGTATTTTTCTTGTTACTTCAATGGTATAGATGCAACGTTCCAATTCATACACCAGGATTCGAAATATTACCTTCTCGAATCAATTGGAAGTAAGCAAAGAAGAAGTAGAAAAGAGGCAGAGAAACAAGTCACTTATTATTATCTAATGTTACAACTGCAAGTCATTTAAATTTGTTGGTTGCAGTGGAATAATATAAGATGAAATGAAATTCAGCTCACAAACTAACACACTAGCAACATCCCAAGATAAATCATTCCCTCATACACCAAAACCATAACCATATAAATAGAATCCCCATTAGAGTTTGGAGTTAGACTGAGTAGCTTCCTGCAGGTGGCTGCCCAGCAGCAGCAGGTGCCTTTGGCTTGGCTTTCTCCACAACAATGGCTTGCGTTGTCAGTACCATTCCTGCAACTGACGCTGCATTTTGCAGCGCGCATCTCGTCACCTTTGCTGGGTCGATCACTCCTGATTCCACCAAGTTCTCGAATCTATCAGTCAGTGCATTGTAACCGAACTCCCACTCCTGGGCTCTCACTTTCTCAACTACTACCTCGCCTTCAACACCAGCATTATGGGCAATCAAAGCTGCTGGCGCTACTAAAGCCTGCAATTAAACGACGTCTGTGTTTCACGACCTCCATGAATGATGATAATAACAAAAGAATCAATGTGATGCAGCAATCATTACCTTTTGTACAATATCAGCACCAAGTCGCTCGTCAGCATCTTCAAGCTTGTCCTTAATGGCTGGGACATAAGCAGAGAGATGAATCAGTGCTGCTCCACCACCGGGCACAATGCCTTCCTCGATGGCAGCAAAAGTTGCATTTTTGGCATCTTCAATACGGAGTTTGCGGTCCTCGAGTTCAGTCTCTGTTGCAGCACCAACCTTGATCACAGCAACACCACCTGACAGCTTGGCAATTCTTTCAGCAAGTTTCTCAGAGTCATAAACAGAGTCGGTCTCAGACAACTCCCTTTTCAGTTGAGCAATTCTAGCCTGCAATTCATCCTTGGATGCAGCATCAGCAATGACGGTCGTGGAATCTTTAGTTATGGTTATCTTTCTAGCTAGGCCAAGCTGGTCGATATCAGTGTTTTCAATGCGCAATCCCAAATCAGAGGCTTGATACTCGGCTCCTGAAACAGAGGAAAATGAATGCATTAGCTATGGAAATAATATATAAACAATGTTCAAATGAACTGAAATCGTGTTTCTGTGCATGACTGTGATTAAAACCATCTTTGTTTTCAATGCACATTTATTAATGTGAAGGTAAGAATCCTTATGTGCTTAAGCAATGTGCCATGGAAATATTCAGGGGGGCTCATATCTTGTACCAGTCAAGATGGCAATATCTTGAAGAAGAGCCTTCCTCCTTTCTCCAAATCCAGGAGCTTTGATGGCAGCCACATTCACGATGCCTCTAAGCTTGTTTACAACAAGAGTTGCCAAAGCTTCTCCAGTGACATCTTCGGCTATAATGAGCAAAGGTGACCTTAGCTGAGTAGTTTTCTCTAGCAAAGGAATTATGTCCTTGATTGCTGAGATCTTCTGGTCTGTAACTAATACCCTAGCGTTCTCAAACTCCACTGTCAGCTTCTCAAGATTTGTAACAAATTGAGGAGAGATGTATCCTCTGTCTATCTGTGTTATAATAAATGATAGAACTGGTAAAGCACTTTAACCAGATAAATGACAGGCCAGAGGCATCATCCAAAAAGAGAAGGTAGTAAGAACAACACATACAAAGAGACAGAGAAAAATAAAAAATAAAAAATAAAAAAACTCTACGAGCACCATACCTCCATTCCTTCTTCTACATCAACAGTGGTCTCAAAGGAAGAAGACGACTCAATAGACAACACACCATCAGGTCCAACCTTGTCAATGGCATCAGCAATCATTGTCCCAATGCTCTCATCATTCCCAGCAGAGATGGAGGCAATGGCTACAGAAACAGAATAAATTTTAATATATGAATCAGGTAGTGACATCACCCAAAGGGCGCCGCGCCATAGAGGTGCAACCTCACGAATGCAATACCTTTAATATCGTCCCGACCCTTAACAGGCCTAGCTTTCTTTTCGAGCTCATCAACCAAGCCCTGCACGGTTTTATCAATGCCTTTCTTTACAGCAACTGCATTGGCACCGGATGTAACACTCAGGAGTCCAAGTTTAATAATTTCGCGTGCTAGAACAGATGCAGTAGTTGTCCCATCACCAGCAGAATCATTTGTTTTGCTAGCAACCTATACATGTATTACACACGCAGCAATACACTCGGCTAACTTATAAACGAGCCAGGAAGTATTTAGAAACCAAACAAACAAGTGGTGTAGGCTCGTAGCGTGCTCTCATGTGCCAAAATAAAATTAAAAAAAAGATAATAGAACAGAAGAAACATGACGAACTAACCTCCCTAATCAAAGCAGCACCAGCATTTTCCATAGCATCAGGCAACTCAATGGCACGGGCAATTGTGACACCATCATTCACCACCTTAGGTGAGCCAAACTCATCCAATACAACATTCCTTCCTACACAACATTAGACAAGCTTAAAATTGGCACATAATGGAACATACTGTCTGCAAAAGCTCGCAAGATACGTTCGAAAACAGGACAAGCAAGACTCTGCTTTGCACTTTCTCAAGACATCGACATACAACATATTGCATACAATAATTACAAAAACTTCTACTCAACCATCAATCTATAATCACAGACATCATCCGTCTCTCACAAAATAGCAATAAACAACATCACCATTCGTTCTATAGATTCAAAATTTTACTAAAAGTGCTGCAAGCGCCAAAAACTATTTTTTATTCAGAAATTACCCCTGGGACCAAGAGTGAGGCCAACGGCGTTGGCGAGCTTATCGATACCGGCCTGCATCGCAGACCGCGATTTCTGATCAAATGCAATATCCTTAGCATTGGCTCTAACCACAAAGCGATTCTTCGACTGCTTCTGCCTCTGCTGCACCAACTGGTTCACACTCCTATTCTTCAAACCATCCTAATATCCAGAAATAGTATATTAACACAAATAGGTAAAACAAAAGTGGAAACAAGAAAAAACACAGAGAAATGGGAGGAGAAGCAAGACCTGTCTAGAGGAGGAAGGGAGGATGGAGGCGGTGGTGATTGCATTTGCAGACGCCATCTCAGTAGTAGAAGAAGAAGAAGAAGAAGGGCTTTTGCGATTGAGGTAGGAGGTTGGGGATGGATGGAGAAATAATGTTTGTTGTTAGGGGTTTGGTGGGAGTGAGTGTGATTAGACCAACTAGGGCTTATGGAGAGAGAAACAGAGCAAGGCAGAACTTCCAGAAGATTCTGGCTGTTACATACACTTCGAGAATCATTCAGACCTTTCTCCAATTTGTTTTTTAGAAAGAAAGAAAAAAAAAAAAAGGCACTAGCACATGTATTTCGGATCATTCTTTTTTTTAATCGTGTTTGTTTAGATAAGGTTTTAAGTTTTTATTTTCCATTTTCTCATTTTTCCAATCTCTCTCTTTTCCATTTAAAATAAAATTTAATATTATATTTTTGAAACATGAAATACATTAAAAATCCTTTTTGTATGATAAAGGGAAAATGTGAAATATTGAAAATCTGAGGTAATAAAAACATAAACTTTAAAATATTCTCTCACTCTTATTATCAATATATAACCAAGCCCGGCTCAATCAAAATCGAGACCCGTACTAACTATAAAATTAAATTTTTAAATTTTATTAAAATATAATTTAAAAATAATAATATATTACGATAATGTCTTATAAAATATAATATCAAATACACAAATAATTTTATTGAATTGGTGCAAAATTAAATATAGAGAATTGCAAAATATTCTAGAAAAGATTATATGAAATCTTCTAAAATAACTACTCTCCAACTTTGAGAAAAAAGATAGTTTTATTTCATTTATATACTGTGAAATAGGGTTGTAAACGAATCAAATATTTTTACTCGATTCGGTATTCGATTCGAAATTTTGATATTCGTATTCGAAATTTTTGTATTCGAATTCGAATACAAATAGTTTTTTCGATTCGATTCGTTATCAAATACAAATATGAAATTATAGTATTCGATTCGATATTCGTAAATATTCGATTATTTTTATTATTATTATTGTTATTATTATTATTATTATTATTATTATTATTATTATTATTATTATTATGTAGTTAAAATCGGCACATTCAATTAATTCAAACCGGTCCATTCGACTATCCTATAATGGACCATCCTAATTAAATTCGAATCGAATCGAATAGTCACCAAAACGAATCGAATTTCGAACCGAATATCCGAAAATTTATTTAAAAATTCACTTGAAAATAATCGAATATTCAAATATTTTCGAATAATTCGAATTTTAACTCGAATCGAATTTCGAAGCAGAATTAATATTCATAATCGAATCGAATATCGAATCGAATATAGCAAAAAAAATTCGAATCGAATCGAATATAGAGATATTCGCCTCGATTCGATTCGTTTACAACCCTACTGTGCAACGATGTATGGTAATGACATGTGCCATGGTATGTTGCATGCACCGACCATGATATACTTTACTGCCCAAGATGGAGCTGGTCAACATCCACCAACTCAATTTGAGACAATAACATATGAAACATAGTAGTACTAGTTAGGCCGGCAAAAGTTGTGGCCTGCCCCGTCCCGACCCGGAGGACCTTGTCATTTTAAGGCCCATTCAAGCCCATTTGAAATTTTTGGGCTTCAAAATGTGAAGGTGGGTGCAACTCTGGCCGGGATCCATTTATATTTACAAACTTTAATTTATTTAAAAGAAAGCAAAGTGTTGTGTTTTAAAAAAACTAGAAATTATGTATTTTGAAGGTAAAAGTGTTTCTTTTTTGGGAAAATGACAACTTTTAGTGGGACGACATGTAAAAGAAACATGACCACATTTAGCGGGACGATGGGAGTACTAAATTTTTAAATAAACAATTAAAATACAAAATATAAATATCACACAATCATACTTTAATGTATAAAACAATTCCAAAATGAATACGATTCAAATTTTAAAAGTTTTTCATTCATTATTATACCAAATTATACAAAATATAAACATCACACTCATAATTTAAATTAGATCATATTCTAAAAAAAAAGTCTTATATTAAATTATTAGGCGAGTTTTTATTCCGAAAACCCTGAACTTTTTAGCTCAAAGCCCGATAGGCCCAATAAGCCTCATTTTTTTTCGAACCTCATTTTTTCAAGTCCAAACTTGTTCAAACTCCGAGTATTCCTAGCGGGTCTATCGGGCAGAAGGGAAACTAAAATATGAAAATCAGTTTAAGACATAAGATACCTACATTACTTGCATTTACATTAAATAAGGGAATCCTCTCCCTTAAAGAGATCAAACAAGACTTACGATCCCTAAGCACTAAAAACTTCATATTTCTTAATAAAGGCATAATAACTATGCATTTTGTTGTACTAACTTATGATCAGTCTTGATTTAGAAAGACTGCGATCTTGAGAATTGAGATATGTCGACTCCTTTACACTTAGAAGAAGGAAAGCATTAAAAAATTATTCTATTATTTCTGGATTAGTGATATTTCATCTCCTCTCTCAAAAAACTCAAGTGTATTTTATATTCTTGAATATAAATTATTTAGTTGATCTCAGATTCACAACATATATTTGAATAAGTTTATTTTAAAGAATTTATAAATTTTTAAAGCTTATAAGTTATTGCAAGAGTTTATAAGTTGAGAAAATAAGTTGGGGTGGAGCTACTTATTTTTTGAAGAGCTTATAAGCTCAAATAGTTTATTTTTACAATTTATAAGCTCTTAAGAAATTTAATTTGTCAAACACTTTTAAGAAGCTTATAACCTTTTAAACAACTTATAAGTTCTTTTAAGGATGAAACAATCATTAAACTGATTAAAATCTAGAAATGAGATTAATAATTTTGTATTTTCAAACACAATATAAGGAGTTTGTTTACTATAGCTAATTATTTAGCCGTTATCGAGCTAGCTTAATGATCGCACTATTTTAAACACAAAAATAGGTATAATATAAAGTAAGCAAAGTATCGTATCCACATGGACTAATAAATGAAAATACACTGATTAATTCGCACAACTATTCAATTATTATCTAGGCAAATAACACTTGAGATGATTATGAATAAATATAAAAATATTTAACCTAAGAATAAGCAAACAAAGATAACAATATAATGAAAGAGGAGGGGTAATGTATAGACACTAAATCAATTAATGGATTCAACAATTAAATCTAATCACCAAATTTTAATCCTCATGCATGTGAAGGTTCATATAAATAACCACATACTCCCGGATAGGGCAGTCTATGATGGTAGACTAATTTAATTCATATTTCCGTTAGGTCTCAAGAAAATTAAATCAGTTACAAAAAGCACATAAAGAATATCATCTTACAATTCTCCTATCTCCGCTAGGTCTCAAGGGGAAACATGTATTTTGATCTGTGGGAGCGGCTATGAATTCAATTACAGATAAGCATCAAAATCATAACTTGCATGCGATAATAGTGACCAATTATCAAAGCATGAGAATTAAAATCATAAATCACAAACAAACATAGGAAGGAAAATTAGGAATTAATATTACGAATCCATCAAAATAAATAGGTCATTACAAAACCCCTAAAATTACAAAAAGTCTAGCCACTCATAATGAGATTAAACATTAAATATAAATAAAATAACATAAACCCATGTTGCAGAATTTGTGACGTTCGGTTGTCAATCCTCGATCACGAACTCTCCTCCAAGAATTTAGAACAAAACTTCAAAAATTGCTAGAACAATGGTGGCTAAAATAAAAGATGTAAAAAGTGTATAGAAATCTCTAAAGGTAGACAAAAGTTGTATCTAGGGCTCCAATGTAATGCCCTATATAGTGCTAGGGTGAAACATGATAAAACATGGAAAGAAACTAAGAAAATATGGTAAAAATACCCCATGCGCACGACTTGATTTCTTGATTTCGCCGAAGTTATTCCTTGATTTCGGCGACCTTAGCTCAGGTCGCCGATCTTGCTGCTTGACTGCACGTAGTGATTTTGTTTCGGTCCGTTCTCCCTCGTTTCAATTCCGATTTTGGATCCGTTTGCGCCTACGGACTCCTATCGAGATGAACTTTAATCATATGCTATTCAAGATTGATGATCACACATCCTTGGTCACACCTCTCGGCTTCCAATTGGACTATGCAAAGCCAAATCCTATAGAAAAACATAAAATATCAACAAAACGTAAAACTAATACAAAACATCAAAACCAATGAACTCAAATACGAAACAAACAAAAACAAGACAATAAAAGTGCACAATTATATCATTAAAATCATACAAAATGAGTGTTTATCACTTAAGATTAGTTTATTTATATGATGAGTTCACGTCAATTAATTTTAAAATAAATTATTCTCAAGCAAAGGAGCTATGAAAATATCTAAGGAGTGCAAATGAACCAAACTATTCATAAATTATTTGGAATTTGGTTCGATAATCGTTTCTTCGAAATTTGTTTGTTTACTAAATGAATCGAACTCGAACTTCAAGCCGAATTTAGACTTAATGGTATTCCGGTTAAAAAAGGTTGGCAAACATGTTCGAATATATAATTTTAATGAACTGAGCTTCGAATAGTTTATGAATTTTGTTCACGAACCTTAAAAACGAGTTGAACTTCGAATAATTCGCGAACTTTATATACGAACTAGTTCTTGAACTTATAAAATTAATATAAATATATATATTAACAAAATTATTTAATAAATGAATCTTTTAACGAATTCTAACTCAAACTTCTAATTTTTTAAACGAGCGAACTCGAGTACGAGAATATTCGGTTCAATTCTAATCAATCACGCTTACTTACGACACATTTAAAGTCTTAAATATCAACAAATTGCAATAAAATGTGATAGATCGATGCTTTGTCAAGTTGGTGATGCAATTGGGCAGACGAGTACATAACAAAGTCCAAATACAAGGCCAATTAAATTAACCTGTATGGTACTGTTTATTTAGTTAGAAAATAAGATGCAAAAATGCACATATCTTTGTCACTTAATGAAATTCACAATCACTGAACTCACAACAACATGCAAGAATATCCATGCACCCAAACGCTAATCCAGAAGTTTACTCTTGTGTTTTATTTCAAAAAGTTGTACTACATTTATAATTATATACTGCATGTCCTTTTATTTATATTATGTTTTGATAAAAAAAATTCACAATTTTAATTAAAATATGACATAAATAGCGAAACGAATGGAGTGTATATATTGTAAATTTGTAATTCAACCCATTAACACGCATTCTTTATCTGTTTGGATTGTTCACCAAAAATATACGATTTTATATAATATCACAAAACACTCAATATTTTCAAACTATATACATATATTATATTTTGTGGACCTATCTTTACTACATATATAATTTAATTGTATATTTTTCTTAGAACTTGCACATACTCTTTCATAATATACCTTATGCGGCAAGTACCAATCACTTTGCATGATAGATGCATGTAGTAATAGAACTGGCATCGTGTTCACACACAATATTTTTAATATATGATTTGATGTCACATTTTTATTTATATATTTTTGTATTTCTCTCAAATGAATGTCTGATAGTGTATTTGGCATCAGCTTTAGCGGCACGCTGTCTAGTGCCTACATACTAAAAACGGGAATACTGAAAATAAATTTATTATATATACAATTAAAATTTCAATTTTTTACCACATTCTAAAACGTCTCTATTCTTATATATCTAAATTTTTTAATTTTGAAAAAAATCATATATTATATTATATATTTTTATTTTCACATATTTTTATTTTCATGTTATAACATATGTTAGATTATATACTATTTTCATATATGTGTATTATTATTTTCATAAATATAAATGAACAAATAATAACGTATAGCACAAATTGTAAACTAAAATTATTTTCTTAATAAGTACTTTATCATTATTGTATCATTCCGCCCAATAATAAAAAATTACACAGTCTTCTTTTAAATTGTGTGCAAACGTATTTAGGCATGCGTTTTATATATTATACTCATATACGTGTTTTGGATGATATAACAAAGAATCTTTATATGAAAAATATGGATGATATAACAAAGAATCTTTATATGAAAAATAGCAAAATATCTCAATTATTCATTTTAATAAATTAATGCATGATTATAATTTTTTTTACAAATAAACTTTCGTTTTAAAATTAACTTCCACATTTCTAAAATAATGAATTTTTTTTAATTTAATTTAATCAATCTCAGTCATTGATATTAGATAGATTGATGGTTTAGATTCATTCTCATTTCTTACACATGATTTCTTTTTCATACAAACTTAATTATATATATTATTATGATCAAAATTTTAAGTTTATTGGCATTCTAAAATTCATCAATATTCATATTTTTTTAATTTTCAAGATTTTAGAATTTGGACCGCAAACAAACCGTCACTCATATTTGGACTGCAATATCGAAACATATATAGGTGAGAGTGAGATGGTATTAGTGCAAGGTGGAAAAATAAGCAAAATATCATATAGATACTTGCAGTTGCAGCAAATTTTGATAATTTAACGCCATCACGTACCTCAGCGTTTTGTTACTATTACTAAAAGGCAATATATTTATTTCATAAGGACCGAGTGAAATTTATTGACCTAATCGTAGAAATAGAATAATTACTAAGTAGTCATGTTTCAAGTGCGCACTATATATTGACTCTTTCAACTAACCAACTTTAGTACTACAACCAAAATGTATTAAGTTACTTGTGATAATAACTTATTGTGCTTCAGTTTTTCTTTCTATATCTAGTACTCCCTCCGTCCATGAAAATGGTTAACGGTTTGATCCGACACGGGTTTTAATATTGTGTTTTGACTTTAATGAGGATATGTAGTGAGTGGAGTTAAGGTCCTACTTTTTATATAGTTTTAAATTGATTGTGAGTAGTTAGTGGAGTTTGGGTCCCACTTAAAGTATTGTTTTAAATTGAGTTGTGTGTAGTGGATATGGTGAGTCCACTTACTATAAAAGGAAAGTTTCAAATGTAAACCATTTTTGTGGACATCCCAAAATGGCAAAACGTAAACTATTTTAGTGGACGGAGGGAGTATTTCACATGCATTATATGTAGATTAATATACTACACCAACATGAACAAAAGAAACCAAAAATAATTGAAACTCGTTTTATAAAACTAAAAGATCCATGCACGTAGCCTTTGTTTTCACATGTCAACAAGTACTTATTTGCTGTTTTATGAGGATGTAAATTTTCAAAATAATTTATTATCTCTATTAATAAATTTATAGTGATATATGTTAAAAAGCGGTTGTCTGCACTAAATAGGTCCATATCAGAAAATAAAACAAATTTCCACATCAACTTTCATATTTTAAGACTTTAAGTTGTAGCAATATATATATTTTTCCCTTTGATGAAATTTTGAGTAGTATATATAGATGCGAATCCTCTTTTTCTTTAGCACTCACAAATTAGTTCACTAATCGATCAACACATATAATGGCAAAATTTACACTAGTCTACTTTTTCCTTTTCCTCATTGGTGAAATTACCAATTTTAGCCCTGCAAATGCCCAATCTTCCTGCAATAGTCCATGCAAAACCCTAGATGACTGCTCCGGCCAATTAATCTGCATCAAAGGCAAATGCGTCGACGATCCAGACGTAGGAAGTCATACTTGCGGAGGAGGCGGAGGTGGCGGCGGCGGTGGCGGAGGAGGCGGCACATGCAGGCCTTCCGGCACGCTTCACTGCAAAGGGAAAACGTACCCTCAGTTCACATGTTCGCCGCCGATCTCGTCCTCGACGGCGGCGAAGCTGACGTGGAACGATTTCAGCGAGGGCGGGGATGGCGGAGGGCCGTCGGAGTGCGACGACAAGTACCACGACAACAGCGAGAGAGTGGTGGCGCTGTCGACGGGGTGGTACGCCGGGGGCTCGAGGTGCGGGAAGCAGATACGCATCGTGGCGAGGAACGGGCGGAGCACGACAGCGAGAGTGGTGGACGAGTGCGACTCGAGGAACGGATGCGATAAGGAGCACGCTGGGCAGCCGCCGTGCAACAACAACATCGTGGACGGCTCCGACGCCGTTTGGAAAGCGTTGGGGCTCGATGTCGACATTGGTGTGGTTCCCGTCACTTGGTCTATGGCATGAATAATCCCCAACCTCTCTAATCGTTATCATTACCTATATATATATATAGTCTGGCCAAAGAATTTCATGTTTGAGTTCATGGGTGATGCAATTTTTAAATTTAAGGTCATAACTAAAAAATATTACTACTACAATATTCAGTAGTCGTGGATGGGATACTTAGCTATACCTAGGATTTATGTGTTCCTTTGGGATGATAAGACTTTGTAATGTGTGTGTTTGTGTAGTACTAAAAGTTAAATAAATTAAACAAAGGAAAGTCTGTTCAATATTAATTTAAGATGTTTATTTAGTTAGAAAATTAAATGCAAAAATGCACATATCTTTGTCACCTAATGAAATCCAATATCACTTAATTCTCACAACAACAATATGCTAGAATATCCATGCACCCAAACACTTATCCAGAAGTTTACTCTTGGGTTTTATTTCAAAATTTTGTACAACATTTGTAACGCAGGAGGATACAATTAATCCTATGTTATATTTTAATTAAAAAGTTATCACAGTTTTGATCAAAAATAATATAAATAATGAAATTGAAAGAATATATATATATATATATATATATATATATATATATATTTTGTAATTCAACTCATTAGCACACATCCCCTTATCTGTTTGGATTGTTCACCAAGAATGTAGTGTTTTATATGGTATTACAAAACACTCAATATTTTAAAACTATATACATATATAATTATATCGATAATTATATCTTGTGGATCTGTTTCTTTACTAAGATGGCGTTTACTTTGCATGATAAGAAATATTGATAAAATTAATCAAAACTAATCCAATGTTTATTTTGATGGATAAATGATGGATTACTTGATTTTGAACTAATTTAGTAATATTATCCTTCAAATAATCAATCATATGTTTTATCAATCCAACTAATCAATCAAAGTAAACTACACCTAAATACATAATTTGTATATTTTTCTTAAAACTTGCATCGACTTGTTTAATAATATACCTTCTGTCAACGATGGTACTGTGGGAGTAATGTATAAACCATTCGTATTATCGTATTATTGTAATGTAAGGAAAATCACGTGTAATGCGGTAAGAAGCAACTAAAATAGAAAGTATTGATCCATCTCTTGAAATAATAATATGAATAAATGGGCAAGTAGCAATTAATCACTTTGATAGATGCATATAGAAGTGGCATCGCGTTCACACACAATATTTTTAATATATGATTTGATGCCACATTCCTATTTATATAATTATGTATTTTGCTGAACTGAATGGATGATAGTGTATTTGGCATCAACTTTAGCGGCACGCTGCCTACATACCAAAAAGGGACTACTGAAAATAAATTTATTATATATTATTGATACTGATGACAATTTTAATTTTATTTGCATCGTAAAATTTATCCTATATTCATATATATATATTTTAATTTTCAAAATTTTAGAAGTAAACATGATATTCACTATGTCTCGTTAGCGGTTACAAAGGATTTGGTAAGAAGATTAAGAAATGAAAGTGTCGTCTTTTAAAAAAAATAAAAGTTAGTATTTTAAATATAAATTGAGAAAACGATCACTTTTAATGTGACGGTCCAAAAAAAAACGTCATTATTTTATTCTTGTTGGATAACTCAGAGAATGAAAAGTTAATTTGTGGAATGATGAAGGTATGTCCAGTTCAATGTGTCCAAACGAACCACCACTCGCATTTGAGGTGCAACATGAAAACATAAATAGATGGTGGGATATGCATGGATGGTGCAAGGTGGAAAAATAAATAAAGTGTCTAAACAAAAGTTCTTATCTATATTTGAAGTTGATCAAAAACTTGAATCTCTTTAGAGATCAACTATAATGAAGCTAGCAGGGTCCATACACTTGAGTAAAAACACAATTTGGAAATGAGTTAAGGGAGAATTGATCAAAGTTCTTTCAAATACAATAAAGATATATCTCACACGTCACGATCCCCATCAAATTGTTGACGTTAATATAATTCTCAATCTATTGAAATTAAAGATTATGAACAAAACTATACACATTGATATGAAATGACTAACTCCAAAGGTGACAAATATACTTTATTAGGACTTGTAAAAATAAAACAAAAAATCACCACAAAGGTGGCAAATCTACTTAATGAGGGTTTGTGTGCAGGATGACATTTGACATATATACTAGCTGGACAATTCACTTTTTTATGGAAAATTGTCATTTATCCATTCATTGAGAAATGTGAGTCAAAAAAAATTCCAAAAATAGGAAGAAAGATAATCTGTAAACAAAATCAATAAAGTCAATCACAAATAATGTAGTGAAGGAAAGACTAATTAATTAGGTAATGACATAGTAATGCATTGTGCATTATATACAATATATAATTTCATGTACATTTGTAATTACATTGTTCAAAATTAAATGTAATTATACTTTCAATTCAACAAATGCAAACAGTTGTAAATTTTATCAAGTCAATAAATGCATTTTTTTTTTCTTTAAATTATACATGCCATTAAGGTCAAGTGGTCATAAATAACTTTTAAGACTTATATTCATTTAGTGAGACAATGTGAAATCACACGTTAAAGACCCAGACTCTGAATTCAAAGCTATGACCAATGCGAATGGTTTTGACATAAAATTAGTAAACCAACCTTCCAACATTTTGACATTAATGTGAAAGTGTGATTTATATATAACAATTTTACTATATTGTATTTTTACAGTTTAACTTAAAATTTATTGACTTATTCGATAATAAATTTACCAGATAAATAGTTTTACTATTTATTT
The DNA here is from genome assembly GCA_026898415.1 of Leonotis leonurus. Lineage (NCBI taxonomy): Eukaryota > Viridiplantae > Streptophyta > Magnoliopsida > Lamiales > Lamiaceae > Leonotis > Leonotis leonurus. The sequence continues at coordinate 3,949,810 of JAPKLX010000003.1, read as the reverse complement.
AATATAACAAACATAATTTCATCAATTATATATTCAGTTGCCATAAAATTAGGAATGTATTTTAATTTGACCAAATATTATGTAGGTCAAGTATAAATAGTTATATTTTTTTAATTCGATCACTTATTAATTAAGTTGACCAAATAATTAGCTATACTCTCTATAATGGTTGACCAAATAATTTAATTTGACTAAATAAATAAGAATTAAGTGATATGGTCTATATATGCATGACTCTATATCAATATTGTAACAAAAATTCAGATGACATGAAAGGATATAATTTCTTATAAATATATATATATATATATAATTAAGTTATTGGTGATTTAGAGTCCATGTTTAACCCTATCTCTATATGACATTTTCTAATTTCTCAATTCATATAATTTAAAATTACATGTTTCACAAATATTTTTTTGTGATCAATTTATCGTGGAATCAATATATATAGTTCTAATTGGTTAGCCATAAAATTAGTTAGTAATATTTTTGACCAACTTTTAAGTAGGCCAAGTAAATAGTTAGGTTTTTCAATTTGATAACTTATATATTATGTGGACGAGATAATTAGTTAAACTCTTTATAGTTGGCCAAATAATTTAATTTGACTAAATAAATAAGAATTAAGTGATATGGCTCTATATCATCATAACAAAATTAAAATGCCATAAAGGATGTACATTAGTTAATACTTATTAACTGAACAATATAAATTATAAAAAGTTTGAACAAATATGTATTTGATATGTTTGAATAAAATATATATATCATATTTTGAATTTGCAACAATAGAAATTAATTAAAATTAATATTAAATATTAGAAATAATTAAATATTTTATTTAGATAGGGTGACCTTTAGTACTAAATATAAACTTAAACTAAATCATACAATTTGAAATTAAAGAAAATAAAAAATACCGTGTCAAAATCACCATTTTTTCTAACTTTTAATTATAAAGAAGTGGCGAGATTAAAATAATCCATATACGCTATACAAATTTAATCTTTTTATGTTATATCATATCTCATCTACCAAACATATCCTTAATATATTGAAACTCGTTAATCGTTATATAAAACTAAAAAATGTTGGAAAAATCGTATCAAAGTAATGTCAAATGAATGACAATTGCACAGCGGAACTAGGATTATTATTTTCCCATGTGTTGGATAAAAGAAAAATGGGACCAAACCAAGAAAACAAATTGGTGCAAAATATAAAATGTGAGACAAATAATTTTACGTGGAAACCCAAATTGGGAAAAACCACGAGACCGAAGTCTAGAAATCTTCCACTATAACAATATAATAGGCTTACAAATTCTCCCTAAACAATAGAGGAAATACAAGACAACTGAGCTACAATTTAAAAGAGATGAAATATGAATATTTCCACAATTCTTCTCTCAAATGCACACACCAAACTCTCTTGTTTTACCTTACTAATTGTACTCTTAATTGTACAACTCTTGCACTCATCTTCATCGGGCAATGGTATGCTACATAAATGCAGCTACTGTACACTCACAAACTTTTAGTCAATATTGTAGGCTTGTGGGCCATTAGACATGCAAGTGGAAATCTCAGCAAAAAATCCACGCACGCAACCTTTGTTGTCAACAAGTATTATGTTGTTTTATGAGGATGTAAAATTTCGAAACAATTTATTATCGCTATTAATAAATAAATTTATAGTGATCTATGTTGAGAAACGTTTGTCTGCACTAAATAGGTCCATATCGACAAAAATATAGCAAATTTCCACATCAACTTTCATATTTTAAGTAGTAAAAAATTTAATAATAATTTCCCCTTCCATGAAATTTTGAGTAGTATAAATAGAAACGAAACCTCTTTTTCTTTAGCACTCACAAATAAATTCACTAATCGATCAACACATATAATGGCAAAATTTACACTAGTCTCCTTTTTTCTTTTCCTTTTCTTCATTGGTGGAATTCCCAATTTTATCCCTGCAAATGCCCAATCTTCCTGCAACGGTCCATGCAAAACCCTAGATGACTGCTCCGGCCAATTAATCTGCATCAAAGGCAAATGCGGCGACGATCCAGACGTCGGAAGTCATACTTGCGGCGGAGGCGGCACATGCAGTCCTTCCGGCACGCTTAACTGCAATGGGAAAATGTACCCTCAGTACACGTGTTCGCCGCCGATCTCGTCTTCGACGGCAGCGAAGCTGACGTTGAACGACTTCAGCGAGGGCGGGGATGGCGGAGGGCCGTCGGAGTGCGACGACAAGTACCACGACAACAGCGAGAGGGTCGTGGCGCTGTCGACGGGGTGGTACGCAGGGGGCTCGAGGTGCGGGAAGCAGATACGCATCGTGGCGAGGAACGGGCGGAGCACGACAGCGAGAGTGGTGGACGAGTGCGACTCGAGGTACGGGTGCGATAAGGAGCACGCTGGGCAGCCGCCGTGCAACAACAACATCGTGGACGGCTCCGACGCCGTTTGGAAAGCGTTGGGGCTCGATGTCGACATTGGTGTGGTCCCCGTCACTTGGTCTATGGCATGAATAATCCCCAACCTCTCTAATCATTACCGTTAATTAGCTATATATATAATCCAAAATAATTTAATGCTATAAAGACTTCACATCTTCATCATCTTCGCAGCTAAGATAGGTGGTGATAGCGCGAGTTGATTGTTGTTGGTTTGGAGTTTAAATGTGAGCCGTCAGATTTGATGATTAAATAAAGGGTCAGGATGTATGCTTTTACTTATAAAAGCGCTACACATTTTATAGCTCAAGGTTTTACGTTTTTGGTTTGTTAGGAGAGTTGTTGGCTATCTGCATGTATGCTGACGTGGAGGAGTGATGTAGATGCATATATATATATATATATATATATGTGTGTGTATCTTCTTCTTCATTTTAGCAATATATCGAATTGTTGTAACCAACTGTACGATTCTCAAAATCAATGGAAGTTATCTTTTCATTTCAAATTCTCCGCTAAATTTTCACATCACACACGAAACTATGGCTATATTGCTTAAGTTTCTACATGGTATCAGAGCTTAAACGATCACTGGGCGACTATGGCGAAGGGCAAGAGCAAGAAGGTGCCGTGGAATGTTCTTCTCAACATAAATGGAAGGACTGATCAGGACAATCGCGATGTCGATGAAGATGCAGCTGAAGTTTCTACGGAGGACATAGATAGTCCACACACCGAACAAACCGAGGAGAACAAAAAATCACCGCTACTGGACGATACTCGATTGAAGAAAGTATTACGACTTCAAAACTATGATCATCCAGGTATGCAGCTGGTTGCTATTCTCCTCACTGAAGATAATTTTCTGAACTGGAGTCATTGCATTCAAAGAGCTCTAGGTGCTAGATCAAAATTAGAGTTCATTGATGGTAGATTGCCTGCTCCAGATTCTGATTCTCCTTATTTTGAGGATTGGATGAATGTTGATTATATGGTTACATGCTGGGTGATTAATTCCATATCGAAGGAGTTAGTTACTGCATTTACTCATATTGATAGTTCTAAACTACTTTGGGATGCATTATGTCAACGCTTTGGAAGAAGCAATGGTCCTAAAATTTACAGGTTGGAACGGGAGGCCATTGGTTTTGTTCAAGGGAACATGACTGTATTGATTTATTTCAACAAGTTGAATGCTATTTGGCATGAACTTGATATGCTATTGGCATCAATGGAGAAAGCGCAACAACGGGAAGATCAAAGGAGGTTAATGCAGTTTCTCATGGGGCTCAATGACTGTTATGAAGCTGCTAGGAGCCAGATTTTATTCATGGATCCTCTACCTACAGTGAACAAGGCGTATTCACTGATTCTTCAGGTTGAGGATCAACGGAAAATCACTGATGTTGGTATTGAAGGTTCATCTCATGCATTAATGCCAATGGGAAAGGTTATGTACACTAACAGTGGTAATGGAGGTGTCAACCCTGGGAAGCAGATTGCTGGGAGATTTAGAAGGACAAAGGAGGAGAAGACTAAATTGTATTGTTCACACTGCAAGCTAAATGGTCATGAAGATGCAGAGTGTTTCAAACTCCATGGTTATCCTGATTGGTTTAAGAAACTAAAAGGATACAAAGACAAATCCAGAATCAATCATGTTGATACTGAGGATTCCAACTACTCCGAGGACAAGGATCAAAGCGTTGGTGGTTCGAATACTAACTTGTCCAAGCTTATACAGGCTGAAATTGCTAAATGGGCGAAAGGAGATCCACTATCCACTGCACAACATGATGTCAATATGTTCCAGAAATCTACAGATGATGACATACCCTTTGGAGGCCATTATGCCTTTAATGTTGGCGTAAGCCATATTTCTACTTGGATATCTGGAGATCCTGATACATCATTTGGAGAACACTATGATTTTAATATTGGTGTTGACAACATATCTTCTTGGCAGTCTGCAGACGATGAGAAACTCTTTGGAGGACATTTTATTCTAAATGTGGGTGGAGGCAACATTTTCTCTTGGATTTTGGACTCTGGTGCATCCACACATGTGTGTTGCAATCCTTCCATGTTACATTATGTGAGCAAATTGCCATATAATCACAATTTGCACCTACCTGATGGTACAACCAAGACAGTACATTACAAGGGTGAAGTGAAGATCAATGATGAAGTTATTCTCAAGGATGTGCTATATGCTCCGGAGTTCACTAATAATCTCATATCTGTGGCACAATTAAACAAGGATTTGGGAGTTCAATGTGTATTTTTGAAATCCCATTGTTTAATTCAAAAGGAGAAAACTGACAGGGTGTTAGTTATTGGCAGGATGTTCAGAAATCTCTATGTTTTTAACTCTCACTTGCAGGCCTTGAACTCAAACATATCAATGCCTCAGGTTAATCTCACTACTATGGAATGGCATGAAGTGCTTGGGCATGCCTCTTTAGAGACTATGAAGCACATGAAGCAGTTGGGGGCAAGCTTCACTAAGAAGGACACTGATGCTTTGACAAATTGTGAGGTATGTGTTAAAGCAAAATTTTCCAGAGGTTCATTTCCTACGTTGCATAGAAGATCAGCTAAGTTGTTTGAGTTGATACATGTTGATATTTGGGGACCATACACATATGATAATGTGTGTAATGCTAGGTTTGTATTAACCATAGTTGAGGACCATTCTAGGGTTATTTGGACTTATATGATGCAGTCAAAAGGTCAGGTTTATGCTATACTTAAGGGATTCTTTGCAATGGTCAAAACTCAGTTTGGTAAGCCTATAAAGCAGATTAGGACTGATAATGGCAGTGAATTTGTTAATCACAACATGAACTCTTTATTTATGGAGCTGGGAATATTACATCAGAGGTCTTGCATTTATACACCCCAACAAAATGGGATTGTAGAACGTAGGCATAGAACCTTATTGCAAGTTGCTAGAGCATTAATGATTCAAAGAAATTTACCTCATAAGTTCTGGCCTTACTCAATACTCTTGGCTACTTGGACTTTAAATAGGACTCCCAGTAGAGTTCTTGAATGGTTTAGTCCTTATTATGTTATGTTTGGCCAAGAACCTGATTTGCAGTCCATTGCTAGATTTGGTTGTCTTGCTTATGCAGTAAATCTTGATCCTCACAAGCATAAGTTTTCTAACAGAGCTGACAGATGTGTGTTTCTTGGGTATTCACCAAATAACAAGGGATATATATTATACCATTTGGAGGATTCCAAAATTATTGTTTCTAGAGATGTCAAGTTTTTCACTCATGTAAACCCGTATGAAGAAACAGATGTTGATTTATCTGTACCTGTCTCATTTCCTTTTGCATCTACACAGCCAATTACAGATCAGGACACTGATTCACATATTGAAGTCAGCCAGGAGATCAATGACTCTGAATCAGATATGGGAGATGCTGTTGTTATTGCTGATTCAGCAACACCTGCTCATGATGTGGAGCCTATTCAACAGACTAATAAGAATGTAGAGGAATCTGTACAGCCCTCACTTAAGGATGGAGAGGAACATGTCCAGCAATCACCTAATGATGATGATTCATCTAAGGCACTTGTCCCATCTGATGTCAGGGTAAGACACCTGCTTGGTTATCTGATTATGTTGGATCTACCACATCTTTGCCAACTGTTCCATCAGCTGTCCAAGTTTGTCCCACATTTCCATATATTTTACCTCCACATCTGTCTATTGGTCATACTATGTTCTTGGTCAATGTGACAAATCTCCAGGAGCCTTCCTCATACAAACAGGCTAGCAAATTTGTGGAATGGACTAAAGCTATGGAAGTAACTCTTGGCCTTGGAGGACAATCAAACTTGGGTACTCACTGATCTTTCTCCAGGTAAGAAAGCCATTGGATCTAAATGGGATTACAAGGTGAAGGTTAAATCTGATGGTAATGTGGAAAGGTTTAAAGCTAGGTTGGTTGCTAAGGGGTTTAATCAGGAATTTGGAATAGATTACACCGAGGTTTTTTCACCTGTAGCTAAGCTTGTCACAGTGAGATTCCTTTTAGCTGTTACAACTTTTAAACAATGGGAAGTGCACCAAGCTGATGTAAATAATGCTTTTTTACATGGTTTCTTGCATGACGATATTTACATGAAACATCCTCAAGGGTATTCTAAAGCTAAACCTGGGCAAGTTTGCAAGCTGGTAAAAAGTCTTTATGGTTTAAAACAAGCTTTCCGTGAGTGGAATGCTGAATTTTGTAAAGCTTTACATACCTATGGCTTTACACAATCATGCACTGACCACTGTTTGTTCTTAAAGGGTACGGGGGATAAGTTTTTATGTATCTTGGTTTATGTAGATGATGTTCTAATCACTGGACCAAACTCATCAGAGATTAGGGCTCTCAAAGATTATTTGGATGCTGCATTTACCATTAAAGACCTTGGACTTGTCAAGTATTTTCTAGGGGTGGAAATTGCTCATGGTACAGAAGATTGGGGTTTCTTCATTGATACAAGAAGGTCACTTACTGGCTATTGTGTTTATCTTGGAGGTTCTTTGATATCCTGGAGATGTAAGAAACAATCCACTGTTTCTGTATCATCTGCTGAAGCAGAATACAGATCTTTGAGTGCTACTTCTAGGGAGTTAGTGTGGATTAATTCTCTACTTGCAGATTTTAAACTCAAACCTACTCTTCCTATTCCTCTCCATTGTGACAACTTAGCTGCTATTCACATCACCAAAAACCAAGTGTTTCATGAGAGAACTAAACACATTGATATGGACTGTCACCTAGTACGACAATACTATAAATCAGGGTTTCTGCTCCCGTGCCACATCTCTACCAAAATTCAGTTGGCAGACTTCTTCACCAAAGCTCTAGCTGCACCTCGTTTTCACATGCTTAAATCCAAGATGGGGTTGTGTGATTTATGTCAACTCCATCTTGAGGGGGGGTAAAGACTTCACATCTTGATCATCTTCGCAGCTAAGATAGGTGGTGATAGCGCGAGTTGATTGTTGCTGGTTTGGAGTTTAAATGTGAGCTGTCAGATTTGATGATTAAATAAAGGGCTAGGATGTATGCTTTTACTTATAAAAGCGCTACACATTTTATAACTCAAGGTTTTACGTTTTTGGTTTGTTAGGAGAGTTGTTGGCTATCTGCATGTATGCTGACGTGGAGGAGTGATGTAGATGCATATATATATATATATATGTATGTATCTTCTTCTTCATTTTAGCAATATATCGAATTGTTATAACCTAACTGTACGATTCTCAAAATCAATGGAAGTTATCTTTTCATTTCAAATTCTCCGCTAAATTTTCACATCACACACGAAACTATAGCTATATTGCTTAAGTTTCTACATGTTATAACTAAAAAATATTACTACAATATTCATTCAGTAGTCGTGGATTGGATATATATATATATACTAGCTAGCTAAGATTTGTGTGTTCCTTTGGGATAATAAGACGATGTAATATCTAATATGTGTGTTTGTGTAATACCTAAATAATTAAATAAAGGAGAATCTGTTGAATATTGTTGCTTGTAGAAATGAGAGTTGAGTGCGCATGCCACTTCAGTTCTACCTACATAATTTCCGATGAAGCGCCCACTACTTCGTTTTATAATATTACTAGTTTGTGTACCCGTGCGATGCACGAAAAGAGTTAAAAGTAATAAATAATTTTGATTACAATTATTTAAGACACATAATTATATACTTCTTGTGTAACGATCCATACAAATTCAAGTTAAAAAAGAGTAATATTTTTCACATTTTTAGTGGAGCACGATGGTTACAACTAAATATAAATAATTTATTATACACCAAATATAAACATGCAAGAAAAAGAATATAATTGATTTATTAGGTTTCATGCTAATTAATTTATCATATTTAAATCTAACATCAAGTTAATAGATTAATCCAAATATATGGTTAATGTATTTTCTCATTTTAATTTCATGTAAGAATCTTTTTTATAGAGTAAGAACATATGTGGTACATTACGGTCTGTTTGATTTGTAAAATATATATAATAGATAAAATTGATAACATATTTTATTTATAAATTCTTTATTTTCGATTAACAATTCATCATTTTTTAAATCATTTTTAATAATTTTGCCATTTTTTCCAGTATTCCAATGAGTGATAAATTTAAATGTATTTACGTGCAAAAAAGAGTGAGATGACATATAAACTATTTTACGGTTAAAACGGATAATTAAAATTTATGGAATTAAAATATCAAGATTAACGACGATTTTACAATCCGACAATGAATATATTTTTTCTTAAAGCAATTCATATATATTTGGTCTCGACAAAAATAAATAAATTATAAAATTAGAAAAAATAATTATTTATACAAAATTGAAGACTTAATATTTAGTGAAAACATGTAACCTATAATTTGGGTAATAAAAATATTACTCTACATGTCCCGTTAAAAGTGTGTCATGTTTTCTTATTGGACCGTTAATTACATTCTTAAATAGAAAAAAAAATGTTTTTAAAAATTAAGTCACAGTTTTTTATAGTTTTAGTTGATAAAGATAATATAAATATTATTTAAACAAATATATTATTATAAAAACTATAGTGCTACTAATGAGAAAATGAAACTATATTATATTTGTTGTATAATTCTCATACAAGATTATTTTAAAATTATTTAAAAAATTATATTAATTTAATTTACTTCATAAAATTTTCAAATGAATAATATAATTATAATAAAAATAATCACAAATGATATAAGAATAAATGTAATAATCCCATATATATTATATAAATCTTGTATATGTACAAATATATTAATTATATATATATATATATATTATGGTGTAAGAAATGATTATAATCGACTATTACAATTATGGTTTTAGAATTATCGATTATGATCCAATTACAATTTGATTCCAACGATTTTGATTTCTTTAAAATCCACTATGCATATATTATTGATTATAGATTAATCATTAATTGATAAATTCTTTCTCATGAACCTAATTATATATATATATAGTTATTTCGATATTTAAAATAATAGTAACTTGTTCATATGAAATTATTTTTTTATATCATATATCTAATTATAATTTTCATCACAATATTTAATTTATGATGTATATTGTACATGTTTTTACATACAAATAAATTTAAAATTAAAAAGTATAGTTATACAAAAAAAATTGAATAGTTACTTTTATTACTTTCATTTGCCAAGTAATTGGAATATTACTTTTATTTGCCAATTATTTGGAAGTTTTAATAATTATTTATTAGTAACTTAAATCATTTAATTTACATTTATGTAATGAGTATTAATTTGCATATAATTACATAATTACTATTAAAATTGATGTTCAATTGAAAACCTTGTTTTAATATATATATATATAGATTATGAGATTAATTTCTATAGGTATTGATAAAATAATCTTTCTTAATCCCTTAGTCTTTGGTTTTAATGGTGAGATAACGATGAATAAGAGAGATGAGATTAATTGTTTCAGTCTCATACTTTACTGTTTCACAATTAAATTTTTTTTCAATTTTTATATATTTTAATTTAATTTTATGATTCATTCCATCCAAAAAGAGCATAGGTTTGTTTTTCAACATTTAATACCAATTTTAATTGATTTTTAAGATTCAAAATTTCAAAATTAGAGTAAATAATTTTTTTTTAAAAACAATATTTTCAAATAACTATTAATTATGATTCATTATATAATAATAAAATTTTTATTTTTAAAAAGTATAAATTTAATTATGAACATGGGCCGTAAAACACAAATATGGCAATTTGAATCTCATCCATGCATAAGAAATATTTTGTACCATCATTAAAATTAGTTATAATTTAGTGTTAATAGGCCGCTAAATAGTTTTACTTTAAATAAATACAAATAATAATTTTGAAAATTCTAGTATTTTTTTATATATTTCAAATAAAAATATCCTTTCGTTTTTGTTTTTATCACTGAACACACAAGTCTCGCAATCTTACGTTGGTATAATTTATAAATAAAAAAAATCATAAATATTGTAAATTCGCAATTTGAAAAATTAAAATTTAGGTGGAGGGATGACCATTTTTTTAAAAATAATTGTTATTAGTTTCTTTTTTACCAAGGAGTTATTTATAAGTGTTCAAATGAATTGAGACTACCATAATTAAATCGTAATTCAATCATAACCAACGCTGTTTGGAAATTATAATATTATTCTTGCCGGTTCGATTTTGAATTATAACAACATTAAGAATGCTTCAATTGAGATTTTAAAAATAAATGATTGTAAACCGCAGTTCAAACTTGTAATTGTTTAGAATTGAATCGGAGTAGTAGTGGTAGCACTCTTTCCGTCAAAACATGACATATTTATGACTCATGGAGTACTATTTTATTTATTATTTATATTTGTATAATTGTATGTTTATTTTTTGGTTTACTATCTAGTCTAGTTTAACCTAGAGTTCACACCCACTCTCTATCAACGACGACTCTCTCGATCGACCGACCGACGCCCACAAACCTATCTCCATCTCAACTATCCAGCCAGAGTCAGCTTCAATTCCGCCTGTTCTCCAGAGACCATTATCCGCCCAATTTGGTGTAGAAGGGAGCAGTAGTGAGGAATACTCATACCCTAATTGCAGACTCCTATTGAAGCAACCAGGGACGGAGGGACATTGGGGCCTGGGGTGTCCTTGGGCCCCCCTCCAACTTAAAAAAAATAGGGATATTTTAGTAATTTCATAAATTAATTATAATAATAGAAAAATACAATAATCTAGCTAAATATCTGAGATTGTGAATGCAAAACGTCTTCTTCTCCATATTCAGAGTTACGAATTTATGTTTTAACCTCTGTATATCTCACATTTGCCCACTAATTTGAATGCTATCAAACAATATTGAAGGTGAGTCTCTCAATTTTAAAAGAGTAGATTTGAATGAGCTATTTTCCATCATTTGTTTTGATCCTCTTATATATTTTTTTGTATTTCTAAATCCTATAAATTGTGGCTAAATTATATTTTTTCTTTTCACAAACAAGCATTTTTCTTTTTTGTCTTTAACAACAACATGAGGATTCTTGGCTCTATTCTTTGCATGTGTTGATGTCATTTATACTGGGGGTACTATTTGTAGCTATATTTGTCATCTCCACAACAATCATTTCTTGTGTCGTTGTTGTCTTATTGGTTGGTGCAGGTAATGACAACGTTTTCATATAATTTCTACTTAACAATTCATGGATTTGATTGTGCATTGTCATTGAAACATGATCTAGGTTGTTGATATTGTTGCAATTAAATTAATTTAAAAAAGAGCAATTTATACTTGATTAATTAGTCTTTATTAAGTAACTTGATATCTAGGAAGGAAAAGTTAATCTTGCAAAAAGCACTTTGTGTCATCCCTCTACTATATGACATTAGAATAAATCACATTCACATTAATATAGGTTGTGTAGTTGAACAAGTGAAACCACTATCAATAGATTCTATCTTATTTCAGGTAAATAATTTACTTACAAAATGTTTATAAAATGACATTAATCCTATAGCATTCTTAGGCATAGTATAATGTATGCCTCTCAAGATCTGCATTGTTCTCATGTTTTTATATTTTATTTATGTGAACTATTTTATATTCAGTCTTTTATGTGTTTGATTTTCTCTCTCCTAGTCATAGATCATCTCTTGTTACCATGATTGCAATAACTAAACTGTGCATAGCTCCATTAATTCAGCAGCTATACCATGACATAGATCTCAATATGATATATGCATTATACTTTAAATTAAGATCCATTTATTAAATATGAATGTCATGAAAGACTTAATAATTTAAGTTTTTCATCTGGTATGCAGATAAATGAAGCGCTACTTTAAGAAAGTGTCTCAGGAGATAGATATTTCACATACGCCAAGAGATTTACCTACACTCCTCCAGTCTCAAGCATCATCAAACAATGAGAATGCCGAAGTTCTTTTGGAACATCTCCCGAGTGATCTAAGTCGTAATGAAGTTGATTTGGAAAATCTTCCGAGCGATCCAGGACTACGACCTAATATCATAAGTTGCCCACCAAACAAGATAGAGCAGGTTCATAGATCTTATTTACTGATAGGTCCATGCCAACCACGTGAGCATGATTTTTCTCAAAGAATGGATAGAAATCGAAAGCGCAAATTTGTTAAATTTTGGTTTGATGAATTCAAGGATTGGTTAGAGTATAGTATTGCAAAAGATGCGGCATTTTGTCTCTACTGCTATCTTTTTTCCTCGAGTCATGATGAAAATGGACATGATGCTTTTGTTACTGTGGGGTTCAGTTCTTGGCGTAAGAAGGAAAGATTGAGAGATCATGTTGGACAACATAATAGCGAACACAACAATTGCAGATTGGCATGTCAAGACTTGATGAATCAAGCTCAACATATTGAAGTGGTTATTTCTAAAGTATCAAAACAATCTAAGATTGACTACCGCTGTCGACTAAATGCAACAGTTGTTTGTATCCGCTATCTTCTTATGCAAGGATTAGCTTTCCGAGGAAATGATTAGTCAGAAGAGTCCTTAAATCAAAGAAACTTTATTGAACTCTTAAAAGTGATTGCTTCCTGCAATGAAGAGATAAGTAAAGTTATACTACATAATGCTCCTGAAAATCTCAAACTTACATCACCAGATATTCAAAGAGATGTTATAAATGCAGTTTTAGTTGAGACTACAAAAGCCATCATTATGGATATTGGAAATGATTTTTTCTCCATATTGGTTGATGAGTGTCGAGATGTGTCAGTGAAAGAACAGATGGGTGTTGTTCTACACTATGTGAATAAGAATGGATGTGTCATTGAACGATTCATTGGTCTTGTGCATGTTAGCGACACTGCTGCAACCTCGTTGGAAAAGAGTATTGATTCTTTGTTATCCACTTTTGGCTTAAGCATTTCTAGTTTGAGAGGTCAGGGGTATGATGGTGCAAGCAACATGAGAGGTGAATTTAATGGATTGAAAATTTTGATTCTTAAAAGGAACCCTAATGCTTATTATGTTCATTGTTTTGCACACCAACTTCAACTAACCATTGTTGCTGTTGCTAAGAAGCATATAAGTATTGGGTCTTTCTTTAATCTTGTTACACGTTTATGTAATGTTGTATGTTGTAGGAGGTTCTTGTAAGAGGAGAGATTTACTTCGAGAGAAACAAAGAGAGAAGATCGTGGAAAGAATTGCAAGTGATGAAGTTAAGACCGGAAGAGGACTAAACCAAGAAATGGCATTGAAACGAGCTGGTGATACTCGTTGGAGTTCTCATTATGGTACTCTTATCAACTTGATACATTTATTTTCTTCTGTACTTGATGTTCTTGAATACATTGGAAAGAATGGTAATGATGATGCACAGAGGGCTGAAGCTATTGACTTGATAGATGTTATGAATCGGTTTGAATTTGTCTTTGTGTTGCATCTTATGAGGCAAATTTTGGGGATTACTCATGAACTATCTCAAGTGCTACAAAGAAAGGATCAAGACATTGTTAATGCCGTTAATCTGGTGAAGGTAGCAAAAACTCGCTTGCAAGCAATGAGAGATGATGGTTGGGATATTTTGCTAAGTGAAGTTTCAAAGTTTAGTAGCACCAATGAGATAGTTATGTTAGATATGGAAGATGAATATGCAACTCGAGGAAGAGGAAGACGTAGGATTGAAAAAGTGACAAATCTCCATCACTACCGAGCTGAGCTATTTTATTCAGTAATTGATATGCAAGTTCAAGAGTTGAATCAACGTTTTGATGAAATCAACACGAATTTGCTTCTATGCATGACATGCTTCGATCCTAAAGATTCATTTTCTTCATTTGATGCTTCAAAGCTACTTGACCTTGCACGATTTTATCCATCTGAGTTTTCTGATATAGCTTTGTATGAACTTGAAGGTCAGCTTCAGAATTTTATTTTTGATGTGCGCTTTGATGATAAGTTCTCAAAAGTATCAGGGATTGGTGGTCTTGCTGAAAGGATGGTTTCTACAAGAAGACATGAAATTTTTCCGTTAGTTTATTTGTTACTCAAATTATCATTGATCTTACCAGTTGCAACAGCTACAGTGGAAAGAGCTTTTTCAGCAATGAACATCATTAAGAGTGCTTTGCGCAATCGTATGGGAGATAGGTTATTGAATGATTGTTTGGTACCATACATCGAGAAGGATGTATTTGTAGGTATTACTAATGAAATGATTATGCAAAGATTTCAGAACATGAAGAATAGAAGAGAAATGTTATGAGACTATGATCTTTAGCTTTATGAGACAATAGACATTATGTTTAACTCTTGTTGGTATTTGCAATTATATTTTATATATATTTTGTAATTTCTCATTTTAATTTTTAAGGTTATGTTAAATGGGCCCCTCAATGTTAAATGTCTGGCTCCGTCACTGGAAGCAACCGTCGCCTCCTAGATAGCTGCAGAATCCGCCTAAGTAACTCCGTCACTGGAAGCAACCGTCGCCTCCTAGATAGCTGCAGAATCCGCCTAAGTAACTCGTGTGTTTTGGCCTTTCTATATTCCCCTTCCTCTCTCTCATGATCCATGTCTATGTCTTTGTATTTTAGTTTCTGGCCGTATGACTTATATTGTGTATTTGAGTTCGAATTTGGGCGTAGACCGTAGGTAGTGTGGGAGGGCATGTGGGTGAGAGGCGGGCAATCAATTTTGTTCATGTCATTTGAATTAGTAGTAGTATACATTATCCCATGAAGTGAAAACCAGAAATGAGAATCCAATATAAATAGACAAACATGGATAAAATTGTCAGTCTAAAGGCAAATTAAGTCGATATGAATATATATATATATAGGAAGTGTAGCTTTTTTCACATTAAAAGCTTTTCGTGTATATTGGGAGAGAGGTGTGGGTAATGTAGAAATGAGAAAATGGAAAGAGCAGTTGCGTTTTTATGGAAATCCACAGCCTTAAATTGTGATGTTCATTCTTTCATGGATTTGGAGTTATATATATATTGATTTGTGTCCACTTCTCTCCTTTCACCTCTCACTTGTTGAAAACAAAGCCGTGAACCTGTGAAATCGCAAATAATATAGTTTAAGATAATAATCAAAATACTTGGTCCCTCAAAACAGCTCTAAACCTGAATGCTTTAAACAAAATGCATTACTTAAGTTAAGTACTTATATTAATATTAGTATATTACTACTAAAACCGGAAGTTTCACTAAAAACATTTAACTGTTTAATCATATTCCTCATCGTTTGTAGGCTCTCCCTCTGAACCAATCTACAAACCATCATCATTCTCATCATCATCATTGCTCTCTTAATCAAAATTGAAGTCTTGTTCTTCATCTTCATCTCGAGTGGGTACCCAGGGCTTGAATGTGGATATTGTTGTAGTTCTTGCTACTCTTCCAGTAGATGTAGATGACCCAATATTTCCAACTACATAACGAGAAGCTTGGGATCCCCTAATGCATTATTATCTGTTATGGGTAATCAAATAGCGCACTATTATGTGTGATGGGCTATGTGAAAATAATGCATATAGCGCAAATCGCGAGCGCCATTTGAATTTTGATAGGAAATCGCGATTCGTCACGAAAAATTTGTGCGACAATGTTTGATCGCGATTTGCTCTATTAACAAATGTGCGCTCGAAGGTTAGCACATTCCTTGTGTTCATGATGCCCTTGCGAATTCCGGGTTGGAGATGAATTTCAATATGGAGAAGAGAAAATTTAAGGAGAAAAGTTGCAGAGAGTGAATTAGAGATTGTAGGTTTTATGCATATCTTTCTATAGAGAAGAGAGATGAATAAATCGAAGTTTTGGGGTGTAAAACGTGTAGGGAACGTGTAAGAACTGTCAAAAATTGGATAGAGACTAGGTCAATCCTTGCTAGATTTGGGTCCAGCAGCCACTTGAGGGGTCAGTGGTTGCTGACCACTAGTTACGGCTCCAAATGAAGTCATCAACTCAATAGCCGCTGAGAGTCAGCGGTCATTGACCTTTGCTCTGGTAAAATCCCACAAGTTCAAGTCAGCGGACAATTGAAAAATTATACGGTGGAGAAGATAATGTTATCGGGCTCGAAACAAAGAGAATACGGGTCAAGCTTTCCATTTACAACATCATTAATTCTCCTTTGGTTTTCTTCACTGCGTTTTATTTATTTCATGTATAGTACTACTACAACGAGATTCTTTCATAATCCTACACACTTTTTTCAACATCTATTACTAAGTTGTAATGATTTCGGTTTATCAGAAATGAAGAAAAAAAGGAATTAGAGCGCTAATATATATTTCTAGATGAGGAAAGTCTGATAATGGTCATTCCAACTAAGAATCTATGAGTTAGTTCTTGAAGGAAATGAAGTGGTAATTAAATTGATGGCCGCGGGAATTCAAATAGGAATAGGTTTATAATAGAGAGTAGGTCGCCTATCTAAATTTGTGAAATAGGTTCACACTTTATATTTTTTATTTATTTGGCACATGCCAAATAGAAACAACCTCCTATTTCTTGATCAGACAACTCTTGAAGCATCTGTATGCATCTTCAACATGCTCATAACCTTGGATTTCCTTTCTCGTGGCTCTGCTTCGTTTATGCATACTTGGTTTATCTTTGTAGTTTTTATTGATTTTTGGGAAATGCTTCTTATGCATGATTTTCTCACTTTTGGTATCTGGTAATGAGCTCTTGATTCTTATATAATTTCTTGTTGAGTTTGAATCTGAAGAGATGTAGATTTTCTTGCTTGGCATCAAAAGTTTGCAGTAGAAAGTAAGCTAGATTCTATTCTTGTAAGGAATTTTGAAAGTTTATCACTGTTAGTTTATTGCCTGTGTGCTTCAGAGACACGCACATACTTGGTGAAAGAATGGCGTACATGGAGTAAAAGGTAGATCCGAAGCATTCTTCTCTCATGTATCCATACATTTTAATTGTCGTCACCATGTGTTCGTGAAGATTGGGAACCAATTTTGGTGGACACTGCAAATTTATAGAATGAAATGTTGAATGCTAAAGGTAATGATTCAAATAAGCAATCTTGATTTCTTAGGAAGAGGGGGTCATTGTTGACCCGTAAGTCTAATACCTTAGGTAATCGTAGAAGTCTTTTATATTGTTTGTTGCTTTCTATGAGAGTTCATGCATGGATCAGGTTTTTACTTTCTGCATTTAATTTCTCAACCAATTGGCATCTCTATACCTATGCATGCTCTGTGTCTTTGAAATGTGATTTTATCATTCTCTCAATTAAATACTAGTCAGTTAAGAATTATGTCATTTTATCACTACAGGTGCATTTAAGTGATGGCTTCAAAGGAAAACAATGAATTGATAGTTGTAGATAAAGATGCACAATCTACTGAGTCCAAAAAAAGAAAGGTTTGTTTGAATAATGTTGCAAAGCGAAAGGCCAAGGGGATAATCCAAGATGTTGAGTTCAACCAACATGGTCAGCCGGTGGGGAAAATTGCAATGGAAATGCAAAGTTACATTGGATTTCTTGTACGTGAACATGTCAAAGTAAATAATAAAAATTGGAAAGAAGTTCCTGATGACATTAAAGAAAGAATATGGGAATCGGTTAAAGTAAGTGTTTTCAATGTTCTTGAAGTATAGTATCTTCTGTGCCTGTTTTCTCACGAGCAATTTTGTGATGACAACTGTGATGTTTATTAGATTAGATGCTGAGTGGTTTTGCAATTTTTGAATAATATAATATAGTGTGAGTAATTACATGAATAAGCAACATTTATTTTAGTAAATATTAGTTTTAAATATTGTTTTTTATCAAACAGTTGAAGTGTTGAACCAACTATATTTAATCCTACTTTCTTCATTTATAGAAAATAGTACTCCCTCCGGTCCACTTTACTTGACACGTTTCATATTCATATGAGTGCATTATAATAATAAAACGTGTCAAGTAAAATGGGCTAGAGGGAGTAGTTCTTATTTTGTTCCGTGGGCATCTTTTTGCTAATCATATTTTCTTTTTAGGCAAGTTATAATGTTCATGCTGAATGGAAATTTAATTGTTTGGAATTAGCAAGTGTAGAATGGCAAACATGGAAATCAAGGCTATTTAACAAGTTTATCAAGCCCAACAGAGGTCGTTCCTCGAAACTGCAGCAGCCCCCACCTGATAGTGGCATTACAAAATCGGACTGGAGTGATTTCGTAATGCGTCGTATGGTAGTTGAACTCAGGGTAAATAATTTCACCAGTTTAGTTAATATTCTCAACCATAAATGCAGCTTATATCAGCTTATTACCCCTTGTAGAAGTTACGTGATTTGGAAATGGCAGAGTGGAGTAAAAATGAATAGCCCCATCAAATTTCTCGTAAAGGATATGCCAATTTCACCGAAGAAACAAAGGTTCAAGCTCTAAATCTCTAATTGGTGCGTAATAGTAGACATATGATCATTGCATTCGATATGCTTTGTTAGAATGAACTAAAGGGTGATGAAGAATCTGTAAGAGCCATAATCTATTTAATATACTTAAAATATGTCGTGATTCTTAGATTTCCTGCTATTGAAATGTGACTATCTGTTTAAACAGAATGAGGTAAGCACGTACTCTTAACTTCTGTTTGCCTTGTCATGCTATGTGATGCTTTGATTGATTTCTTTTTCATGAGGAATTTATATTCTTTTGATGTGTGATGGTGAAAGTTGAGATGACTATTTATCTCCATCATTTTAGGAAATTATTCATTTCTTGCGTTCAAATTTAGATAAACTCATCTGTACTTGGTGTGGATATGACAACAGATTATGGTTGCTCACACTCAATTTAACACATGGACAAAAATCATTAATATTGCCAACTATTTGTATAATTATTTCCTTAAATTGTTGTGGTTAATGTAATAAGCAATAGTCCCTTTCTATAAAAAATTGATCTTATTTCGTTTTGCACATTATGATTTTTTTTTATTTTTTTGTGAAAAAATAAGAATTAAGCAACGCTATGTGCCTTGGAGACATAGGAGGTTATCAACCAAAAGATACATTCTCCAATATTTGAACTATTCAATAAATTATTTTCTATTATTTCTTGATGCAGCTCCATCTTCCTGTAACATCCCATCCAGTTAATTATGTTGTGTATATCGTACCCATGTCAGAAAGTATACCAATTAGACTAAGTTTAACGGCGCCCACCAAGGGCCGTCTGCCCATTTATGGGATATAAAAATAAAAATAAATTACAAAGTGGTGGCTTTGGTGGGTGGGAGAGAAGGCGTCCACAGACCTTCCCCACCATTTTACCCTTTTTTTTTTATCTCATCTATATTACACGTGTCATTGTGTGATTGGTTCTTGTATATTTTATCATAATATTATCATAAAATTAATTTAACTTTTGTATAATATATTTAAAAAATATATAAATTATATCAAAATTCTTATTATTTTCTCCTCTATAAATAGAGA
The DNA here is from genome assembly GCA_026898415.1 of Leonotis leonurus. NCBI lineage: Eukaryota > Viridiplantae > Streptophyta > Magnoliopsida > Lamiales > Lamiaceae > Leonotis > Leonotis leonurus. The sequence continues at coordinate 3,929,821 of JAPKLX010000003.1, read as the reverse complement.
CCAATTTTGGCATAAGTATTCACAATTTAGAAATCACTTCTTATTCAAAATTTGGTGATGATGATTAAATGTGTAATTTTCGTATAATTGTTCGGTGATCAGTTGTTTATTTTGATTTTCGTGTTTTAGTTATTGTAATTTCTATATTTATTTGAGAATTTTCAATTTGATATTAGTTTGTAATTTTTTTTTAAATTTAACTTATTTATTTATAATATTAATTAATTAAAAAAAGTTAATAAAAAAATAATATATAGAAAATTAATTTAATAATATAAAGGTGGGAAGGTTGGGTTGGGATTGTGGTCATAAACCTATAAAAATGAAGGTGGGTGGGTGAGATGAATAATAAATTTTTAGAAGAGAGAGAAGTGAATATAATAATATAAAGGTGGGAAAGTTGGGATGGGGAAATGGTGGTGGATAAATATGGTCTTATGTGGTGGCTCCTAGCTGGACCTATTATTATATCCATGTAATGTAATTGTAGTAATTATTGAACTAATGGTTTTGAATATAAACACAATGCATTTTTGTTTCCATAATCGTCGTTTATAATGTTGAGCACGTAAATTATTTTCCTAATTGACATCTACTTTCGGCAATGTTAATTGATTAATTTTGTTGAATTATTAATCAATTAAATGAAAGACGCTATTTATTTATTTGTTTATTTATAGGTGACAAATTCAGTGAATCACAATATTTATCTCTCCACGAAACAACACCATACGGTTATTTAAAGTATCTCAATAAATTAAAAATATAATTTGCATATGCATTATTAAAATCTGATAAACAACAACAAATCTGTTAAGATATTCTTTATTCACAATAAAAATGGAACAGTGCATGTACTTTGCCAAAGCAACAGCTGGGGAATCTGCTTGTCAATTTAATTACTTCATCGCCAACAAATCAAAATTTCTTCTAATTTGGTTATTTATATGAATTCAAAGAAACATGGTTAAATATGAAGTTGAGGAAATAGGAATAAAGACGATCAGAACACTCATCCTTACAGGAAAAGTAAAAAATATAACTTTGAAATTTCTTGCACCTTTACATAATGACCCAGTCAAAAGTGGAAAGATCTACCTCTGAAGCTGAAAAGGAAACATGTATTCAAAGAGTATTGATTAAGAATAATAAAGTCTTTTGCACGTTATAAATAAACATAAAACTACTTGAAATAGCATTAGTCTCATAATATCAATGTACGAACCTAGCTTTCTTGGTCCACTAAATATGTTTAATGATTAGAAGCTTTGCCCAAGTCTTAAATGGAAATTGTGGTTATTCATGTAGTTTTTAGGGGGTTAATTGCAATTACGTTATTTCAACTAATTCCCACCGGCATTCGCTTCGCAACCATATCAAACATTTTACAGTAATTCACACCCATCTCTCTCTCTTTCTCTCTCTGCTACATTATTAACTCTTCTCTCTCTTTCACTCTAAATCGGCTGCCTGAGTAATCTACTTCTTCATCTCTTTCTACAATCTCGCGGTACTTATGATAAATTCTTATTCCTTTTTCGATAATCTAGTATTTCTGTTGAATTTGTTTATATTCCTCTTAAATTTGGGGGATTGCGGTGATCGATCTTTTACCAGAAGATAAATTGGTGTTTTCGAAGATGATTAGGCTCATTAGTGACACTTCATTTTCCAACTGTATAATGTTTTGCTATAAGAAGCCCGGGTTTAAGATTTGTGTAATTTGTAATACTGTCACTTGAATTTATGAGTTTGGAAATCAGCATTTCGATCAGAGTTGAGCTTCATTGTGTGCTTTAATTTATGGTAGTGCCGGGCATTGGTACTTTGGCAGCAGCTCTTTCCGGAAAAATGGGAACTTGAGGAATGCTATTGTTTTTTATTTGTCTTAGATTGCATTTGAAGTTACTTCATTTTTACTTTTTGGGATTCGCAATCATTTCACTTTACCGCGATCGAAATTCCTGCCAAATGATTGGGAAATAATATTTAAGTAGTTATTAATTCCTGGTATGATGTTGTCGTAATAGACTACTAGAAGCTTGTATTGAGATACCGGACAATGAGTTTATAATGAGAAGTATAAGTATTTAATGAACCTTTTATCATGCACGAATTTGTTGCTTTGTAGGAACCTATTTTGTATGGAACAAAATCAAGTTGTTGAAGTAGCAATTTCAATAAATTCTTCTTGAGTTTCTTACATAACTGGTCTTTGCCTCGCCTACCTTTGAGTTGAGCCGCTCTATTCATCATCAATGGGAACCTCACATCGCAGGTTTGTGTATTGATGATGTTTCTATAGAAAGTTTTATGAAATGTTGGATCTGGTCAATGGTTTGCTAATATTATTTTCCTTGCTTATGCAGTGGGGTTTTAAGGCGATCAAATGACACTGCGCGACTTCTTATAACAACAATTATGGGAATGGTTCTGGGATATTTCATAGGTGTTTCATTTCCATCTGTTTACCTTAGTAAGGTATGTATACAATTGCCTGAGTGACTTGCTCAATGAAGATGCAATCACTAATTAGGTTCATAATACTCCATTCCTTTATCTATCTTCTACCGGCAGATTAATCTCCCTTCAAGTTTTATGACATCTTTTGACATGGCCTTTACTGAAGATCCTCAAAGTTCTCCTAGTCGCAGTTTTCCTGAAAACCTTGGTTCTGGAAGTACTCCGTTGACACCTAAGGTCAGTCTTTTGCTTGTAAATAAACTTTTCTGCACTCATCAACTCAATTGAAGCTTTGAGATTTTCTACTTATTTCGAAGATTAGTAATGAGTAATGACTATATTCATCGGTCTATTTTTTGCTATTTATAATGTTTTGCATTATGAACAACAATGATCCCGATTGGCAAGCACGTAGTGCTGTGCTTGTGTTTGTTACTGTTATATAGCATTAACTTTGCTTTTTCCTAAATCATTTGCTCCCTTATGTTTTTATCACCTATGTTCTCCTACTTGTAGCATTGACTTTGTGTGGGTATGCATAAGTTGGCTCTTTTGAGCTCACTGAAATTCGTGATCAATATATATTCTGAAAATTTAAGGTGTTATGGGTGCCGCAATGTGTTTCTCTAAACATATTGCCTCATTCATCTAACAGTGTTTGAATAAAGCTATATTCTGTTATAACTAACATCTAAGAAAGTTTGTCTGTCCTCTGGACACTAGTGCATCTAGCTGAGGATGTACTATTGTTTTTCTAGGACTATGCGCCTGCTACTCCAGTGCTAATTTTTGTTATTAGGCATTGCAATATAAGGGTAATACATTACAAAAAGTCTTGACGAACTGGTGAGACCAGTAGCTGTTAATGGCCTCTTAAGACTTCATTTTACATATACTCTTAATGAAATGAAAAAAATCAGCTCCACTGATGCCATCTAGTGGACACATTGAGAAAGATTGCTATTTGCTAATACCAATATCCATATTGCCATCCAGTATTTGGATTTTGGTGACTAGCTTTTTTGTTGCACACTTCTCTTGATATTGGGTTTCTAATCTTTTTCCTGAAGTATTTCCGTAATTGATTTGACAAAGACCTGCGGCAACTGCACTATCTACTCTTCCATGATTGGTTTGATAATCACTGAAGGTATCTTTTTGGGTTTCAGATATATGTTCCTACGAATCCCCGTGGTGCAGAGTCTTTGCCACCAGGAATTGTTGTCTCAGAATCTGATTTTTTTCTACGAAGATTATGGGGTGATCCTAGTGAGGTAATAAGAAAGTGGAATGATGATATACAAAAAAATTGGAATGTGTCCTTTCTTTTGTCTTATGTTATATTCTTTTTGCTGACATTTTCCTATCCAACGGGATGCGGTGATATACACCGAGTAAATAGGTTGTCAGTTGGTTTAGATTTTATTGAATTACCAAGTCACTAGTTGTTTCATGCTTGTGGTATAGGAGGAATGGGTAGGCTACCATTTATGGCTTCACTAATTATCCATTCCTTGATCAATTATCTTGCTCAATTTTGCAACTGGAATTGTTAATATTGGTCTACATATATCGACGAAATGAAAGGCTCCATATATCTTGCATGAGATTGTAAGACTATAGAAGTGTGCCTCATATAACATGCTGAAACTTTCAGGATCTGAAAAAAAAGTCAAAGTACCTGGTGACATTTACAGTTGGTTCCGAACAGAAGAACCATATTGATGCAGTAGTGAAAAAGGTCACTTGGAAATGCTATTGTACTATAACTAATCTTTTCTTACCCTTTGAGATCATTCTATTAAATTCAGCTTTGCTGTAATTCTGTAGTTCTCTGAAGATTTTCAAATACTGCTTTTTCATTATGATGGTAAAACCAGTGACTGGGAGCAGTTTGAATGGTCACGTCGTGCCATACATGTCAGTGCTAGAAAACAAACTAAGTGGTAATTCTTCAGGTTTTGCTAGTTTCTTGCCCATTCTCTATTGTTTTTCTGTACCTTCTTATAGAAGTATGAGTTATGTTTTAAAGGGTTTACATTTGCTAGCCAAGTTAGTTAGAATGACAAGTTCTTTGGGCCTATTGATGTTTAAACAAGGTTTAAATATCTTGTTGACAAATTCATTATCAATATTGCAACCTGATAGTTCGATACAGGAGATAACAAAACTGCTATTTGCTAAACCTCAAGCTGATCACTTTCATTCATTTACAAGATGTATCATATAAAATTAAACATATAATTATAACTTCTCTTGTTTTTTGGAATATTAGAGTAATTCTCTGTACTTCTATTCACTTCTGAGCATCACTGTCCTTTACAGGTGGTATGCAAAGAGATTCTTACACCCAGATCTTATAGCAGCTTATGAATACATTTTCATTTGGGATGAAGATCTTGGAGTTGAACACTTCAATGCTGATAAGTAATAATCTTTTTCTGCTATTCCCAAAACATGAGGCCATGTTTTATAGTATATGAAACCTTTCCTATAATCCTATCTGTTTATCTGGTTTTCATCAACTTGCTAGGTATATTCAGTTGGTCAAAAAACATGGTTTAGAGATCTCCCAACCAGGTCTTGAACCCAACAATGGACTTACATGGCAGATGACTAAGAGGAGAGGTGACAGAGAAGTGCACAAGTAAGTCCACTGATTAACAGTTCAAACCCTAACTGCACGGCCCTTCCTTTTCCAGCTCAAACTTCTTCTGAGAAAAGAGGAAAAGAGATTTGTGTTTTTAAATGGGAATTGATTGATAAACAGGGATACGGAGGAGAAACCAGGCTGGTGCAGCGATCCACGTTTGCCTCCATGTGCAGCGTAAGTATTTTCCCTCAAAATGTAATATTATCTGTTTTGTTTCTAATGTATCTCTACGTACACCGAGTGCCTGAATTCCTAGGTAATACCATCATTTGAGATATTCTGTTGCAGACCTCTTCTTAGGGGGATATCTTTCATAGAGACAGTGCTTGTGAATTCACTTAGAAATTCTGTTATGGCGTTATTAAGTGAGAGGGGTAGTGTCTCTTGACAATTTGGGACCTTCCCTTGCACTATATAAAATTCTATGAAGGATCTAATATTTGACCTCTCCTTGCACCATATGGTAGGCAATTAATTTTCATGACACGTACATATTTACAGATCTTCAAACTTATGTAACATCTATCCTAAACATTTTCTCAACTGAATAATGTGTTTTTACCATTTTGCAGTTTTGTAGAAATCATGGCCCCAGTGTTTTCACGTGAAGCTTGGAGATGTGTGTGGCATATGATTCAGGTATGTATTTAAATTTGCGAATACCACTTTGCCTCTAAATATTTTCCATATGCATCTTATCTTTAGACCTTATCACCACTTATTACTTCTATTATAATTTGTTGTCAGTCTCTGAATTAAATCATAACTCCTCATAATTTCGTGCTTGCAGAATGATTTGGTACATGGATGGGGTTTGGATTTTGCTTTAAGAAGATGTGTAGATGTTAGTCTCTCTCTCTATATATATATCTCTCTCTCTTTTGTATGTGTGTGTGTGCGCGCATACCTCCTGTTTTATCATGTGAGAGTTTGTTTTTGCACACGAGCGGGTTTCCAATTCTGTCTCCTTGACAAAACCTTCTTCTCACTCCTGCTCTGGCCCTGCAGCCTGCACATGAAAAGGTTGGCGTTGTTGACTCGCAGTGGATCGTGCATCAAGTGATTCCATCACTTGGAAATCAGGTTAGTGATGAACACATTGCTAATAGCTCGATCTTCCAATTGAATAATGATGACAAAACAAGGATGAAATTATGACAAAGAATACTTTTAAATTTGTGCGATTTTCGCTGACAATAGTCACCCAGGCCTTCTCTTGTACAGTTGCGTCATAATTCCATGTCATTCCTTCTCTATCTGCTCCAGAATGTATCATTTCAATTTGATTCTCTTTTCGGATGTCAAGTTGATTTTTTGTTGGAAATCACACTTACTCAAATTTGTAATAAATATGCAGGGAGAATCTGATAATGGGAAAGCTCCATGGCAAGGGGTATGTATAGCTTGGTTTGAATATCATTATAATCTTTGCAGCATTTCCCAATTGATTCTCATTTGACATTCCATTTCATCATAGGTTCGGGAGAGATGCAGAAACGAATGGACCATTTTCCAGGATCGGCTTGCTACAGCAGACAAGGCATATTATTCGCAGCTGTAGTAGAACAGTAATGCCCTTCGACCCTATAGTAGTTGTACATTGCTTGTCATTTCTCGCTATCTCTGAGTGTTGTTTTGTAGCCTAATTCTTTCGTGTGAGATACAGCTTTTCGCAAGGCGTAGATTAACTGCATCAAGTATAGTGTAATATCACCGGTAGATTATGTTGAAAGAGCAAACTTTCGGAGTAGGTATTTAGGTTTATATAGTTACTCTTGGTTCTTGTTTTGATTGTCGCGGTGTTTTTCTATTTATTTCTTGATTTCTTACAATGCAAACTCCAACTTAGATATTAGTTGGATCCTCAATTTTATATTTTATTTAAACTACGCATCAAAATTATATTCTACACGCTATTGTTTTGGGTACATATGTAAGATAGGAATGAGCTCTGAGTTCAGTAGAGGTGTAAAAATTGGATGTTAATTTAGACTTGTCGACTTATATAGTTATAATTATTTTGTTGCCTTTCGTTTAGTAAAACCCGTTTTTTTTCCCTTTATATAATTGCTTCGGCAATCTTGGCATGTGCTGAAAAAAATATCTTTTGAAATTCGCGCGTATCTGAAAATAATTTGTTGTAAGCATCCCATGTTCTATAAAATTTAGCCAACAGTCGCTGTTTCAGAATTTCTATTACAAAGACCAAATAAATAAGTTTTGAGGCATAAGAGAGAGTGAAAAATTGGTACACACAGCTGAGTAGAGTACTCCAGTCTGTAGTGGTTGATATGGAGAAATATCTGTTACACTTCCGCTTCTTTTCACATGTTGTAACAATTTTAAACTGTATTTGTAAATTTAGTTTTTGGGTCCTTAAAAGGACCTTTCACTGGGCTTTCTTCAGATTAATAAATACGTTTGAAAAGCTGCATTGACATAAACTGCAAAACCAAAGACTAGTGAGGGAAGAGAAGATAATGACATAAACAGTCAAGTTTCAATAAAATTATATAGTGCGCACGCGCGTATTTTGATATTAGCATATGAATTATTAAAAATTATTTTTTATTATTTTATTAATTTTTATTTAATAATATTAAATTACACTGTAATCAATAAATTATAGTCAAAATATGAGAATTAATAAATTTTTTATTAAAAAATTAATATTTATCTACGAGACATGATCATTGTTGTAAAATTATATTCTCATGGGAAGTTAATGACTAAGATCAAAAGATATTGGATTCGAGTCGTTCATTATACGATTTTGTAATTTCAAACTTAATGTAATACTAATTTTAATATATGTATGTGTATATATATATATATTCTCATTTTTTTGTATTTTATTTATAAGCTATATGAAGCAATGGACAGTGGACATTGGACATACACTTAATATCAAGATAAATAGTTGAAAAGATGGTTTAATAATATAGAAAATTGGGTTAACCTCCAGTGTCATTTTCTTGAACGTTGAGAAACAAGAGAGGTTTTGTGGGGTAAGATTAAAGTTTATTTAACATCTCACCAAACAATTAAAGAGTTTTTCAAGATTTTGCTTACGCACAAAGAAGTGCTCGGTTTCACCTTCCTAGTTCCTACCTATCTTCCCTCCCAAGACTTTCCACATCAAAGTTCCCCACACATACCATTTATTAAAACCATAATTGTTAGTTATCATCAACATTAAATATTAAATAATGCTCTTTTGTCTATTTGGGAACTATTCTTCCCCAATGGTCAATTCTCAAGTGCCATTCTATTTACGGATCTTCCTTAATAAATAATCCACTTTCTCTTTACAAAATCAACACGTTAATAATTTCACAATTTCGGCACCAAAAATCTAGATCCAATATCAACTAATAGATCTATATAGGACGGATTCGTTGTCAGCGGTGGACACAACTTAACGTATCCACAATGTCAAATTAATATACGAGTAATTATAATTTTCATTTTTTTAATTATTTTATATTGAATAAAAGTAATATATACTATAATCAATAAATCCTGGTTGAAAATTAGAATTAATAAAATTTTATCAAAAAATTAATATTTATCTATGAAACATGTCACATCATTCACGGACGTATTAAGCCCGTCGTGGCAGGCAGGTGAGCATTTTCATACATCTATATCGCGATATTTTACACTAATTTGTATGATTGTCTCAACCTAGCAAAATTGGCCAAAATCTACTATTTAAGGGAAACTTTTGAATTGTCCCAACACACGATTATTTTATATTTGCTTCTATATATAATTAATTTTTTCTATTAAATAGAAGATTTCCATTAAATGATGACCCAAGAAGCATCCTTATATATGAGTTATAGAAGGGCTCTACCCTTTGCTTAAAATGGTCGTTACACAAACCCAACCATAGCCAATTCAAACAACCTTAGCAACAACTTCATGGTAAAAATACAATACAACCTTAAGTCTCCTTTCTTTTGCATTCTACTACAAGCAATTGATTGTTGAGGTTGGAGAGCACAGTTTGAGGTTTGGCTCTATTTCTACCTTGCATTTAACACATCAAATGTGTTGTTTTCTCCAAACTTGAATGATTTTTATTATCACAATGAAGATTAACTTAACTAGTTGAGCCTTCAAGTGTAAAAAATTAATTAGATCACATGGTTTGCAATACTAATATTTTACTAAATGTGAATGTGACTACTTTCAACAAATAGGAGACATAGACTAGTTAATACATTCAAGAACTCATATATATGCTCTCCATTGCAAATATCATTTTGTTTTTGTACAACAGAAGATGGGAGAGATGTCTAACAATCAGGTGGGAGTGATTGGTGCACTGTTTCTCTCTGTGGCGTCGTCGGTGTCCATAGTCATCTGCAACAAGGCCTTGATGACTAATCTTGGTTTCCAGTTTGGTAAGAGATATGTGTGTTTTGTGTGTGTAAACATCATTAACATGTAAAGATATTGCTTGAAATAACATATGAGTGCATAAGTACTTAGCCATGAAAATCAACCAAAGACTTAGAAATAGGTCCATTTCATGCTTCTACTTTTTTCTTCATTTCTTGTAGCCACAACACTTACAAGTTGGCATCTGATGGTAACATACTGCACTCTTCATGTGGCGTTGCGCTTTAATTTCTTCGAAAACAAGGTGATCGAAACGAAAACAGTCATACTATTTGGCATTCTAAATGGTGTTTCCATTGGATTCCTCAACCTCAGCTTGGGATTCAACTCCATTGGCTTCTATCAGGTTCTGTTCCCTTCTTTCTATCTCTCATGAAATCTTGATTGCAATTATTCAAGACCTACTATATATGGGACACTCACTCTAATGCTGCAGATGACCAAACTTGCAATAATACCCTTCACAATCCTCTTGGAAACTCTGTTCCTCAAGAAGCAGTTCAGGTTAGTGAAACCAAAACCCAACATCTTCACAGTTGGCAATGAAGGGTGTCATCAAAATTCATTGATGAAATCAACTTCTTGTGGGAATTCATGCAGTTACAGGATTAAGTTATCTCTCTCAATACTATTACTTGGAGTTGGGATTGCATCTGTCACTGATCTTCAGCTAAACCTTGTTGGAACCATTCTCTCACTCATAGCCATCATCACAACTTGCATAGGCCAAATTGTGTGTACACATCTTCACTTGTTTAAGTCCTCAGCTCATCATATTATGCCCTATTAATTAATCTGCTTTTGCAGCTCACAAACACAATACAAAAGAGGCTAAATGTGTCATCAACTCAGCTTCTGTATCAGTCCTCTCCATTCCAAGCAGCCATTCTCTTCGTCTCCGGCCCTTTCTTGGACCAATGCCTCACCAAGCAGAACGTCTTCGCCTACACATACTCCCCCATTGTTATGGTATTTAGTTTCATCAACAAAACCAGTTAAGAATAGTCTGTCATTGTTATGGGGTTAATCAATGAGTTGAGTTAATGATGCATGCATGCAGGTCTTCATAGTGCTGTCATGCTTGATTGCTGTGTTTGTGAACTTCAGCACATTCTTGGTGATAGGGAAGACATCACCAGTCACATACCAAGTGTTGGGGCATCTCAAGACATGCCTTGTTCTTGGATTTGGATACACTCTTTTGCATGATCCCTTCACTGCAAAGAACATTCTTGGCATACTTATTGCCATTGTTGGGATGGGAATGTATTCTTACTTCTGCACCACTGAGGCCAAGAGGAAGCACCACGGCGACGACGCCCCCTCTCTCCCCCATGTAACATCCATACTATTATGTGCCACACACTCTTTTCTCATTCATGGTTCATTATGAATTGATGGAGCTAAAAAATGATCTTCACTTTTCTTTTTTATTTTATTAAACTACTTGAAGAAAATTTTGGCATTCCATATATCTCATGAGCTAAGAGATAATCTTGAATTTTCTCTCTTTTTTTTATTGGATCATATTAAATTTTAATTAAAAAATTGTGTCGCGAATGACTCGAAACCTATTGCTTCGGGTATTAATTTCCTACCATTAAATTTTTCCCAATCTTGTCCCTTCATCAATCATTTTACATTTTTTCATTTTTTATCTTATGTTTTAATTTTTACAATTATTAGGTCAGCAGGGTTATCTACATCTAATTAGTCATCATGGTTATCAGTTAGTTTTAGTTTTTAAATTTTCACTTTTTCATCAATAATTGATTTTTAAGATTGATTATTACATATATAATTACGGTTTTATTCAATTTGTGTAATTCATTTTATGTATTAAATGATCATTAAGGTTCGGTATTATATTACTCCATAATTTTTTAAGATAATATCATAATACAATTTTAATGTGGGATACAAAAATTATATGGAAAAATATATTAACCATGAAATTATGTTGTTTTAGGCTTTTAGCCATGCTACATATTAACCATTGTTTTCAATTTCATTTATATTAATATTATTATTGATGGTGTCAGGTTATAGAGAAGGAGACTACACCACTGTTAGTGAGCCATCAGGACAAAGAGTTCAAGAATCCAACTGTTTAAAATCACAAGGCCCAACCAAAGCAAAATGTGGAAGGCCCGGCCCATATTTAGTTTTGTTTAATCTATTTTCTTCTCTTACCTTCCACATTTTCACTCTTTTTAATTAATTAATAAAATTCCACATCTAACGTTCAGTTAGCTTTTTCTTTTTTCTTGATTCAGTTTTACCAAAAAAGAGGGAAGTCATTGTGTCATCCAAAGAGTGATTGTATTAACTATCGGAAAACTGTCGCATTACCCCAAAATAAATTATAATATGAGATAAATTTATATAAAACTTGGAGTTGATGGTTCATGATAATGGAGTATTTAAAGGCTCATAAATTGAGGTGTGTTTAACTACTTAGCTAATAAATAACATCACATTTGAATTCAAAATGAGTTTATGAAAAACTTAAAACTTGATTTTGGTGAATTAAATTAGTAAATTAAGTGAAATGTATGAATACTATTTTAACGTTGTTAGGAGTATAAAACACCTTCTATCATTGGGTTTAGTGCAATCTTTATGGGATGGCTGGTATGTTGGAATGAAATGATGATAGGAAAGGAACGAACTAATTCATTTTATTTCATGGTTGATATTTTCAAAGAAATGAATGAAAAAATATTTTTTAAATTATATTATATTATTATAATAAAATAATTAAATTTGTTGAAATTTTAAAAATTAAGTAATAATTCGGTTAATAAAATAAAAATGGAGCTCAAGTTCAGTTCGTTTATTATTTGATTTAATAGTAAATTCAAATTCGAACTCGAACTCGAACTCGGCTCGAGTTCGTTAAATATTTGAGTTTGTGCTCGTTAAGAATCTTGATTATTAAAATTATTTGTTATGTATATATTTTATATTAATTTGACAAGTTCGCAAACTATTTCGGATATATGTTTACGAACTATTCTAAGTTTGAAATGTTACGATTATATTCAAACATATTCGTGAATCTTTCGAACTGAATATCATTAGTCATGAAAAATAATTTTCGTTAATACTATTATTCATTGATTGTGCAAAAAATTACTCAAAAAATATATTGGTCAGTTTTTTCATTTGGCCCAATAGACCAAGATCGGTCCGATCAGCCCGACTCAACTTAGCCAACACGAAATTTTCAAATAAAAAGTTTAATAAGTTATTTATAGAAATAAATAACAATTATTTTTTCAAAAATCAAAATAAATTTCATTTATGATAACTGGAAATATCTAATATCAAGGGTAGTGAAATGAATGGTTGATCTTATGTTGATGTGATTACTCATTACTCTAGGAATGACCATTCTTTGATTATTTTATACCAACCGTGGGATAAGGAATGAAGACATGAATGGTCATTCTATTCCTGAACCATTATAGCATACCAACCATCCCCTTATGTATTTTACTTAATACTCAGTCTACAAAATGATTTACAAATTTTAGCTGTAGAAAGTAAGCTTATAATTAATACTTACAATTTAATTAAAAATAATAAATTAAGTATGCTCAAACTTCACTCACTACACACAACTCAAAGTAAAATAATATATTAAAAAGAATGAATCTTTCTCTATGAATTAGTAAATCGATAAATATGTGATTAATCATTTTCACTATTCTTTAATATTAATTATTTTCGATAATGAGTAAATTTTATTTTGATTTTTAAATAAAAAATAATACTTATTTTTTAGACATAATTTATTAATCTTTTTTTTAGAATTTTAGGTGGACTAGATCAAGTCAGGTTGGATCAGATTGGTCTCAATTCATTAGGTCAAATGAAGACAATCAATCAATTTATTTTTTCAGTAGCATTTTTTTTTTTGCTAAACCATCGAATAATTGTGGCAGTGCATTGGGGCAACTGACTCATCCTGAAATTAATTTGTTATTATATGAGGCGGAAATATTTTTGTTAGCCCTATCAAATGGTCTGAATAAACTCAATCCTACATAGACTCATATCTATTATGGATCTAACAAGCTTTCCACTCAAGTGTTTAGAGGAGTTAGAGTGAAAGATTTTTTTCCCTAACTCAAGCATAATGTCTATTATCAAATATTCCTAGATAGTATCAACCACACTAATTAAATGAACTGATTCATTATTTTCAATTTTCATTGTATAACTAAATTCACTCCATTTATAAACATCATTCCTACTTAATGTGTTGAAATCGGTGTGACTTGATTCAAAAACCAACGAAAATATAATTTCCATTCGAAACAAAAAAAAATATATCAATTTTCTTTTTTATTTATCCGAAAAGGCTGACCGGAAGAAGAATACGAGTGATTTAGTTCAACAAAAAGTTAACATATGAGAAAGTAATTAGATTAAAGAACCAATTTTATTAGCTCCTTCATGACACAACATCAATTGAAATAATTAGTAGTGATCAAAAGCGAATCACTATATTTCCTTTATGAATGATCTTCATCCTTAAGTAACTAATGTGAAAAATGTAGGAAAATATTTTATTTTATTTATTAAAACTGTGATGAGATAGTGTTACTGTCATAATAGTTATCGTATTAAACATTATTGAAAAATAAAATAAAATATAAGTTCATATATATATTTAATTAAAGGATAACAACATATTCAATATATTGTGTATTTTATTTTAAAAACACGAAACACTAATACAAAGCTAATGATCATGAGCTCTTTTATTTTTGGATGAGAGTAAAAGATTAGTTGAATCTTTGGATTAATTAAATATTATGAAATAGATGGCGTGTGACTTTGGGTTAAATATAACCTTAATTAATTACTGAAAAGCATTTCAAATCAGACAAACCTAAAAAGAAGGAATATTCCATTGTTCAAAGTAGATTACGTCTCACTCATTGCTTAACTACACAAAGATTAACCTAATTATTGCATAATACCACATTTCCACTCGAACATGCCTATCTCTTTATTATCTCTTTCATTTTTTATCTATTAAAATATTTTTATCAACCTTTTGGGGTGATTTGCATTCCTCACCCTCTAATAACTAACAATTACACTTTATTTTCATATCGCATCTTAATTAAAGTTGATATTTTGGCACTTTTTTGACCCACTTAACAAGAGTTAAATTGGAGGGTCAATTAAAGGCATTTTCTTTTGTCAAAAAAAAAGTTTAAAGAAAGTAAAAGTTGGTAATATGCACCTTTACACAATCTAAAACTCTATACCAGAATTTTATGTAGTTATTAAATCCTATTAATAACTTAGTAACGCTCATTTGATGCTTAATAAATCAAATTTATTATCTAATTAATTTTATTCCCATAGTGATGGTCGTTTTTAATAGGAGTAATTGCACCAAGATACGCAATTTTTCTATATCTTATGGTTTATAATACTTTTAGGGCATGTTTGGTAGCTAAGATAGGATATAGCATGATAAGATTAAATTTGTATGGTGTATAAGGATTATTTTAATCTCACCCCTTCCTTATGATTAAAATATAGGGGGAAATAGTGATTTTGGCACGGGCTAGTGTTTAGTAGCGGGCCGACGTATTAATTACATTTGCTATCAAACACATGATTAGGTAAGATAATTTAATCTAATCCTATCATATCTTACCTACCAAACAAGGCCTTATGGTTCACGAAAAATGTGCTATGATGGAACTGATACAAGTTTTAAGAAAAAATTATTAAATTATTTTAAGTGGATAAATGAATCTACAAATTACTGAGATTTAAAATAACGAGTATTTTATGAAATAATGTCTAAAAATATTTTTTTTATAAACAATTGATCAAATAAATAATAAGATCAGTACATTTTTTGGGACGAAAATATTATGAGTTTTTAAAATACATAATCTTTTGATTTCATATAGTTTTTTTTTTCTTTCTAAATTGATATTCCACTCAAATAGAATCATGTCATTTCATCACAGAACGACGTCTCTTTATTAAATCTTTAAATAAGTCATTTAAATAATTTTTAGATTAATAAATGAAAATATAATTAATGTACTTCTCGAGAAGGAACAAATCATTTATATTTTTGATATGCAAAATGCAGATGAAGTGTATTTAGAGAGTACAATTTGTCAATAACCCAATAAATAATGTTGCACGTTATGTACTGCATATGCTAATAGCATACTAGTACTAGTTAAATGTGATATGAGATCTAAGATCAATATCTTATGCGTAGATATTCCTATAGGGTCTATATCCGCGGTGAGCATAACTTAATGTGCAAAAGATTAATGTGTGCAAAAGATTAATGTGAAAATGTAATGTCGGCATATGAGTTACCATAATTTTTATTATTTAATTATTTTATATTGAATAGTATTAAATTCTAAACTAATTAATAAATTTTAGTCGTAAAATGAATTATTAAATTTTTTATTAAAAAATTAATATTTATCTATACGATATGTCACATTATTTGCGGACATATTAACCTTTTCCGCTGCGAGAGAGTGAACATTTTCTGATACTACTAAACTAATACTCCCTCTGGCCCAATAAGTATGACACAAAATTTTTTGACATGATTATTAAGAAAAATATATAAGTAGTGTAAGAGTGATAAATGTGATAGGGTCCATACAAAAATCAATAACTTTTACTATTTTATGAATGTGTGAAGTTTAACGAGACGTCCAAATAAATGAATTGTGTCAACTTTTACAATAAAATGGGCTTACTTTTTCCTGTAGTTAATGTTATACTAGAGTTACTACCAACTATTTAAAAATAAAAGACATAATGACACTCTTTTAATAGCTGAGGATCCCGATTTACAATGTCATACGTACTCACTCAATGTCAATGTGTTTCTATAATTTTAAACTGAATGTTATTGACCCTTTTATCCTTTATATTTTGTTATTGCCTTATAGGTAAAGCTAGTAATAACGGTATAATGAGAGAAAACATTATCAAAGTAAAGCAAATATGTCACTACGACTCTAGCTAGTATCTACAAACAATCTTTATAATTGAAGATAGATATCTAATCAACATTTTTTGGGAATGTAAATCAATAATCACTCTATACATGAAAGAGCTGCTATAGATATATTGGTTTTTTTTTTTTAATTATGGAAAATTGATATTCATACAATTCAGACTTTGGGTTGATACATCAACGGTTACTCTGGATCGTAACTAAATCATCAGTTGACGGTTTTATTATTTTAAAATCGTAACCGAACAGTAATTATAGCGGTTCACGATTCAGAATCGAAACCGTTCAAGACGATTTCAATTTTGAACTGACGGTTCCGATTTCGAACCGCCTTAAGAATTAGGTACTTTTATATGAATCTACAAGTTAAAGCTCAATCTTATGAATTATAAATAATTATTATATATAATATAAGATATAAAATTGAACTATGAATATAAAAAAACTATTCAAATAAATGTTGAGGAACGGTCGGTTCACGATTCTGAATATTTGGAATCAAAACCAAATCATTGTCTTGCAAGTTACGGTTAGGAACTGAACCTTCGAAAACGATTATAATTCCAGAAACCACTAACTAATCATTTGATAATTATTCTTTTGAACACTTCTAATTTTAGAATTAAAAGAGCTATACTGTCAATTAAAAATCTTACACGATTGGGTCTGTATATTAATTTAGCCATAAGAAGTTAATACTCAAAATTAAAGTTTTTGAATTTTAGTATTTTTATAATGTAGTCATATAATTTAAAAAGTATCGCACGATAGTAGATCATGTAATACACGTTATTTTATTTTAGCACTAACTACTTGCAGTAAGAATTTAATATATATAACCCGAAATAAATTAAAGCCAAACTTGTGCACTATATATTAAATTATTATTATGGAATACACCTTTTGCTTTACTCTGTAATATAAGTATAATGAAGTATCTCTTTTGTCTTTTGAGTCCAACACAGCGCATCATTTTCTAAAATTTATTAATCATAACTTTATAACAACGTTTTCATTAATTCTTATCATCAATGTGGACGAATGAGAAAAATAAAAGCAAATGCTAATTAAGAGGGAATCAAAAGAAGTAGTATCTACCTTCACCTATCAGAAAAAGATATACCAACTTACAAAAATTCGTATGTGCTACTTCATTATAAAAAGGTCTCAGGTTAAAGTTATCAGTGATCCGATTTAAATTCTCCGTATTGTGATTGTATAATTTAAATTTAATATGATACAATCTTTAAAATATTCAAATAATGCTTTTATGAACCAAAAAAATAAAAATAAAACAATATTACTCTTATGATACTATTTTGTATTGAAAAAAAACACAATTTATCTCGTGTGTATATATATTTCATATAATTTTATATCATCTTATAACATGATCTCACTTTCAAATTTCTTACATTTTTTTTTCTTATAATCGTACGCAACGTAGACTCAAATATAATCACCTTATATTTATTTTAATTATTTTTGAAAACAAACTTTTTTCTCCATTTAAATATACTCAACTACTTTACCCATCAGCTAAATGATCATATTTTAGTTTTAGACCGTTTCATTACAGGCGGTCAATTTTTAAAAAGAAAAAAAAATCATTTTTAAAATAATAATTTATACTTTTATAAAACATTAAACTTTATTTCTTTTTTAAAAAAATTTCGTACCTAATTTCCGTCTTATTAAATTAGACATATTTTTTTTTGAGATATTTATATTTTTAATAATTTTTACAATATAAAAGTGACGTGAACCTAAAAAATAAATGCTTATAATCTAGAGTGATTGAATACAAATATTTTTGTTGGACGCGAAACTGAACGAGGAAGGGTTCAATTATTCAAATGAAAGAGGGAAAATGGTGGGGAAGATTGTCAATTTGAGAAAGTGACGAGGGCAATTCGGTCCATAAATGCATCAAATCATTAGGCTTCTGTGCAATGACAAGCTTTTGTCTCACATTTGCAGTTGCACCGATTTCTGTTGCTTTAACAAAGAGAGAAACAAACAAACGTCCAACCAACATCAAGAGGGAGGAGAGAAGAGAGAGGGAGCGAGCGCAGAAAGAGAGAAGGCATCGGGCGACGAAAAATATATAAACAAACAATTTCTCTCTCTACATATTTCATTAATATTCCCGCACACACACAACTACCAAGTGTGTGTGTATTGCCGCATGCTTCCACGATTTGATTTGCACACTACATTTTCCTTTTCAATTCCTTGGATTTTGGGGGACTTTGGCAAGTGCGTTCGTCGGAATCGCTGGAACTATAGATGGCAGCCTCTCAGAGTGATGGTGGAAGAATGGAAGGCTGGTTGTATTCGATACGCTCCAATCGGATTGGGCTTCAGTATTCGAGGAAACGTTACTTCGTTCTTCAGGATCACCTGCTTAAGAGCTTCAAATCGGTGCCGGTCTCCCCCGACCAGGTTTACTTCGCCTTCTCTTCCTCTTTCGATGTATGTTTCGGTTGTTTATGAGTGAATGCAGGAGTATACAGATGATGTAGTTGATTTGTTTTCCCTGTTCAATTTGTAAGCACTTTTCTGATTGGTTACTGCATTTGTACTTCCCCATCTATAGAATCTAGTGGTCCACTGAACTGGATAAGTTTGACTCCGTTCGCCTGTTAAAATTTTCTGATGTTATGTCCTGTTATCGGTGAATATTATCCTTCCATAGACTAGTCATTTATGGTAACGTACCAGCTGCTTCCTACTGATTGAATCAGAAGACATATTGTAGTAAGGCAGGGAAGTTTCAAAAGAGTTATATGCCTCGAATTTCATTAAATGGGGAATTTGTAGTGTTTGGTCAAATTTTGTAATGAGGACTGATGCATTGCGTATAGTGCTTGACTTTTGTTAAGCCTGAATCTTAGAAGAGTGGTTCTCTTGGGATTTTATGGGTTATAGGCCTTATGGACAATCTATTGCATAATTGTTTTTGTGAAACCTCAGTTTGCCACAAACATACAATATTGTGTATAATAGAGATGCATGTAGTGGTGCCTTAACAGGAATGCGTGTGCATAACTGCATATTGTCTATCGAGTGAGAGGAAGTAGGAATATCTATACTCCCTCCTCCCTCAACGAATTTGTTACTCAATTCATTTTTTCCTTTTTTGGTTAGTGGATCCCTCCACTTTATACACACAATTCAATTAAATACAGTAAATTAAGTGGGACCCAAACTCTACTCAATACACAATACACATTAAGTCAAACTATTCTTTAAGACGTGTGCCGTGTCAAAGTGGGTAACAAATTCGTTGATGGAGGGAGTAGTAATTAGTATCGAGTGTACTGGTCTGTGGAAAGCTATAAGTGCAACCACCATCTAGCTCCCACCTTTTGTGTGATGATGCTGAAGAAGCAGTAGGAATGTGATTCAAGAATTCCATACTCTTTGCATGATTTTGAAGTAGCAAATTTAAAGCTGATTTGGTGGTCCTGCTTTTGTGTGTCCGCATGTGCATGCATGCATGTGGGATGATGAGAGATTATATTTGTTGCTCACGTGTTTTTTTATCTCTTTTACAATTTTCATTTCATCTGTTAACTTGACATACCTACATTGGATGCATTTAAAATAGAAGGCAACATAATTTATTGAGTTTTGTTTTGATTTTCAGTAGAAAATTAGCATTGCACTGCCATCTAGCATGAAAGTGAATCATAATCTGGAATACATTATCAAGGGGATGATACCTACTGTCTGAGCCTGATGCTACTTGACTATACCCATCTGCATCTTCACCTATGAATATCATATGCTTTTACTAAGCTCTTCATGTAACTTGACCAAAAATAGCAACTGTATATAACATTTTGCAGAGTAACTAATTGGCTTGTAGAATATAAAAATATAATTATACATATGATTGGTCCTAGACAATTCTTTACAAATGCTGAGAACTGTTTTGGGTCTAGTTGTTCATTATCAGAATAATTCCAGAGTATTTGGTGATGTTTTGTTAAATTGGATGATATTTAACAGAGGTTCCGAGACACCTGCTTCTCCTTTGCAGTATTGACCATAAATGGGTTCAAGTATATAAAAGAAAGTGATTTGTGTAGTTGTGGACTTGAACAGTTCCTGAGAACTTTTTTTTTTTGCTTTTCGACTAGTCACGAGCTAGATACAGATTTTCTTTTGTCCTCCACTAGAAAGCATACTATCATTTAGTTGCATATTAATCCTGGAGTAGCTGTAAACATATAATTCTCAAACTTATAATGAAATTCTGGTATTCAAACCATTGTTTTATGCTATCACCTTTTGTATTTAGTATATATATTTGGTAACAGTAAATATCAGTAGCTTATGCATTGCCTAAACATTTACACGAAACATTTGTTTCAGGATCCTGTTAGAAGTGCCTTTATTGATTCCTGCATTAGAGTCACTGACAATGGACGGGAGACCATTCAAAGGAAGGTAGGAGAATTTCCTTCACATTTGATGTTGCTTGCCTCTTCTGTGTGCTTGTTGTACTTGCATCATATGAAATTTGTGTTCCCTCCAGAAAGCTGAATGGCGTTTTCTCTTCTTTATGTAATTTGCAGGTCTTTTTCATCTTCACTCTTTATAACACATCTAATCACAATGATCAACTGAAGGTTTGAAAGCTTTCTTTAATGATTTGTGAATTTTATGCTCCCTTTTTTTAACTCAACTAAACAAATTGAATTTCCTGCAATCTCTAGTTGGGAGCAAACAGCCCTGAAGAAGCTGCACGGTGGATTCACTCTTTCCAGGAATCTGTTTTAAAGGTTTAAAATGTCTTTTCCTTGTGAATTTTTAAGGTTAATCAATATTCTGGAAACTGATGCTACCAATTAATACAGCCAAACCAGAACCAAGGAGATTTTGAACTTTCAAGACGTGTACCACAGTCATTGAGGTGAATAATTTAGCTTTTTTTTATCAGTTGAATAATTTAGCTTTTATTAGTGATTGCAAAATGAGAACATATGAAACAAGATTTGGTTAATTTTTCTTCAACCTTGTTGAGCTGACTATATCGACCTGAATCAACCTTTTACTAGGATGTCAGGTTTTTGGACAGTTTCCTTTGTTTCTTATTCTTTTTGTCTTTTCTTAGGGTTGTTATTGATTACTTGTGAGTTTCCATAGTGATTATTTTTTTACTTTCACCTTCCAATTTCGCAGAAATGAGTTTGGTTATAACATTTTTGTCCTTTCATATTATATAGGCTAAACTATTCCAAAAAACATTCATATTCCATTGACTGGACTGTCTACTCTTCCTCGTCCAATGATGCAGTGACAGCAGATGTTGTTGCCCCATCACCTTGGAAAATCTTTGGTTGCCAAAATGGTATGGCTAAAGCCTGTTTCCTATCTTGTCAAAGAGCTGAGTGCCTTGTCTAATTGCAAAATCTGCAGGTCTCCGATTATTTAAGGAGGCTAACGATAAAGAATCTCATACGAAGGTTGGTTGAGTAATTTTAGTATCACATTTAATATCAGAGCCCCAACTGTATAATTTATTTCCATACGATGTAGTGGGCTGATCATCCAGCAATAATGGTTGTTGGTGTAGTCGATGCAAGTTCAGAGGCTATTTTCCAAACACTAATGTCTCTTGGTCCTTCAAGATCAGAGTAAGTTACAACACTATCAGGAATACATAAGCCACTATAGACTTAATAAACAATCAGTCACAGCCTCCCATATATGTTTAATGTTGTTGGAAATCCAATTCTGGAACAAATATAACATGCAACATAACTTCATAACTTCTGTCGAAATGAAAGATGCCATATATGGTATTTCCACTGTGTAGCTCTTTTACATACCTAATGGAGTGGTTATGTTCTGTTTACGTGTAAAATGGTGAAAAAAAATTAAATGGGCTCAAGTGTACAATGAATGCTAGTTAATTAAGTATGCTAACAACTTTGCATTTTGGTGCTATGGAGGTTTCATTCCCTAATATTAGCATGAGCAAGGCATATCATTCTGTTTGGATTATATTTTGCAAAATAAAATGAAAAATATGTGTTTTATGCTATGTCATGAATAATGGAAATTGGAAACTAGTAAAGAGTTCTGTTTAACCTCTCTATCGTTTTCTGTTCTTTTCGACTATTTGAATTTGGTAAAGAAAACAGTGCTTTTGAGGAGGACTTCTAGCAATGTAGTCTCAAACTCTGGATCTCCATATATGAAATCTCAAAAGTCCACTGTATAATAATTTTTTCAATTGTCAACCTTTGAGTTAGCTCTTGCTTAAATTTCTTGAAAAATCCTCGAACTTTCTCTGGCATCTGGTTTGGGCCTCAATTAAAAGGTTGAGTATTGTAAAGTAACCTTTAAAGGTCAGGTCTGAAACCAGATTCTGGGTGAAAGTTCGAGGATTATTGAGCAATTTACCCTTAGTTTTTATTTCTTTTATGTCGGTGGGTGGACTGAGCTTAAATTTTCATGAAGAAAACCGTCTCCACCATACCAAAGTACCTACAGAGAATGTCTCTAGGCTACTCATAATGATGCTAGTTAGTGTTTAGGAGACAGTTCCCAGTTACCACACATCCTTGTTTATAATAACCTTATTCACCTTTCTGCAGATGGGACTTCTGTTTTCATAAGGGTTCTGTGATTGAACATATTGATGGTCATACTGATATAGTTCACAAGCTTCTATACCACCATTGGCTTCCTTGGTCTGATCTATACCTTTTCTTGTGATTATTAAATATATATTTGTTTATCTATCCACTAGATTTATATGTTGCATAATTTGTTATAGGGGTATGAAAAGAAGGGATCTTTTGTTAAGGCGGTACTGGAGAAGGGAGGATGATGGTACATACGGTAATACTTATATGACCAAAATTATATTTTGGATTTTTGTTTCATCTGAAATTAACGATGAATTGTCTATATCTGCAGTGATTCTGTATCATTCTGTGTTTCATCTGAAGTGTCCACCTAAAAGGGGTTATGTGCGCGCCTGCCTTAAAAGTAATGTATGCTTTTAAAATATGGAATGAATGAGCTTTTATTTACTGTAACCCGTATTGTTATTGTTAAATGTCCATTCTTTGTTTTGTTATGTTGCCATGAGATTTGTCAAAAGTTTATCCCGTCCTTAACTTTCTGCAGGCCTTTCTTACAAGATATGTTGTGTTTTGCCTCGTATTAAAACCAAAGTTCACAAAATTTTATGGAAAATATCAAATCCTTCACTTTTTGTGTTATGGCATGACTTGGTTACTTCATCTTCCTTTTCTTTGTTATCTTGTGAGTGAGAGCCTATCATTTGACCATTTTTTGGTTCTGATCTCAGAACATATATGTAAAAGTTTTATTGTTTGTAGCTTACGTTTTTATGTATGATTGTATAAATTCTTGGCAGGTGGAGGTTATGTAATATCTCCAGTTAATCAAGGAAAGAGCTCTGTGGTGAAGCATATGCTTGCTATTGATTGGAAATTTTGGAAAGCTTATTTGTGGAAATCATCGGCTAGGTCGATAACAATACACATGCTGGGAAGAGTGGCTGGTTTGTTTCACACCTTTCTATCCTGACTGCAGTCGATGTATTAGAATTTAATCTCAGTTGGCTTTAAAATTGAGTCCCTTATTATTTCACTTCATGTTCTTCTATCTCGTTATATGGATGGAATGAAAATGCCCATGCACCATCAATATGTTGTTACTTGCAGCCACGACCTGCATCATTAAAGATTTTTCTTTTGAATCCTCTTAAGAAAATAAAATGCTTAGTATTATGTGCAGAATTTCTCCCATTTGTTATTTAAGAAGGAAAATCAGGCAAAATGAAAACATTAGGTTTTAAATGTACAACTTGATAGCTCTATTAAGACTTCTTCCAAAATTGTGTTAATTGACTTCAACAGTTGAGATTATATACTTCAATTAGATTTAACTTGATGGCTTTTGCTGTAGCCTTACGGGAGCTGTTCAGAGCAAAGGTGGATTGTGCATCCTCCGATTTCTCATCAGGTGAACTGATGAGCAACAGTACAATGCAGCCAAAGAAGATGGATCTGAAAGTTGATGTTCGAACTACGGTGGATGATGGGAAGAATACGGAGGATATGCAGGAACTATCAATTAAATCACCTTCTGAACACTCGATTCTTGTGGGATTAAATGATGCAACAGATGAATTTTTTGATGTCTCAGAACCTCTGGATTACGATCAATCGGGAACTGGTTGGTCATCTGACTATGGTCCAGAAATGTATTCTCAGGTATTACGCCACTTTCTTATATTCTTACAAGACTTGGGAGATTTTACAGGGCATGACAGATGATATTATCATAACAAACTTTCAAGTAACTGGGTTCTAGTTCATTTTTGATGGCCTAATAGGAAATGGGATAATTGACCCCATCAAAGCACAATTTTCTGATATATAAACAACCACTCGTGTAACTGAAGATTTCACTCTACCAGGAACATGCATTTTTTTCCATGGAAAAGTACTGAGTTATTTTGTACAGACATAATCTAGTACTTTTATATATTTGCAGGAAAATGACCTCTATAGGCTATCTACAGTTTTGTTTTGTTTTCTAATCCAACACTGTTTTCCTGCCGTTTATCTATTAATTCAACACTCTTTCAGGATGCACGCCAACCAAAACTCTCAACTGCTGCTGTCTTTGTCAAAAAATTGCATGATCTTGCAGGTATGAGACATTGAATTTTCTCTATATAACTATGTATATCAACACTTCTCCTGTCCCCAAGTTTTCCCTTTGCAATCATGTTATGATAATAACACCTTTTCTGGCATAACTACTAATGATCTGTGACGTTAATACCACAGTGCAGAAGAAGGGTTATGTGGACTTGCATGATATGGCAAGGGAAGATAGTCAGTCATGCAAATATGGATACACTCTTCCAAAGGATCCAACCTGCAATTCACTCTGCAGTTGGACAGCAACAGATCCATCTACATTTCTGATTCGTGGAAAGACTTATTTGGATGACAGAAAAAAGGTACTTTCCCCTTCTAAAATTTGAATTTACACTATTACATTATGCTTGCTCCAGTAAGTGATGTCATGTTCTAACTTATAATAAATTAAAGCATAATAGTCTCTTATACATGGGGAGAACATAATAATGGGTGAAAGATTGCACTGAGAGATGAAAAGTATCTTTTGTTTTCTTATGATTTTGATGATTGATTGCGATTAGTTATTATCCTCACTATTGGACAAATTTTAGATATGCAATGTGAATCAATCAAGCTAGCTTGAGTTGTAACAATGATGTTGCAGTTGCTGATGCATTTAGATCGTAACTATTTATTGATTGTCTTTGCAGATTAAAGCAAATGGCACATTGATGGAAATGGTAGGTGCTGATTGGTTGAGATCTGACAAGAGAGAGGATGATCTTGGTGGCAGACCTGGGGGAATAGTTCAGGTCTCACATTTTTTTTCTTGTGCGTTTAGCTTTCATTATGAACTATAGATGCTCATTCACCACTTCAGAACCTATTCAAGCACTAGTGGTCTGTGCATATGAACATAAATAATTTTTTACCATGCAGAAATATGCTGCTAAGGGGGGTCCAGAGTTCTTTTTTATTGTTAACATACAGGTAAAATTAAGAATTCGCCTTCTTTCCTATTGACTTGAATAATTATTTGGTGACGTCATCTCTCAAAGTTACTCCATTGACTTAGGTTCCAGGTTCAACGACATATAATCTTGCTTTATACTATATGATGAGCACTCCTTTGGAAGAAGCTCCTCTGCTTGAGAGTTTTGTAGAAGGAGATGATGCTTATAGAAATTCTAGGTTCAAGCTCATACCGTATATTTCTAAGGTTTGTGACTCTTCAATTTTTATTGGTTCCTGTTTCTTACTTTTTTGCTTATGGGGCTCACTTAATCTTCCAATTTTGAATTCTCAATTTCATCTATTCTTTACATCCATTTACTTGATATCTCCAATCATTACGAAGTGTAATTTGAACATAATTGGATATCAATATAACTTTGCCTTAAAGATTGAGGATTGCCGATTTCTATGTTATTGCTCTAAGTCTGAGGTTGTCTATGATCTGCTCTCAAGAAATTCGATGATAATTTCACATCTGAAAATAATGTTCTTTGGTGCTTTTATTTTTAGAATTTACTAGTCTCTTTGATGGAGTCGATTTCTCTCATTATAGTTCAAGGTCCTATGTCTTGGCTTTCTATACCCGTTGCGTGTAAGAAGTGAAAACGTTTATAATAACTTTCTGCACTGTTTTGATATTATGATTTTTTTATTGTTTTGTTACCGTGGGCCAGCTTCTCCTTATTCATCTTGGAATTTTCGGCTTAAAGTATTAATTTGCAATATTTTAGCCTCTTGATATATGGTTATTTTTATGGGTGTTGCCTTTCTGCTGTTGTTAAATGTCCCCTGTATCTTATTTTTCAACTTGATATGGCCCATGAGATGACATGGAATGATCACTCTCATACGATCTGATTTGGAGTTTGTTTGAAATCATAGGTTGAGGTTTGAAATTTATGTAAGTTCTTTGGGAATCTATAAAAAATAGCTTGCAATTAATCAATGAAAAGAGTTCTGGAATCAGCAGGGCTAGGTAATCTGTCATAATTCTAGCATGCATGTATAAATTAGTGTAATAAACTTGTTTGGCTATATAGTTTGGCCACCTTGGGGCATGGCTAATGGCATGACCATAACTTCCAAGCAAGCTACTTATATTGGAAGCCCGCTGATTGCACACTTACGAGTATTCTTTAACTTTGTAGAGGTGTCCCCCAGAAGTTGTTGGAAGTTTCTACTTGTTTACAAGTACGTTTAACTAGCTTTTGTATCATAGGTTCATTATTATCATTAAGTAAGAAAAAATATGAAATGGTTTTAGTGAGTGGTTTCAGTATAGTTTCCAGATATCCCTTTATCCGTAGGATGTGTAGTCATGTAGGAGTGTCTTAGATATGCTATTGTCCTGTAAAGTTGGTGTGGTAAGCGGTGTCGTCATGGACATTCTTTACCCCGAAGAAAGTGATTATGGAATTTCTAAATTTGTAATTCTTTCAGTCAGTGATCTGTAAAGACTTTGAAGAAGTTGGTTTAACAATGTTTCCTCAAAGTGAAAATTAATACATACCCATTACATTTGTGTTTTGATTCTTCATCCATCCGCTATGCATGGTGGCCTTATTTGTGAAATATTGGAATACCTACAAAATCAGAGGCATGCATGATTTTCATTTTGAGAAAAAAAAATTGATTTATTACAGTTTGATGTTTAGTATGCTGCTAATATATGTCAAAATATAGTTCATCACCTGCCTTCTATTCCCTACTTATACATTTCAGAATCCTGCATATAACTTGTTGATTGAAGAACTCGTGTGTCTGAAATGAGGATAACTTTCTGTTAAGTTCTTATGCTCCTATAATATAATTACTGGATATAACATTTGTTAATGTCTGGCAATAACTTTCCTCGTCTTTTCTCATATCCTTTTTATTGAGAAGTAACAATTCATAGATGATGTCATGAGTCTCTTGCCAAATGTGGACCTCTAACTTGATACCCATACAATCTGTTTCTCAGGGCTCATGGATAGTCAAGCAGAGCGTTGGAAAAAAGGCATGCCTGGTCGGTCAAGCATTAGAAATTAATTATTTTCGTGGGAAGAACTACCTTGAGGTATCGTATGATAGAACTTACTTATGGGCCATTTGCTAATTTTTCTGCTGACATTCTCTTCTATTACTTGTATAGGATTTTAATTACCCCCGGTTTATTTCTTGCATTGGACGTTGGATTAGCATAGGAGAGTCAGAGCCTTTGGCTTTATCTGCACCAATGATTTTTTATGTGACATACATAAAGTATTTCCAACAGTATGTCATGAATATAAATTTAATATCAAGCCATTCCAGTTGTCTTATGTCATGTTAGATGAAAAGGACCTAATTAGTTGTGCTTTTCCTATGGTTCAATCATCTTCTTCAACTAGTGCATAAACATAATTTTGATGGTACCTGTGTGGCTGTGTGAGCTTGTGGTACTAGAATTCAGTTGATGTGTCTATTTAAGTTGCTGTATTATCTGTATGAATGTGAAAAGCATCATATGGAACTAACTTTACTGTGAGTAACGTTCTCAACATATTTACAGCTGGGGGTTGATATTGGCTCCTCAACTGTTGCGAGGGGGGTGGTCAGCCTTGTTCTAGGTTACCTCAACAATCTGGTCATTGAGATGGCATTCTTAGTACAGGTAAACCTTATTAATCAGGTTTCATGATCTCTCTCTGTAATTATATCATAGTTGCTTGCTGATTTTCAAGCTCGCAAGGGTTCTTACAATATTATTTGGTTATGCAGGCCAATACACCTGAAGAGCTACCTGAATATCTCATTGGAACCTGTCGCCTTAACCATTTGGATGTCGCTAAATCGGTACTGGTAAAACCATAATCCGAACAATGAAAGATATTTTTTTTTCTTAAAATACATGATTCCTGCTAAAAAATCACTAAGTTTGTGTTGAGATCCACAAAAATGTAATTGATAAGACATTGTTGTAAATGATGTTCTTGAAATTATGATTCTTTACATTCAAGGGACTCAAATTAACAGTTTATCTTCTTTACTGTGATATTCCGAAATACTTACCGATTGATCATCTTCTTCTGAATATAAGTATTTTAGTGCTGGAGGATCCTTATAATCAAATCTCATGGTTAAGCTTGATATTGTATTTTACAATGTATCGTAAAGTTACACCGGAGATTAGGAAGTTATCAATGGCATGCTCGTGTCGTTTGGTTTATTTCTTTTATTGTTTAAAAAACTAGTTTTTTTTTTTATTATTTGGATTATATAGCCGCATCATGGATTCGAACTCGATACATATTACCTTAGACATTAACCTCACTACCACTAGTATATCACTAGTAGTTCAAAACTAATTTTTTTTATTGATGAACTTTAGGTGGGTAGTTTATTTATTTATATTTACCGGTGAATCTATGGTTTGCAATTATTGTAACATTGAAGAGAGGTTATATGATATCAATATAATATTCTTTTCGTCTCGCTAAATTAAACACATTTTGATCAAAATTTATGTTAAACAGTCACGCATAATTAAAAGAATCGTGATTAGAAATGATTGCCTCTTAAAATTTCAAAATTTGCTCTGGCATGTGTTATTGTTGAAGCAAAAATGCAGGAAGGGTCTGTGAGAAACAGGATTTATGAGCCAATGCCCAGCCCATTACTTGTATGTTGATATGTGACATACTGGGATTTTTTAGAATTCTCCATAAATTGTTATTGGGTTTTCAGAAATACGGAGTATGTATTAGTGGTTATCCATCCTGTACCATCAATACAAGGTGACTATTAGTATTGTGTTTTAACAATCTCCATTATATATTTATTGTTCCATATGTTTGATATGCATTATGAATTAAGAATAAAAGTTATGGAACACATTCGAACACTCGATGCATGTCTGTAATACAGTCAAATTCATGATAGTTTGTGATTGAAATTAATAGATTAAAGATATTTACTTATTATTTATTTATTTTGGGCGCATCTAGTGAAACACAATATAGTAATGCAAAATTACTATCGGTTAGTTGTGATGATTGGTCCACTTTTTTCGATAATCATTACATCCAAATACTTAAAATCAGAATTATTCAAATTATTGGTTTTCAGTACCAAAAGCAAAAAATTTCAGATAAAGTGATTGTCAATTATAAAAAATGGTTTTATTTTCATTTTCATTTGTAAGGAAAAAATTATTTTCATATTTCAATATTTCCATACTAACAAAAGGTTGAACATTATCTATAATTTTTTAATATAAAATTAACAAAATAATTTAGTAATGAGCTTTTTAACGAAGTTAAATTTGAATATTTAACGCGATGTGAGTTTGAATTTGAATTGAAATTTACTGTTAAATTGAATAATAAACGAATTGAATTTGAATTAAACTCCAACTCGATTTTTATTTATTGAATTGAATTTAATTTTAAAAACTCAAATTGAAATCAAACCTTCAATTTTTTAAACAAGCTAAACTCAAACTTGTTTACTTCAATTTAGTTAGACCATTACAAATGAAATTATGACTTCTACTTTCTATTATGTTTTAGAAAATTTTAGAAATCTAGTATTATCTATAAGTTTTTATACTATAATTCTAAATTTTTTTTACTAAATTTAAGAATTATCAACAAATTATATAAAACTCCTATATAACAAGTCAAACAGTCACACACTAACTAGTAAATGAGGGGCGGTGTCCCTTATCTCTTCCAGGGTTAGAATGAACATTCAAATCAACTGGGCCACACCGCCTCGAACAAAAAACTCATACCTGCAGAAGCACTGTAGCACCCATGCACCATCACCGCACCCAATTCAGTTCTCCAATTCAGACATCGCCCACATTCTATCCTGTTACCCTATCTCCCTCTGTTCGCCTAAACCCTTTTCTCTTTTTAATTTATTTTCTCTGTTCCTTAGAGTTAAAAGAGATTCTTATGCAAAGCCAAATGGTTTCAGAAGGGTTTCTAAGGTTTTGTGTTCACTCTACCATCTCCAAGGTACACTTCAATTTTCACACATTTTCCTAAGGTTTTTGCTCTCTGGGTTTTGAATGGAACTGCACAAGCTTGCATTTCTTTTCTTGTTATGCATTTGGGTTTTGTTTGTGGCTGCATGCCTTCGTGTTTTGTGTATCGGTTCCATTTGAGAGTGGATGCGGGTGAATGGGTTTTTCAAATTGGATGTTTTTATGTCAATTTTTTAAATTTTACCCTTCTTCTGCTGGGGTTTTTTGTATGTTTCTGGGAGAGCTGTTGTTCATTTTTATTGACTGGTTTAAGTAATTGTGCAGATTGTTTCTCTTGCATTTCTATTCCTCGAATTTTGCATATTTTCTTATTAGCCATAGGTTTCTAAGGCAAATGCTGGGTGGAAGGTTAAATGGGCATTATTTTATACAAAACGCTGTCGTATTTTCTGGGAAGGGTAAAAATGAACCTTTTAATTCGAGATGGGATTTTAAATTTGAGATGGTAATTTGATAGCCTGTGAGTTTTAAACTTATTTTATTTATTGATAAGGAAGTATTTTTCTAATTGGTATATGTACTTGAAATAATTAACTAATTATATCATCGAATCCAAGTAAATTTATATTAATATAATAGTCCCTTCCAAGAAACCTATATAAGTTCACAAAATACATATCCTAACCCTAATTTGTCATATATTGTCCTTCGTCCGGCCCACTTTAATTGATGCGTTTTATATTCAACTGAATGTATTATAATAATAAAACGTGTGAAATAAAGTGGGGGCGGAGGAGGGAATATAATCTTGAAATATCTTAAAACTAGAGAAGCATCATAGGTTTGTGTTTTAACGTTGGATTCTTGAGAGAGACGTATCGTTGCCCTTTTGCATGTTATGGTATTGATAGCTTTTAGCGCTAACTAAGATTTTGTTTACGAACAGTCAACACATGGTTAACGTTGGCGCTTATCGGGTCATTAACGAATTCAACAATACTTGGATTTTCCCAATTTTTCTATGGAGAGATTTGATGGACAAGAATTTATCGGCGATGACGGGTATGCTAGTAAGATTTTCGATATTAAGTTATGTCCACTCACAAGTTTTATGATCAAACCTTTCTAATTCATTTTTGCTTTTTCCAATTTTAATATTGGATTAAGTTATGTCCACTCACAAGTTCACTCACTGTTTTATGATCAAACCTTTCTAATTCATTTTTGCTCTTTCCAATTTTAATCTTGCATTTGCCTAATCCGTCATTTGCCTAATTCGTCATTTGGCTCATATAATTTTCCGAGTCTTGCGCCTCAAAGTGATGAGACAGCAATATTAATTAAATTTTGTTCATATTAGTCCAATTCCGACTAAAGTGATCCGACGGAAGAAACTTTTGATATTTTTTTTATTCAAGTGGACTTTTTTTTATTTAATACAATTTCTAATGGGCTTGTCCAAATATAATAAATTAAATAATAAAAGCGATGATAATTTGGATATGATTTTGAAACTTGCTTGGACTTATTTTAAAAGATGGGGATGATGTCAATTAGAAGATGGAAGTGAAAATAATGATGGGGGCACGATGTCAATTAGAAGATGGAAGTGAAAATAATGATGGGGATGATGTCAATTAGAAGATGGAAGTGAAAATAATGATGGGGAGGATGATGGATACTGAATATGATTTGGATTGGATTTACTGTACTTTTGATTTATAAATATTTGATATTAGTAAGTTAATTGAGATTCTTAAGATTTATATCTATCTTGTATAGGCTGTTTGTGTATATGTGTATATGTTGATGGTCTTGAATTATAAGTTGCGTGCAAAGTTGCAAGAGTTAGATTGTATCTACTTGTTTGGGACCTATGTGATGTCACAATTATGCCACCTTCATTTTTTCACTTTGAAGCTCTCCTTCATTCTTACACCCTTTTCCCAATCCTCGTGTCGCTAAAGGAGCAAGATCCAAACGAATTTCACGCACGAGTTCGTGGAACTTGCTTTCCACCGGATCCACTTCCAGAAGGACTCACGGTGCCAAGAAAACTAAAGAGAGGAGTGGGGAGTTTATTCATCCATTTGTTTCCCGGCAAGCAACAGAAGACTCGAATGAGGCATCATCAGATTATGAAAATGTAGTAACTGAACCATGTCCTGCGAAAATATGCACTCATTGCGGAATAACGGAAACCCCACAATGGCGAGAGGGCCCCTTGGGACCAAGAACACTTTGCAATGCATGTGGTATGCGTTACCGATCCGGCCGATTATACCCCGAGTACCGGCCAGCAAGGAGTCCGACGTTTGTGCCATCGGTGCACTCCAACTCCCACAAGAAGGTGATAGAGATGAGGACCAATGGTAAGAAAGTCGAGCAGCCACGATTATACCTGGAGTACCGGTCAGCAGCAAGTCCGACGTTTGTGCCATCGTTGCACTCCAACTCCCACAAGAAGGTGATAGAAATGAGGACCAATAGTAAGAAAGTCGAGCAACCACTCTGGATGCCGCAAACGCCCGAATTAACTCCCAATTTTGCCCTAGCTTAATTTTGTATCTAGCCCTTTCTCTTGTTAATAACCGAGTTATTTGTAAATTTTAGTTGTCTTTTAAATTAAGCCATTTTATTGATGGGCATTACAGCATATTTAGACTACCTTTCTTGAAGAAAAAGAGACGGAAAAAAATATCTCAATTCTCTCTTCTCAATCTGTCTCGCTCACTCTCTTTTAACTGGGTTTCTCGTCTAATTTCTCCCAAAACCCATTTATCTACAATTTCTTCACAATCTTCTCAATTCTAGTAAGTTAAAGTTCATGACATTGTAAAAATTATATTTTAGGATGCTTCCTAATATTTTTATTGGTTCTAAAAATACATTTGTTTCTTAGTGCAGCAAAACCTCTATAAATCCATCCTAAATGTATAAGTATTTAAGAGAGGGTCAAATAATAACCCTATCTAAGAACTGTGACATATTTTTGGGCATTGGTTATTGTATAATCTAACTAATGTAATCAAAAGATGCATTACAGTAATATAATACGTATTCAAATTGAAGCAATATTTGTTATTATATGTAAAGGGACACTTTAGCGTACGCCGTACGAGTATAGCATACAATATGTCAATATTTGTGTACCGTATTTGTGGTCTGTGTGTATATTCTTAGCCTTTTAACTTTGATTTCAAATATTTTTCTGAAAACTGCATGAAATAATACTATGATAATTCAACAGATTAATAGCAAAAATAATCATTAGTGTCGGATATCAATATGACTACTCTTGAAACCTGAACAATGATAATCAGAATCTACAAGCCACTTGAAGAATTCAAGTCTCACCTGGTAACAAATCCCTATATTATTTCACAAGGATCCTATTTTATTGTGTATACCTGAAATACTACGACAAAATAGGAGTTATATGGACGTTACTTAGAATTTAGGTACAGTACAGTTGTCGCAGAAAGGTGATGAAGAAGACACATCCACTAGCTGAAGATTTCACTTTGTAAAATGGAAATAAACTTCCTGTATTTATTCCACACTGCAACCTTGTTTTCAACTCTCCAATAGTTAGAGTCGTTGAATTCCTCCATTCCAGCACCATCATCAGAATCCTCCTCCTCCTGTTTCGTTGAACTGATATGCCTTGCTTGAGAGCCTGCTCCATAGCGTTCTCTGTACCCTCCAATTCTGCTCCCACAAATG
Source organism: Leonotis leonurus (assembly GCA_026898415.1). Lineage (NCBI taxonomy): Eukaryota > Viridiplantae > Streptophyta > Magnoliopsida > Lamiales > Lamiaceae > Leonotis > Leonotis leonurus. The sequence goes on along the minus strand of JAPKLX010000003.1, from coordinate 3,894,920 downwards.
CAACACCCTCCTCTGAGTTTGTGACATTTTCTGTGATGTTATGGTCTTTGGATGGATTGAAAACCCGATACTTCTCCCCATGCTACCCACTCAGCTACAGGTCAGGTCTGTCTCCAAACCGAAAGAAACTCGAGTCATTAGAAGTAGACTGAATCTCCATCACCCCTAGAGTTGTTTACATCGAATCCATCAAAACCATTAGCTGGAAAACTAGATGATCCACTCGGAAATTCAAACAAATTCCCAAGTCGCAACAAATTGTTTGCATTCTAAGTGGTACTAACTACTATATGAACTTCGGGATTACTACTAAAAGAGTCAGTTATGGGTTTGTTTGGAAGTTAACAATGTTTATGGATATATTTTGTCAATTGACGTGCACTTTACTTTCGTTGATAACATCATCGTCACTGTGTCATGTTTCGCCACTTGCTAACTTTGTATTTTTGTTTAATGATTCGGACTTAAAGGTGTAATGATCTCAAAGAGTCGGGAGTGGTAAACAAGAATTCCATCAATGGATTGGGATTACTAGAGTAGTAGAATTTACATTGGAGGATCCAACTTTTTTGAAACATACTGCAAATTTGGAGATTAGAAGAATGCATCAAGGACAACACACAAAATCGTTAGATTCCTCCATAATACCCACTTTTCTTCTCAAAATCAACGTGTAGCTGATTCAAAGGAATGACCAGTTAGTGAAAGAGAGCGCAAGGCAGTGGACGGAGGAGCTATCTTCTGCGGCAAAGACTTTCCATACGACAGCTTGCTCGTACGAGATGTGCCTCCCCATTGTCGACATGCAAATACCACCAGGCATGTAAGCATATCCCTAAGTAAAAAAAAATCAGTTCAGTTTTAAACAAAAAGCAAGTAATTGACATGTTAAGAATTAAACCTGTTGCATGATTTTAGCAAATTCTGAGGACAACGCCTTTCGACCAGAATCATCGAATATTTTATCCAACACAATATCTTGCAGAGAGACAAGAGTTGTCTCCAGCATGTCAAGTCCACCTTGATTTGCAAATATGAAAACTGGCACAGCCTGCTAGGTGGGTTATTGGAGAGGATGTAATATGTTAAAACCGAGTAATTTCAGAAGGGAACAAAAAAGAAAAAAGAACACGGAACGTCAGCAACGAATAGTTAAGAACCATTCACGGTGGACCTACCTTCAGGGAGCAGCATAAGATGGCATCCTGGTGATGCCAAAGAGTTTTCAGTACCGACTCACCATCTATACACTCTGATCTGACCAATTCTGCTCCCACATGGTAGCTGCAAACCATACAAAACATCTAAAATCGACAAAATTGAAGTTGGAACTGGAAAAATAAAATTTTGAATCATAAAGTTGGGATTATAGCATTACCTATAGCTCTGGCATATCCAACGTGCGAGTGTTAGAGCTTCTGGAGAGGCTAGAGACATGTTTGGCCCCACAGTAGGGCTTAACCCCGACGGAGATATGGCTGTGGCGACCCTCTGAACTGAGGAGATCACGCTGCGCACGTATTGACGTGCCATTGTCGCAACGTTTTCCTGTAAATTGCTCTCGAATGGAAATTGGAAGGCGATAGTCAATACTGATCGTGCATTGTAAGATGGCACTGCATTTTCTGCATCGTGGCTTGTTGCCAGGCCAACTTCAAGACTTGATGTCAAATCTAGTGTCTTGTGTGAAGCCACTGCATCCTGTGAGTTGCCCTGTTAAGATACATTGCTAGTTAAGCACAATTTTATCGCCTAGCTGAATAATGTGCACTATGTAGACTATCCCGTCATCTTCGCATGCAAAATTACACTGATGGAAAGCTATTTTCTTGCTAGATTGTTGAGATGCCTACAGAAAGGACTAAATAAACAAATATATGATTATCCAAGTTGCAAATTTCCGTGTTCATTTCCCTTTTAAGTGCCTAGTACAACTTGCTGCAAAGACTAAAATTTATACTGGAGACTGAGATATGAAATAACGACCAACAAACACATGAACAAACTCTTCATAAGTTTGCCAACGTATTAATAGACTATTATGAACTGTAAAAGAAAATGAAAAGACAAATCATGCAACAATCAGAAACTCAACTGATTTTGAATCGAGTGGAATTATGCGGAAACCAGAAGGCAGCAGTGGTGCATCATCTGGAAACATCTCGTCAATAGGTGCAAAAACAAGTTCCGAGCAGGCTCCTACAGCATTCTCATCAACTCCAGTGCACATCTGTCACATAAAGATGCGTTCAAAAAGTTAAAAATTGCACATTTCACTCTTAATAAGTTTGAAATTTCAAATATAAGCAAGAGCCTATAGGACCTGTAGAAGATGAACGTCACTCGATGCAAAAGCATCCTCATGAGCAATTGAGTGGCCTTCCAAACGAACGATTTCAAGCATCTGGAATAACAAAACCAAAAGAATTAAGAGATAATGGGGTCAAATACACACATAAGTTACAAATTATCTTAAAAAGTACAAAGTATGAACAGAACTCTTCTGATGGCTTTACTGATGTAAGAGACACATCATTACCAAATGGAAAAATGAATTATTTCACGCAAATATTACTAGGGGGCAAATTGGTAAATTTCAGCTTAAACTTTAGACAGATATAATTCACATCTTCTATATAAAAGAGTCAAAACAATGGTTAAAAACAAACTTCGTTACCGCGAAATAGCAAATAAAGTAACTAGAAAAAAGAAGCATATACCTCTTCGTGTTCAATCGTTTGACCTAAAGGCATGATTATTTGAGTTCCTGTAAATTTTGTAGGCCTTGTTCCAGGATATGTGTATGTGTTTGACTTTAAAGACATGGCAGCATAGGCATCGACATTAAAGTCTGCCCACTCTGATCGATGTTCCCTCAAAAAGCGAACCAGCACTGCTGGAGGGATATTCTGGTAGGAGACATAGGCTAATGCTTAGTACAATAAGTTTGACAAAACGAACTTGATGAGTTATATAATTATGGTTAACAAAATGATGCACATAATCAATAAATCAAGTTAAGAATTAACCAGTGCTACAATTGTTGTTAGCCTTAAGTTTTCTATTAGTTCTAATAATTTCAATTTTTAATCTTTATATCTTCAAGGTGTAGGGTCAAGTATCATGGATAAACAACTTGAAAATTATGCCCAGAATGTAAGCTTCTTGATGATGGAAGAAACCAATTCTTCATACGAAGCTATTTGTAGTCTTGGAGTCTTGCTAGAAGTAAGTCTACCTTCATGATGAGAAAATATTATATAACCTAGGCACATGATTTGACTTATGAAACAAGTCCGAACTCCTAAGCAGATGCATAGCACTTTCAATGGATAAAAAAACAAGAGCACCTGAAGTAGCATAGATGCTTTTGCACAGAGAACGCCCCCAAGCAAAGAAACAACACTTGAATCAGCAGGCAGATTCTTGGCTGAATTAATTGCAACTGCTACATCTTCAGCACCATCACAATTTAATAATGACCACCCGTCACCATTGAACCCATTAATAGCATCATTAAACCCTCTGCAAGGAACGACATAATTATAGTAATACACAAGATCTACGCTTGTAGGACAATAATTCGTAATATCTACGCTTGCAGGAAATGACAGAAAACAAAATTAGGTATCATATTCAGTTTCATAGTACGGTCAAAAGACAGATTACCTGGTTAACCTCTGGGTGAAGGTTCGCAAAACAGCTGGCTGCCGACCAAGACCATATACTACTTCCCCGCTTGTCTCCTGGGCTATCTGCCGAATATATCTCAGTGCCTGTAGGAGAAGCAATCAATTTCAAAAGCCAAAAGCAGAAACAAATAATATATGAAAGTTTTTTTCTATGCAGTACTCACCGCAATTGTCATTCTTTGCGCCACAACTTTTGATGATTCATAAAGTGGCCGCAGCACCTCTGGCACGCTCCATGCCTGGAACAGTTCGGTGACTTGCTTAATTATGTTACATCCATCTGTAGGAAATCTTTTGAGAGTTGAACCAAAAAAGAGTACCTGGAGATTAAGGTGATCTACGATGTGAATTATTGATCCACCACCGTCACATGGCCTAATCAAATATCCAGATGGAAGCATTTCAGCTCTAACAAACTCTGATGATGCAGCAGCAGTTGGCCCAGTCCCAGTACCAGAAAGTGATCTCTCACATACCTTCACAAATTAAAGACTAATTTCAAATCACATTCAAGTCCTGGCCATTCAGTAAATAAATTGCATTGAGATCAACAGAAGACATTACATACTATAGTAAGAAAATCATCATACTAGCACAATGAAGACATGCACGGGCATGGGGGACTGAGTAAAATTTTATTCAGTCAGAGACATAAATAATTTTCTTTGTAATATCTGGATCAATGTGCTAGACATATTGAAACACTTCATACATCACGTTACATACAATTTGTGTTGCCTATCATAATAGATTAAATTAGTCCTTAGCACACAAAAATAGAGAAAATCTCACCTATATACCAATAATAAGCAGGTAAATAATAAAGGCAACTTACCACGAGACTACCATTCTCCGACGAGGTTGTGTATCTTAGAGTCCAAAAATCACGTGCTGCAGCCATTATAGTTGGTGCATATGTCTGAAAGGAATCATCAGTTGTTCAAGTTTCTGAAATGAGAACCTGAATGCAAACATAATAACAGTGACATATCACCCTATCAACCTGTGTGTGTAAGAGCTCAATGGTTCCTCCATTTCCAGCAGGAAACATAGTGAAAGTCTCTACGTTTCGACAGTCACGGAACCAAGATGGACGATCTTTCAGGATCTCAGCAATCTGTAAATTTTTAAACCTTTTCAGGAAAGGAGCTAACTTGCAACTAGAGATATCTAAAAGTCATATAATCAAATTACTTTTAGACCTTGGAAGGTTCTAAATTAACAAGACCACAAGCTCGCGCTGCCACTCCACCACGTTGTTGTGAGATGGCAAATATTCCAACCGAATCCGGACCAGGCTACAACAAAATCAGAAATGAGAATCTTCAGAATTGAGGAATAGGAGAAAGGACAAAAAAATAGCTGAAATTCATTTTAGATGGCTTGAACCTTCATCCCAGGCATCTGGACCCAATCAACAGCAGTTCCTGTAGCCTTTGATAGGAACTCTGCCAAGGTCTCCTCAGCAATAGAAAGGAGCCTGCCAAAATCATCATACATATGCACATATACAACAAACTGGTAAGAAGGCCGACAGTTATACAGATGTAAGAACAGAAAGGAACAAATAATAATCATATGAAGTACCCAGCTGGATTACTAGCATCTCTAAGAGAATGCTGTGGAGTCGTGACCACTGACTCGGAACTTGCATCAGTAATCAGTATGGGCACCTGGAGAAATTTCCACAAGAGTAAGATATAAAAAGCTTAAATAAATTAGAAAGATCCTGTCATACTAATAATTCAGGTGATAGATACCATAAACATAGAGTGCAATCCAATTTGGCAATTTATTAGGCTGCATACACGATCTCATCATTAACAAATCCATATTTAGGAAATATTTGGACGAGTAGAACATAACATAGAAAGATTAACTACAAAACAAAATGGTAAGTTTTGTAGGAATATGTTTGCCTATTCGTAATGCCGTGGCATACACAAAATATGCATAAAATGTTGTTAAAGAAGGACATAATTTGCAACAACTGATCTTGAGTAGAGGCATAAACGAAGCAATCAAGAGAGTTAATTTACGTACAGTATGTAACTGTTGCCGCATATAACCATTCTCGCAAACCAGCTGAGAGACCTGCTTCTGCAGGCGATCATTTTCCTCCATCAATAGCTTATTCATGGCACTAAGTTTTCTGTTCACGCTCTGAAGCCTGGTAGATTCCTTCCGCTGCTTCTCTCGACACCTGCAATCATTGGCAATAAACCAACTCTCAACCTTTCGTCAAGCGGCATTGCTATTCCAGATTCAAGTCCACCCCAAATAAGATCACTTACGCTTAATTGAATTCGTGAATACAACATTTATATACAAAATCCTTCAAATGATAAACAAAATGCACATAATTGAGGAATGCTTATTTGAAACGAGAACTAAGAAAAGCAAGCAATCCAAGAGATTTGACGAGTAACCTGCGGTTCTGGAACCAGACTTTGATCTGTTTGGGCTCAATGTTGGAAAGGATGGGGCATTCCCTAATGAGCTGCTGCCGGCGAAACGAGGTGGGCTTAGGGCACTCGGTGTATACTCTCTCCAACGCCTCCACCTGCTCCGCCGTGTACCTCACATACTTGCCGGCGGAATCCAGGTGCTTAGTTATGCTTCCGCCGCTATTCTCCCTCTCTCTATGATGTTGTGCTACCATGGCCATTCCTTCACAAAACTCAATCACTGATTTCAACAACACCTCTCTTATAATCCAATTTTTGAAGATACTACTGAAACTCAATTCTCGGCAGCTGCTTTTACAGTCTGAACTGAGGGCGCTGACAAAGATTCTCCCAGAGATTTTTTTTTCTTGTGCATTTATTGCTTAATTAAGACTGGAATCCCAGGTGACATCAGATGCATAAGATAAACAATCTTGATTTATGCAGAAGATTCTTGAGCTGAGAGCCCTTTTAGGTTGGCTAAGGTGAAGAAGACACTTCTCAACTTAACTTATTAAAAAAAGGTTAAATGACTCAACGAAAGCCAATCAGCTTTCTGTCTATAAGCAATACGCAAACCGACAATATAGTTTGTTCCTTTCCTCTTTTATTTTCCCTCTCCTTGCGAATTCTAGCTAGAGCTGTTGGTTTTCACAAGAACAAACCAAGAGATTTTCCTTTTGGCGTTCTGATTGGAGTATATAATTAAATTATATAAATTATAGCCGGACGAAATACCGCCAAGAACCAGAAATATGCTGTCTAATTTGAGAGGGTGTTCTGTTTTTTCTGCCTAAATTACAGAAAAAAATCAGCTTCAAAGGGGAGTACTTGAATTGGACAAGTGGCAAATAAGAGTAGAAGGGATTTTCGAAAATACTTCCCCCTTCTCTCCTATCTTTCTCTCGATTGAGAAGAAGAGAGGCAGTAGTTCTCAACGCAGCACGATAGTTGTGGAAGATCTACAAGGGCAGAACAGAAATGGAGAGGAAGAAGGTGCAGACATATCAATAATGGTGCTTTTTCGCTGCTGAGAAGTGGAGAGAGAAAAGGTGACCAGAAATACAGAGCAAATTGAGGTGGAGGTCTTGTGAAGAGAGAGGAAGAAGTGCTTTGTGTGCGTGTGAGAGAGAGATAGAGGGGGAGAGACAAGGAGAGGGATGGTAGCTCGAAAATCGAAAATGGCAGAAATGAGTGATTATATATACACAGTAACGCAGCGCCTGCATTTCAATATGATAAAATCATCTCTGCGTATTCACTTTTTCTTAATTGTCATTTGTCGTCACTCAATAATTAGATAGTAAAAATTAGAATTTTAATAATGTAATTAACTAATAATAGTTAAAATTAATAGTACTAATGATACACCTATTCCTATTTAAGCTATAGCTGCTATGCTGTCGCCTTCTCGCAAATCGCCAACGGCGTTGTTTCGCGCCCCTCTTCTTTTCATTCTTTGTTTTTCCACTTCTATTTTCTGTTATTATTCGTTTCACTTATTATTTAATCATATTATTAAACCAATTTTACCATATTACTACTCCCTCGACCTACTACAAAATCTAACACAATTTACTTATTAGAACAGGCTCATTAATAATTAATAATAGTATATTTTAAAAGTATTAAGAATTATTATTTTAAAAAAATATGAATTATCTTTATCACTCTTACATTCATTTATAACCTTCTCTTAATAAGGGTGGACGGAAGAAGTAAAATATTAGGTTTAATATTTTTGTTTTCTTTACCGATTGTCCTAAACATTGTCTGAATGAGTGAATATTGTTTTTTCAACAATTTGATAATGTTAATCAATAGGAGTAAATAATAAGGATAAAGTAAATCAGTCTTATATATCGTAATTTTATGCGAAACCAAATTATATGCTGTAACATTTTATTATTTTCAATGTTTTCAATACATTAGATAATTTAGATTAGATTACGAAATTCACGAATAGTTTTATTAATTTCGAAGCTCAAAAGTCAAAACACAGTCGTGCCACATCAAAAATCCATCCTAATATAGTATACTACTTTTATGCATGAGTTAGTCTATACTTATTATCAGTTATCATGACGGACATAAAATACGATATGATTACAAAAATGGGACAACTCTAAATAATAATAGATCATAAAACAATATTAAATATCAATATATATATATATATAAAAGTATTAGTTGAGCACTATCTTTATCACTACACTTTTACCTTAAATGTTCGAACACTAAGAATTAAAAATAAATATAAAATGAAAATGCACGTTCAATCATTACAAAAAAATAGACCTTTGATGGTCTCTCTCGTCTTCATTGTGCGATAAGATGATGATACATGTCTTCACTCTATTAGCTGTTTGAATTTAGTTAGATATATAATTTAAATTGAAGTAAATATTGTATAATATATTTTCTAAAAATAAAAAAAATTATCAAATTTTTTATCTTTTCATTCTCTATAAATAAATATCAATCTTCATATATTTTCTTATTCGTATTTAAATTGTTGTAAGTTAGAGACTTAATTTGTTTATATTATATTTTATCAAAATTTCTATTTTATAAAAAAAAATGATTCTTTATGTTTTTATTATTTTTCAATAATAATAATTTATTTTAATTATTTAAAGCAAAATCAGTTATAATATGTATAATAAAAATTAAATGTTATAGTTGCATAGTTGAAATAATCATTGATAAACTACAAAAAATGATGATGGTTTGATTGAATAAAATTAAATTTAAAAAATAAATAAAAAACTAATATAATATTAAAATGATCGAATATTTGAAGTTTTTGGATTTCATTGATAAACTTAATCTTAAAATTGTGTACGGAACATATAGCATATTATATCCAAAAAAAAATAAAGGTAAAATTTGAGAACCATTATATGGAAATGATTAAATTATTTGTATGAATGAAAACGTTGTGTAAGTGTACAGAGATACACTATGTATATATATAAGTGTCCACGGTTCTGTTCTCGGTTTGAATCGAATTGAACCGACGGTTGCACGGTTCTAAAAATTGGAATTGGAATCGAATCGGTTAAGAAGTTAGACGATTCTGGTTTCAGTTCGGTTTCACGATTTTCGGTTCGATTTTGGAATCGACGGTTCCACGGTTCAAACCGCTATTATTTTTTATATATTTTTCTAATTTATTTTATTGTGTAGATAGATATATACGTTTCCTACTCATTTGAGGGAGAATAACTTTTTTTCTTTAAAATAGATACAGTAGCATATAATTTTTAATTATCTAGAATTTGATATTTTGAATTATATTGAGTTATTATAATGATTATTATTATTTTTCACAAATGACATTGAATTAAGTAAAAAATAAATGTGAAAGAAGATTTTCCGAATAACATCTATATAAATTTGATTTATAATTAATGACTTATAAATAATAAAAAAAATTAAAACATTAAAATATAGCTTATTGAATTTCTTAAAAAATAACTTATTGATGAAAATTTAAAAAAATAAATTAAAAGAAAAAACAGTTTCACGGTTCGGAACTGCAAACCGAACCGCAAACCGCCGGTTCTAAAAATTGGAACAGGAATCAAAATCCACGGTTCCAGTTCCCGATTCGGTTCACGATTCCGATTCCAAAAATATCGGTTCCAAGTTCGATTCACGATTCCGGTTCAAATACACCTATATATATATATATATAGTTGGCAATTTATGTATTTTACTAGTATAGATTTATTTCCTATTTCACATTTTGTTTCAAATATGTTTAAGAAGTGGACATACATGTCATGTAATTTCAGGTTAATTAAACCTATTACCTATATAATACAATATAGATTATATTATACTCATTTCGATCCCATGACAATTTATTTAATGAGACCGCGTACAAAAAATGATATTCCCTCAGTTCCACCTCAATTATCCCATTTATTTTTTGTTTGCATACCAATACTCACTTTATTTTTTTCTCAACTACTTCCCACTACTTTCCACCTACTTTATTACTCTCACAACTTTTATCAAAAAAAGGAAATGAGACAATTTAAGTGGGACACCCCAAAATGGAAAGCAAGACAATTGAGCCGGGACAGAGGGAGTACTACTTATGTCCTACTTTATTAGTCTCAGTTTATATTCAACTGAATGTGTTAAAATAATCAGATAGGGCTAATGAAGTAGGACGGATGAGAAGTACATTTTAAAAATAATAAAAGTATAAATACTACTACCTCCGTTCATGAAAATGGTTTACGGTTTGACCCGGCACGAGTTTTAATATTGTGTTTTGACTTTAATGGAGATATGTAGTTAGTGGAATTAGGGTCTCACTTCATATATTGTTTTAAATTGGTTGTGAGTAGTTAGTGTAGTTTGGGTCCAACTTAAAGTATTGTTTTAAATTGAGTTGTATGTGATGGAAGTGGTGGGTCCACTTGCTATAAAAGTAAAGTTTCAAATGTAAACCATTTTCGTGGATATCCCAAAATGGTAAAACGTAAACCATTTTGGTGGAGGAGAGAGTATCAATTTTATCACTAATACAATATTTTATATATTAAAATTAATAATTGTGTGGCAAAATTTTTTGTGTCATCTTAATGGTTGGATAGAGTGATTATTATACATAATGAATGCATCGGTCAAATCATGTCGTACAAAAATGAAAATCTACTGCCACCGGCTATTTCTCTAGCTAGCCTCCCTCTTTCCTCTCATAATATTAATTCCCACATAAATTTATTACTTTATTCAAATTGGTGTATTATTTTAATGAAAGAGGCCAAGATTAGTGGGACAGAGGGAGTAATTATTTTACGACAAAAATTATTTATATTTTACCAAGACACTCAACTAATGATTCAATTTAATATAATATATTAAGTGTAACTCAAAATTCACTAACTATACACAATACATTTTAAAATAATATATCAAGTGGTATCATAATTTCACTCACTACATATCATCATTAAAATTAAAAGCACTACATTAAAATCAGTACTGGATCAAAATAGGAATATATTTCACGGACCCAAGTAATACTATATAACAGTAGTATATTACATTAATTACCGTACTAATGAAGTAAGTAAATAGAGATAAAACATAGGCTTGTCAAATCTAAGATAGATATTAAATCGTGACTGAAATATGTTGGGTTTCTAATTACAAATTTACAATAATAATCGATAAATTGTTTGAACACTTTTGTAGCGGAGATACTCAGTTATAAAACGTTGTCGTTGTTAAAGGATGCCATTCTAATTTTTAACAAAGTTAATGTGTTACGCTTTAGGCTCCGTTTGGTACGCAGGTTGAAGCAGGTTAGGCAGAAATCATCCTGCTTCAACCTGCGTTTGGTAGCATTTTAAGTAAACCAAGCGGCCCGATATTAAATCACGGCCCGTCCTTAATTCTACTATTACAGTAGGTTGTGTAACCCACCAAATAGGTGATATTATTTTAAACCATCTGGAACAGTGTCATTGTCAGCGATCTCTGAGTGTCAGCGATCTCTGAGTGTGCGTTATTTTGTTCGTAAAATGAACAATTATATGTTGAAACACATTGTCAGCGAACTCCGAGTGTCAGAGACCGCTGACACCAGTGGCATTTCGGTAATTTTTAACTAGTTCTTATCTTGTCTACCAAATGGACCAACATATTATAATTAACCCCTCATATCCTAACCCACCACATTATTTTAAACCTATCCACCCATATCCTAACTTGGCTACCAAATGGACCCTTAGTGTGCAACTAAAAAGACAACTAAAAAGCTATACATATTACAATAGTTACGCCAGCTCTATTGCGCTCGAGATATATTTATTGATATTACTCTAATAATACTACTTATCACATAAATATACAAATTTTTATAATCTTTATTTTTATTATTTTATAATAAATAAATGTTAAATCATATGTGAATGTATAAAGTTAAGTTGAAAGTGATAATTATTAATTTTTACTCCCTCCGTTCACTATTGTTCTTCTCACTTTGACCCGCACGAGTTTTAATAAAATAGTTTGACTTGAGTTGATAAAATGTAATGTGTAGTGAGTGGAAAATGAGATTCACATTAATAATGACGTATAGTGTATAGTTAGTGGAAAATGAGATTTACATTAATAATAATGTGTAGTGTGTTGTTAGTAGAGAATTAGACTCACGTTGATGTGTTGTGAGTGGATAATTAGTCGTCAAAAATATAAATAAAAGTGAAAGAAACTTGGTGAACGGACCAACATGGCAAAATGGAAAGAAAGATAGTAGACGAAGAGAGTATTAAAATTTTATTATTTATCTATATAGGATATCATTATCATTCACCAATGTATTAACTCTACATGTTATGGGCTTGTAAATTTTTTATACATTACTAAATAGATTACAATGTAAAATTCATTAATAAGTATACAAATATTATAATTTTCATGATTAAATAGTTGAGCAAGTATATATATATATATAATACTCCCTCCATCTACTATTGTTTTTCCCACTTTGCTATACTCATCTGTCCGTTATTTTTCTTGACTCTTGTGATCAAAAAATACTCATAGTTTTGATAAATGAGTTTTGATCAAATGAACCAAAAATGATGAGTGGGATATAGTATACATGATAGGATATACACTTTTTTATATAAACCTTTTGACCAATATTTTTAGACAACTTAAAAAGAAAATGTGTCATATTTTAACTAGAATGAATAAGTATCAATTTTAGATCAACATTATTAGTGGCGTTTCAACTCTAGATCGTTTCTTATTTTCCCAACGATTCATTTTTTTTCTATTCTATATCAATTTTATTTTCATATGAAATTCAGTTTCATGGATGAACTTGGTCTTACAAGTTCTAAATAACTATTTTTGGTTACAAAGATAACTTAATATAAAATTTATAACAACTTTTTATAGCAAAGGTAGAGTAAGAGTTGAGAGTCAGTTGGTCCCTCCTATCCTATCATATGGTTATTTATTCATTGAATCTTTAATATTTAAAATTTATAACAACTTTTTGATAGAAGGACATTGGAAGGCCATAATAATTTAATTAAACGCATTCAATTCCAACCACAGTTATGGCTTTAATTTTTTCAAAGAATAAAGTCGGTACTCTTCCACCGTGATTAGCGCAGCGCACGGTACAAAATTATAGTATAAAATAAATTAAATTGTAAATAACTTAATTAATTAATTCTATATTACTAATTACTAATATTTTAGTCAATCTTGTTCGTTACAACAAATAAATAAAATCTGGAACATATATTAGAGCATTTCCAACTGGCTCTTCCACTTTTGAATCTTCTAGTGTAATTTTTGTAATTTTTTTACAAGGTTCATTAATTTTTGAAAGTTTTACAAAATGTTCTATAATGGAAGTCTCTCATATTTAATTTCAATTTTGTTATTTTTGTTTTAATTTTATAATCTAATTTAAATAACATTTAACTTAAATTAAATTTGACATTAATTAAATATGACGCTATATAAATATTTCATAAAAATGAAAATTACATTAATTAAAACTAAAAAAATTATACTACTACTACTTTTCTAATTTTCTTTTGAATATCTAAATTGGTTGTTGACCCTTTTTCTAAGAATGCAATAAATTCATCTACATGAAAGAAGAGTAAAAGATCTTTTATTTTTTCAAAATCAAAGATTGAGTAAAAGATATATAAAATGTAATATTTATAGATATAATTAAGATAAATAAAATAAAAATTAACTAAAAAAAATTGGGAATCCGGGTGAGCAAGCCCACAGCACGGGCTCTCACAGCTGCTCGCATAAGCAACCACATGCTCCTGTAGGCAAGCATGGCTCCTAAGCAAGCCTTGCCCCTAGTACGGGTATCCATCGGGTCTCGATCTTTTGGGCAACGAGTCCCTATTCAGAAGACTGTGTTGGAGTTGCTAGTTTTTTTGTTTTTGCATACACCAAATAAAAAATTTCCAAACACGTGAATTGTGAATCAAATTGGACCTATTCAGTAAGATTTCATATGTCGTGGCATAAAATTACCATACAATCAAATATTAAGCCGATCATATACTTTCGCAAAACTCAAATGAATATAAAATACTTCTCTGTCCTTTTAAATTAGACACAATTCAAAATTGTGAGAGTTTTTTTTATCAAAATGTGTTTAATCTAATGATACAAAAGAGAGTAACTATATGGCCAGATGAAAAAAATAAAAATAAACCCAAAATCTAAAATAAAAGTGCATCCAAACATTAATATATGTGTGTTGGGGACCGCAAATTTAATAATGGACACTCAACTATAGGCGTTTAGGTTATGGACAAGCCTAATCTCTTAATTAAATTTCAATAGTACTGTAGTACATGACAATTGACCAGACTAATCAAACCAACCTTTTATTAGTATCTGAATTTGCAAATTGCATAAACAGTTAAATGCAGAAAATAGTATGGGATTTGTTTGGCACCTGAGTTTGCCACCAACTTTATACTCAGACACTTGCCTTTAATCAATGTGAAGTCGTAATCGCATTTAAGAATGTCCCAACATTTTCTGCTCCGTATATTATATGGCTTTCAATAATTTATACTCATATAAATTAAAATTAAGATAATAGGACATACTACAGATTATAACGAGTTTTTGTTGGTCAATTTCTATGACTATTAGCTTTCACTACTTGTTTTGTTGTTAACCAATTCAATTTGCCTTTGCCGTTTATCTTTTCATGGTAAAGTCAATAAATGCACGTCCTCTCTAGTCATTAGCAACTCAATCTTATCTCAAATGTTCTACACGAATGTATTATAATAATAAAGTGAGACATTTAAGATAGTATTATTTTTATTTTTATTCATTCATTTTATTTTTTCAAATTGAAACATTTTAAAATATTTAATATTTTCACAAATTTATTATTTATTTTATTATTTTAGTCGTTCACGAATTTGTTATATAATTTTTTTATGTAAATGGATGTCACCACTATTTGTACACATAATTCAATTAAATAAATATAATAAATTAAGTAATATTTAAATTTCACTTAATAGACAATGAACTTTAAATTAAATTATTTCTTAAAGAAAACGAAGAAAATAGAGGGTCTGTTGAATTTCAAGTATCCAGTTTCACCACTAAGATAAGGAGACTTACTTCACATTTGGAATTGCACAAAAAAGACTTTTCATCTCAGAGAGGTTTGCGCAAAATTTTGGGAAAACGTCAATGACTACTAGTCTATTTGTCAAAAAGAAGTAGACGACGCTATAAAGAAGTAATTAATGAGTTGGATATTCGAGAAATAAAAACTCGTTAATTTGAAGCATGATACCATTTGATGAGCTTAGTCGTTTAAATTTTAATGAACTTCTTTTTACTTTTAGAAATGCGTGGAAGACTGACTCGGGAAAAATTACACCAAGTACAAGTGTCAATTTACTTATTTTTAATTTTATTACACATTCAGATTCCAAAATGCGAAGATTACACACGTGTCGTATTCGTAGTATAGCGTGACATCTTATGCTTATGTGTGGCGTTGACATAGTTTAATTATTTTCATACATCAGCGGATGAAGACTTGTAAGAAAATGGGATATGATTAGTTCATATCCCATTAACAATTAACAAACAGTAAGTAGGATTATTTATCCATACGTGGAATTGTATTAGAATAAAATAGAATCACAAGGAAAACAACAAGTACTATAATTGATGAAATAATTTTATCAAAAAACTATAAAAAGAAGAATATTAACAGAATTGCAATAGGCTTTTTGCACGCGCGAATAGGATCACGTGCTTCCCACACTACTAATTTGAGGGAATATACTAATGTTTTTATTGATATATTAATGTGATATAATTATTTAGACAATCACTTTGATTTTTTTACAACCTTATCAGATAAGCTAATAATACTATGCTAAGTAAGAGACATTAGTTAGACTATGCATATAACAATAATAATGACTTATATAATATACTCTGGAGCAATTGTTATAAGTTCATGTTGTATTTTTACTTTAAAACGAAAAATTATGAGAATTGGGAGTAATAAATTGCTTTAATTTATAAGATCAGTGTCACTATATTTAATCATAAATCTACACTTTAATAAAGTTGATAGAATCTCGTTAAAAAACTAAATTATTACTCGATGATAAGCAATTAATAATCCAGATTCAACAATAAAGTAAACTTTAAAAAAAAAATTATGTTCATTACCATTACCCAAAAAGAAGGGTCCAGCCATAAACTAAATAAATAAGATCAATCGAGAGCAAATAAAAAGAAAATCCAAATTAATGCTTTTTGAATAGTTTAATGTATATAACAAAGTTATTAATCTTTTATATGCTTATATGCGTCGGACTCAACTAAGGAAAAGTCAGAACAGAGAGAATTAATAATTGATACAAAATGTAGAAAAGGGGCCTTTTAGGAGTGTCGAGTTAAAACGAACCTTTGAGGACCAATAATTGTATAGTTTATTAATATATAATTGTTCAATTCATCAAATTGATTGATCTTGTAATCCACCACTTTCAAAAAAGCAATTTTACTTTTTTTGTGTGGGTGTCAGTCAATATATTTAAATTGCAATCTGTAACATGTATACAAAATAATGTTAAAACTACGATTGGGGATAAAATGAGGTATCAACACTCAATGATTCAAATTTTGTTTGATTTATGTATAACCGTATGTATAAACACTCGAATCGTGAAAGTAAAATATAAAAACAAAAGGATACTCATAAAGTTGAGGGTTAATCGTCTCAAATTCGTTTATATTAAAAATTTGAAAGTATGCGAATTTGAAGTATGAACTTATCTTAAAATTCACATACTTTTAAAAAATCAACAACTACTGTGTAGTTCTTGATTTGTTACTTTGGCCTAGCAACATAATGATAAAACCACGAAATGCAAAAATTGAAATGAAATAAAAATTACTTTCTTAATAAAGGTGACACAAAACTTTTAGATATGGTTATTAAGAATAGTGTATAAAGTAGTGTAAGAGTCATAAAGGTCGTAGAGTCGCACCTTTTTTAAGAAATAATTTTTACTTCCTCCGTCAACCAAAGTCATTAACACTTTGACTTGACACGATTTTTAATAAAGTATGTTGACTTTGTGGAAAAGTGTAGTAAGTGAAGATAGTAGAGCGTAAAAAATATTTTTAATATAGATAGTGGAGATTGAGTCCCACTTTATATTATTTGATTTATAATTAATTTATTTTTAATAATATACTTTATTAATCTGATTAAGTTAATCTGAATAATTAATCTATTTAATTAATGTTTGATTTAATTTAATTAATCTAACTAATCAATGTTTCATTTAAAATGTGTTGCGCGGATTAATTAATTGAATGTGTTTAAGAAGAAAACATGTATTTAATGAAATTAATTAATGGAATGTGATTAATGACATTAATGGGATAAATGAAATTAATTAAAGCAAAATGTGTTTAGGAAAACAAAAACATGTGAAATGAAGAGAAGAAGAAGTGGAATTAAAACATTAACTAAAAGCTCCAAATAAAACACTTGGACATTCTAAAAGTCATTTTACACTTGATTTGATCTAAAAAAGTGAAGGGAAATTAATTGGCTCCAAATTTAAACCTACAACACATTCACTATCCAAAAATACACCAACTAAAGCATTAAACCTACAACACTTCAGATCTGTCTCCCAAATCCAGTTTGTAGAGAAAACACAAAAAGAGCCTTAATGGCTACAATTACAAGGGAAAAACATTACATTTTTTAAGAAAGATCTGAACAAAATAGCATAGTGGCTGATAAGGCACATGGACGGCCTAGATTTGAGTAGATGAGCATTATCAGAGGCTGCAATCCACGTCAAGATTTGTAGGCAGACTGTATTGAAGATTTGGAAGCAAACAATTGCTTTGATTCAGCTTGGGCAACCTTTGCACCTTCAACCAAAGCAAAAAGGTTGTAAGCAATTGACAAAGTAGAAATAGATGTTGAAGCAGTTAAGTCATTTACTTTTCTGCTGAGATCTTCAATTAGAAATATGACAAGTAACTTAGAAGTAAACAAGAGCTTGGTAGGGAATTGGGTGAAAGAGAAACAAATAAGAGCTCACACAAGTGCAATAAAACCAACCTTAACTGTAGGAAATAGACTAGCTTGATTGAGATGGAGTTTAAGTCACCTTGATACTAGTTTGAACTGTGGGGCTGTAAGATTTCAAAGCATGCATAACGTAGTACATATAGATGAAAATGGTTCTATATAACTAAGACTAGTGACAAATATTACCTTCTTCCAAACGAGACCGAACCATATAAAAGTTGCAAGTCAAAAAGTTACATTATCAAGATATGTTTATGTGTACGAAAAAAATTGTGTTAAATTTATTAGGGAGGGAGGGAAACAGTAAAAGTAGACACATAATAGTGTTAGGAATGAGAAAGAAAAGTGAGAGAGGAACAAAGATTGAGTCGGCATAAATAAGAACCGAGACAACATGAGTTCCTTGTACTTAGGTACAATCAAAGGTGCATAATGAGTGAATGACCTCATTTTTTTTCACAAAGTTCAAATGCTTGCTTCCCATTAACATATTTTCATTTCCTGTTTTTCTCTTTCCAATTTATTTTCTTTCTTTGATGGGATTAACATTCCTCCACTTTGTCCCCTCCCCTCTCTCTCTCTCTCCACATGCACTTTTGTTTTTGTGTGTGGTTGTAGGGTTGGTTCCTTTATCTACACCCCACCTCTCCACCTCTTTACTCTGCAGTGAGCCAACGCTTTAGTGCTTCATTAATCAGAACTTGTCACTGGGCCATGTGGGCCCACCGCCTCTAATTATCAGCCCATTTTATGATGCTAAGAGAAAGAGAGTGAATAGGCACAATTTGAAGAGAGAAACTCAACCCCATCTCTCTCTCTCTCTCTCTCACACACACACACAACACAACACAAGT
Organism: Leonotis leonurus; assembly: GCA_026898415.1. NCBI lineage: Eukaryota > Viridiplantae > Streptophyta > Magnoliopsida > Lamiales > Lamiaceae > Leonotis > Leonotis leonurus. The sequence goes on along the minus strand of JAPKLX010000003.1, from coordinate 3,875,794 downwards.
CATGTTTGCTAAACAAGCAAAGGTAGAGATAAAGATTGGGCGATCGACTCTTTATTCACATGATCATGTATACATACTAACCACTTGTTTCTCCCATTTTAGTGAACTGTTTCTTTTGACCAAATGTTTGAATCCATATATGGATAAAGATGAGGCCTAGTTTTGCTATTATATAGCTGGCTAACTTTTAGCTATATTGCTTCATGCTCCAGCAATTTTTAATGCGCCTATAAAATTCTATGTGGAAAACATCATGTGCTTCCTTCAATGCTCCATAGTCCAAACCATACTACTTTCCTAAAACTCAATCCTTCTAACAAACTTCTATACTTCACACATAAACTGCATATATCTTGATGTAGTTGTAGAATGTTGGTGAAGATTCCCTGTTTAAAAGTATTTCCCATTCTTTTTCGTAAAAAGCAAGTAATTGAGGACAACATAAAATGAAACAAAATGACCAGTTCCCACACAAACATCAAAAAACTTCTTTATACAGAAATATAGGAGCAGCTAGGAAGTTAAACTGTGAACTGTGATGATATTATAAAACAAACACACAATTAAGGTTCAAGTTCATATTTACACTAAATCATCATCATCATTCCTCACCGAAGAAAAAAACATAATATCTTCAACTATATGACATCTCTAAAACCATTGCTACTTCTAAAATCCTAAGAATATGGGCTCTTCACCTATCATTAACTTGGGCCGGGCCGCTGCAACAGTGCCAGACATACCATGGACAAAAAATATTAAATTTAAAAGGTGGAAAGTTACAAAAAGAATTGAGGAAGAAAGCAAGAGTACACCTACTGAAGATAGAAGGGCAGGAATAGGGCCAACATGCAAAATTTGGATTACTGAAAACTTGTGTAGGGAGTCATATCTGAAGTTGCTCCAGGCATTTGATGGCAGTAGATTGATCAACATCGCACGTGCTGTCACCCGCAGTCTTCTCCAAGGAAGCTGGAGCAGCTGATAGAGATGGCGATTATGGACTCCGTGGGGCTGAGAATGCAGGAATTGCTTGCCTTGTACATACTGGCGGGGCAACTCCACTTGGTCGTCGATGCATCATATGAGCAGTAGGTGGTGGTGCTGAGAAAACTGGCACCGACGTTCTCATTGTAATAGGTGGAGCAATCCCATGGTAAGGTGTCCTACATTGGTTGACAGGGATATATGGAGCTGCCCCAACAACAGGATGTCTATTCGAAGTTCTGGTGAGGGAGGAAGGGATGATGGCAAAGGCTGGGAGAATGTCTCATTTGTGATAGAAGATGGCCTGCTCCCAGAAGCAGTTCTCTGGCAGAATAAAGGGAGGATTCTGGAAACGGACATCGCCGGGTGCTGTGGACTAGAAGGACAAGGAGTTGGAACTGTGAATTTTATTACAAACGGTAATGAGGTGTTGTTTGAGTTAGACATGTCTATCTTGTGCTTTATACGGTAATTCTGCAAGGCCCTTGCTATTCTGATCTGTTCCTGTTCCTCGTTATTTTCATGTTCCAACGAAGACACAACATCCATCTGTGCCGCTGACCAAGAAAAGAGAAGACAACATTTAGAATGTCTAGAAACATTAGCAGAGTTCTGTAATAAACAAAACACCTCCTTACTTTGAAGCTTATGTTCAAGCAGCACAACATTCTGACTACATTCAGCTTTCTTTAACCAAAATCAATCAATTGATAACAAACTAACTGCACGTGAAAACATGTAGACTATGAAGATGGTGTTCCAACTTCTCAACGAACAAGATTGCTCTCCATCAGAGTAAGTACTACGTTGTTTTAACGACGACCAAGCCGCTAGTGCAGCATTCTTCTCAGCTTGCTTTTTATTCTTTGCAGGTTCTCCCTGAAACGTGATTCCTGCCAAGTGCACGACTCCTGTAAAGACGGGTAAATGCCCTAAACCAGAACGGTAAGTCGTGTAACGAGGCAAAGGCGACCCAACTCTCTGTGCACTCTCTTGCAGGAGGTTCTTATAAACCCCTGTTTCATCCTAAACACAAGAACATATACAAAATTTAGCATATATATCATTGGACCCTAAGTTCATCAGTTTTTGAATTCTAATCCAACTACTATTTCATTACCTTGAAGTTCTAAAAGGATTGCCAACATTCAGTCAAATTACATCACATAATGCAGTTTAAGATAGTCAATAAAAGTTTCAACATTAAACACCAAACCTAATTAGTGTAATGGATGTGCATGGATTCCACAACTACCCAGTCAAAAATTTCGGTTTGTTGTCTATATTCATCGTCGTCGTTAAAAGCATGCAAAAATATATCTTAATTCATATAAAAAGTCAAAACACCGACGATCATAATTTCAGAATAACACAATAACTCAATTTAAATGATAAAATTAGGTAAATTTTCAAAGTTTCATACTTAATCCAACCTATTTGCATTTGAAAACTAGTACTACATTTTTGAATTTTCAGCTAGCTCTGATGTCGTGTTGACCGACTGATTCCACCTATATTTTCATAATATTATTATAGCAGACTCTTGTTTTTTTTTGAATGATTTAAACATATTACGATCTAATTTCACTACACTCAATCAAAATCACAGTAGTTGAAAGGAAAATAAGATTTAGAGTGAAAAGTGCGGGGGAGAATGGCAAATATGCCCTCCAAGTAATGTATGTCAACGAGTACGGGAAGTGTCGTAATTTACTCATAAATATAAATCATTTATTTGTTGACATCATCGATTTACCGAGGGTAGTGTCGTAATTTACTCATAAACGAAACCCACCGGTGAAGAAGAACGTGCCAGCGCCGGCGAGCTCAACGGCTCATGCTAGCGCCGAAGGACACTAATTAAGCTAGAGTATAATTTAAAAAATGAAATGAAGATTTAATTTAAGGCGGAAATGTTGGAGATCTAAATCTGGAGAGTGGAAGAGGGAACGTACGAGGATGCGGGCGGTGAGGGAATGGGAGGGGCCGCGGGAGAAGAGGGACACGAGAGCAGCCTCGGCGAGGCGGAGGTTGGAGAAGAAGTGGGGGCTGTCGAAGGGCTCGCCGTTGAAGTTGACGATGGCCTTGAAGCGCGGCGCGTGGTCCGGACCCTCCCTTATGCAGGTGTAAGATGGGAGGTTGAAGCAGCTCCTCTGCGCCATCTCCTGCAGCTGGTTCTTGTACATCTCTCTCTATCTCTTGAAACTGTATGAGTGAGTGTTTGGATCAAGTATATGGGTAAGGGTTTTAAACGAAACTGATCATAATTTGCAGAAATGGAAATGGTGCTGTTTTGTGGAGGGAGAAGACTTGAGATTTTCTCAACACTTCCAAGCTTCAACCAAATATTTTGGACCTTTGGTCTTCGAGATTTATATATGTTTGTCACCTTAAAAATCAATAATAAATTCAACAATGTGGAATATACTAACTGAAAATGAAATTAATATCTTTTTCATAGACAAGAAATTACAGAAGACAACGTCCTATTAGTTATTGACAAGAAATAAAAGTGCATGATTTATGGTAGTAATAATAAAATTTTGAGTGTATTCGGGGGCTGGGCTGGAAGTAAATTAGATAGTATTATGACGATTTATTTTTCTTAATACTACCGATTTATTACTGAAATGTTGAACATTATACTTTCACTCTTTCACTTTATTAGTTCCATTTTGATCAAATATTTAAAAAATATTAGTCAAAATAAAACTAATGATGTGAGACTAATGGAGTAACTTATAAGAGACAGAGACGAATATTGTTTGACTATTGTGTTTGAATTTGGTAGACATAAATTTTGTTACATTTCAAGTGTCTTTGGATCAATTAAGTTAATCTGCAATTATTAATTTTTGCTATTTTAAAAGACAAACAACAATAATATAACGGTCTTAAAAGTATAATACTCTTTCTATCCTATTTATTAAAGTGAATCTAAATAAATAGAAATGACAGACTAAATTATTATCAGTGAAAGGAACATATAATATAAATAGACGTTAAACTACCAATACTATGTCAATATTTTTATTAGAGATATTTACTCTCAGCTAGCATATAATTCCAGTCAAATTGATAAAAGAAAAAAAAAGAGATCTTGTTAAATGATTTAAACTGTAAAACAAGCAGTAGTGGTGAAGTCATTATTGGATTTGAGGCAACAAAGCTACCACTCACAAATCACAATAGAATCTTTTTAATTTCGAGGTTGATTTTTCCTTTACAATAAATTTTATGAGGGGCACAAAAGTAAATTTCTGGAGCCAGTCAATGTACAATGTCTGAAATCTGAAGTATGAAAACGGAGTTTATTAATCTCCGCGTTATAAAGTTTGACTTCATAATATCCAAAATTGCCCCTGCAACGATCAATGCAAAAAAGTTAACAACAGGAAATAAGACTTTGTTACTTGGGTCAAGTAATATCTCAAATAAATTAATTGTATTTTCTTTTCACATAATTTAATATGCAGGTAGTTTGATTTCAAAATTAAATATTAAGTCGTACATCGTTCACCTAGCCGTAAGAAATTATAGGAATTCAATATTTGAAGTTAAAGGTTTTGAATTAGACTAGTTCCTAACGTGTTCTTTAAAATTTAAGATAATTAATAATTAAAAATATAATAAAAACTAGTAACGATAACGTCTTATTAGTATATTTTATTTAGATATATAAAAACTACACGTTGTTTCTCTGTCGCATCCAAATTTGCCACCCGATATGGAAATATATGGGATTCAATTATTTTATTTTACCTTTTGAAATTCTACTTTACTACTGTACTATGAAGTGTGAATACTTGTTAAAAGTAGAAGCAGAAAGTGAAAAGGGATTCTATTTTTAATAATTCCATGTTTTGTTTTATTTCTTTTTGTTTTGAATACTTTGCGACGAATAAAATCTCAATATGACCAATTCAACATAGCTTTATGATTTAGTAAGTTATATTTTTCTTTTTATAAAAAATTAAGCTTCTCAAGTTTATTGAATACATAAGCTTATTTTACGGTATTGTGTTGGAAGTCAATGAGTATAAAAATATAATTACTATATGTTAATTGATTTGGTAGAGTACAAAACGGAAATATGGACTGTGATATATTTCAATTACGCGCGATTTAAAGTTAGCCTCTCATAAACTAGGCCCAGAGAAAGTAAAGGGCCCAGGCCCAGCCCAACTCCTGCTTTAGTTTGAGATTATGCAAAATATGTTTAGCTTTTTTTTTATGAAACCCTTCTTATTCCTTTCGTTCCATTATTAATAATTTCATTTGAACGCAATTATGAATTATTTATTAATTTTTTAGCCATAAATAATAGGTCAGAGAGAGTTCTAAATTGCTTCGACTTTGAAAATGGTAGGATTGTTTTAAATTTCCTTTTTCAAAATGTTTCAATGTTTTCTACCTCACTTTCTTTCTATCATCAAATAATTTTCGATCGCATAATATTTTGTAGTCTTATGAGTACCGTGTGCGTACATACATACTTTTTGAAATTTCAGTTTCAATTTTATAATTTTGTATCAAAAGAATTCCTTTTAATTCCACCTAAAGTGATTAATTTAGTCTAAAGAGAGTAGCTAGCTCGAAAATCGAGTGGTTGGTCCGGTAATTGAAATAAAAAATAAAAAAAATATTTGTAAGATATATTTGATTTTCTATTAAAAGTTGTATTTATCTTACCCACCAATTAATCAATCACTTAATAAAAATAATTATAACATATTTTTGTTATCATATCATTATATTTTTTTATATGAATTTATTCATGTTTATTGATCGTTGACTATGTGCTATATTTTTTATTTTATTTGTTATATTTCAAATATTTATTTTTACTCGTAGAATCATAAAATAATACATATACATTACAACTTTTCTAAACATTCTAGGATAATTGTCTCAATGGGTTATCCTGAAAATCCAAGTTCTAGATTTAGGATTTTAAATTTTTAGTCTGAAAAAAATGTAACTTTATTTAGTTCGAACCAAATAAACTGATAATTTAAACGAATTAACACGAAATCGAATGAATTGGGAGGATTGATATCTCTATCATTTGCCAGACTTTAGGTAGCCCCATACGCAAATATATCTACTTCTGTGGTGGCAATTGTAATACCAATAAATGCACCTTTGGCACATCTTCATCTATAGTTTTTATATAAGGACTTAAATAAGTTCAACGAACTCAAGTAAATTATATTATTAATTTGATGTTTTTATCGTTATTTGATACGATGATATCCACTTATTGAGCACATATACATTTAAATTTTAATTTTAGCTGCAATCATCACTTTAACATTTACTCATTTAGTGGCGACTTTCTGTATAAAAGAAGTATGACGTTACAAGCAGAAATATTGTTTCATCACGTTCATTTTTTCATTATTGGTCTCCTATTCGATTTTTTCATGACGAGTTTTATATTTTAAATTTAGTATAATTAAATAAAAAATAATGATAATCATACAATGTCGATTTAGTTAAGCAACGTTGTTGGCACACAAGCCTTCCGATAACACGTCAAATAATGATGACAAAAAGAATTATAAAAATTGCAATTAAAATAAAATTTATTTATATAATGGGTAATTTTAAATTTTATATAAAAATTGCAAGTATGAAAATACACGCATTAACATCAATAGTCGAGTAATAAAGGGCTTAAAAAAGGAAGTTCCCCTGGATGTACCTTGTTCGTAAATAAGTCCCGATTCAATATCAAACGCCCGAAATTTTAAGAACCAATGATTAATTAATATTTATTCTATTTCCTGATGACAACCAATAATTAATTAATATTTACGTAGCTAAAATAATTATCCATTTTATTAGTTATAGCAAAGACGAAAGAGTGGAGTTTGTCTATTAACAAACGAATTGATAGGATATGGCCCATCAGTAAGGCACAACAGAAGCCCATTAGCGGACCAGCCCAAGAGCAGCTCGGCCCAGTAGCACTTCGGCCCATGAGAGCAGCTCGGCCCAATAGCTCGGCCCATAAGCCCAATTACCTCGGCCTGCTTGGTGTAACCGCCTCTAAATTATTTATAAATAGTCTCTAAAGCTAGACTAGAGAGACAGATTCTGTAACTTAGCTCTCGAGAACTCATAAATAAAGGCTCTCTTCTCTCCGTGGACGTAGATCTAATTAAAGATCGAACCACGTAAATCTTGTGTTATTACTTTTTACTCATCGTACAACTCACCTCGAAAATTTAAGATCGATCACTGGCGCCGTCTGTGGGAACGAAATAAATTTTGCGAGTTCGATCCAGATTTCCGAAGTAAAAACAAGATGGTTAGATCTACCCGCTCTATTGCTATTGCCGCTGCTGCTAAGGGAAAGCACAACCAGACCGAGCTACCTAGCAATCCACCTCGTACATCTATTAACGAAGGGGATGAACAATACGCCCGATCTGGCAGGCAACCCGCGAACCGCCGAACTCTCGAGGGTCATGTGGAAGACGTCCTTTCCCACCGAGCTAGCGACTCCATTAGCAGTGGAGGGCTAAATCAAGGTCGTCAACAAGGGAACGCCGCACTCCAACCTCTGCTCGGAGATGCGCTCAAAGCGTACCTAGACCTTCACGAACAAGACTTCCTCAAATTTGTCGAACAGCATCGGCAACGAGATCAGAACGAGGAGGATAGAGCAAGACCGTCCCGACAACCACCTCGTCCCTCGAACCAGATTGTCGAGGGAAGAAATGACGAGGTCCCCCGGAAACCGCATGATCGCCGAGGAAACATCACCTCACCTCGGCGAGGTTCAACTTCACCTCGTCTAAACGTCGGTCCCTCTCGACGTGACGAGGAGTACCGTAGAGAGAGGATGTCACCTCGTCGAAACGTCGATCCTTACCGACGTAACAAGGACGACCACAGAGAGGGAAGATTCACTGTCTACAGTAGAATCGCTACCCCCTTTACCAACAAAATCCTCTACACTCCACTCCCATCAACATATAGGGTCCCACCTATCAAACCCTATAATGGTTCCTGTGACCCGAGCAACTTTTTGTCACAGTACCAATACAACATGTTGAACCAGGGATTAGCCGAGGACGTATACATGTGCAAAGTCTTCCCCGAACTGCTGGTGGACAATGCACGAAAATGGTTCGACAACCTCCCGCGCTGCAGCATAGGGTCGTATGCCGACCTTCTGGATGCCTTCGAGCGGCGCTTCTTCCAGAAAGCCGAAGCAAAGATCAGCTCGGCTCAACTCCTTACCTTGAGACAAGGACGAGGTGAATCCATCAGCGACTTTTTGGCTAGATTCTACAATGAAAGCCTCAAGGTCGACCATCTATCCGACGATGTCCTCATCTCGGCATTCCAAAATGCCATTCACTCCGGCACTCTCTTTCGGGAGCTCGTAAAAGAACGCCCCCAAACCTCCAAACAACTGTGGAGGATTGTTGATACATTCGCCGAAGCGGATGAGGCCGATAGGAAGAAATGAGCTATTGACTGACCTGAAGGTCAAGATAAGAAAAGAAGGGAGGAACGAGCCGATCACGGGCAAAATCGACGAGGTGCCCTTGAGAGAATCCAACGAGGCCCACTAGCGTCTCGCCTCGGACCTCGGCCTAGTCAAGAACAAGATCGGTTTGCTCCGCTGAGCAAACCTCGGGCGGAAATCTACGAGCTCCATACGAACTTGTTCCAGAAGCCTCCGCCGTTGTCCCGAACTGGATCAAAAAGACTATCAAAGGATAGGTACTGCGAGTTCCATGGGGACCACGGACATGATACCGAGGAGTGCCGAAATCTCGCCTCGGAAATCGACTACCTAGTGCGAGATGGCACTCTCGGAAAGTACCGAGGTCGAAATCAACAGAACACCCGACCTCGGGGCAGAGGCAAGCGAAGTAGAAACAGGGGGGAAAATTGCAAACCCCACCACGATAAGAAACTGAGGCATGATGACGAGGACAAGGATGAAGATCAGCCTCAGTACGATGGAGTCATCGCCGCCATCATCGGGCTACCGCAAGGTTCGACGAGGTCCTCGCTGAAAGCCAAGACTCGGAACCAACCATCGGAAGAGCCCTCTCATAAGAGGTTCAAAAAGGACGAAGTCGTTACCTTCTCTAGTGACGACCCCGTCCCTCACGCCTCGCCTCATCAAGATGCCACCATTATCGAAGCCGTGGTGGCCAACAAATTGGTGCACCGAGTATTCATCGATAGTGGAGCCTCGGTAAGCGTACTCTTCAAAAGTTACTTCGACAAACTTGACATCGAAGAAGCACGCCTAAAACCAGCACCCGTCCCGTTGAAGAATTTCACACAAGGGGAGACCTCGACGGATGGTACGATCTCACTCCCCGTGACGGTAGGACGAAGTCCATTATCTACTACGAAGATAATCCACTTCTTCATCGTCAAAGCCAACTCTCCCTACAATATTATCTTAGGAAGAGATTGGCTGATAGCGACGAGAGCAGTCTGCTCGGCCTACCATTTGACGATCAAAATCCCTTCAAGGAACGGAGTTATCACGCTTCGGGGAAATCAAACACAGGCCAAGGAGTGCATGCAGGTCGCACTCCGAGGTTCTGATGTGCAACATCCCCAAGCATAGCAATTATTGAACCCCGAAGTGACGAAGTCGACCTCGCCCGCTGCAGAACCTCTTGAAGACGTCGTACTATGTGAAAACGACGTGTCCAAAGTCGTCAAGGTCGGTTTCGTCGGAGGCACCGAACTCCGAAGTCAAGTTATTCAACTACTTCGGGAGTTTAGAGACATCTTTGCCTGGTCACCTCTAGATATGACCGGAGTATCACCAAGTGTCATCACCCACCACCTCAACATCGATCCCGAGGTAAAACCAGTTCGGCAAAAGCAACGAGCCTTTGCTGCCGAGAGAAACCAAGTGATACACGACGAGGTACGCCAATTACACCAAGCCGATATTTTATTCGAAGTAAAATATCCGACGTGGTTGGCCAACCCCGTGATGGTGAAGAAGCAAGGAGGGGGATGGCGCATGTGTGTTGATTATACCGACCTCAATAAACACTGCCCTAAGGATTGTTACCCCCTCCCCAACATCGATAAGAAAGTGGAAGCCCTCGTCGGTCACGAGGTGTTTAGTTTCCTTGATCTGAACAAAGGCTATCATCAAGTTCTTATGAGTACCGAGGACGCTCCGAAGACAGCCTTCGTTACAGACTTCGGCATTTTCGCTTACAAGAAAATGCCCTTCGGACTCAAAAACGCTGGAGCCACATATCAAAGGATGGTTGGCAAGATATTCGAGCTTCACATCGGCCAGATCGTTGAAGTATATGTTGATGACATTGTCGTCAAAAGCAAAAAAGTCAATACCAGCTTAAACGACCTTCAGGTCGTCTTCAAACTGCTCCGCGAGGTGAACCTAAAGTTAAACCCAGGAAAGTGTACTTTCATGGTCCAGTTCGGAAAATTCCTAGGGTGCTGGGTCTCTCGCGAAGGATTAAAAGCCAATCCAGCAAAGGTTAAGGTCGTCCAAGAGATGCAAGTGCCGAAGTCAGTCCACGACGTGCACAGGTTAACGGGCTGCCTGGCCGCGCTCAGCCGATTCCTATCTAAAGCAGCCGAGAAGCAATTCCCATTCTTCAAAATCTTAAAGAAGGCGCCGAACTTCGAATGGAACGACGAGCACAAGTCAGCCTTCGAGAATCTGAAGAAATACCTCGGCAATCTACCCACATTGTCCGTCCCTAAGGAAGGTGAACTTCTTTCTCTATATCTCGCCACCTCGGACGAGTCAATAAGCTCAGTCCTAGTACGAGAAGGACCTCGGCAATTGCCCATATACTTCATAAGCCGCGCTCTAAAAGGACCAGAGACGAGGTACCAACCCCTGGAGAAGGTCGCACTCGCCTTAGTGAATGCTGCAAGACGACTTCGACCATACTTTCATGCTCACCCAATACAAGTGTTGACCGACCTCCCACTTCGGCAAGTGCTTACGAAGCCAGAAGCTTCGGGGCGAATCTCCAAATGGGCGGTCGAACTTGGCGAGCATACGATCTCCTTTGCACCTCGGCAGGCTATCAAGGGACAAGCACTAGCGGATTTCCTAGTAGAGGCAGTATTCGTCGAGCCTCTGAAGCCCTCCAAACCTTCCGAGGAGAATACCAAAGAGGAAATGCCAAAGACACCTCCAGTAGATTGTTGGAAAGTTTACGTGGATGGGGCGTCGGGAAAAAAAGGCAGTGGGGCCGAAATTCTATTCGTCAGTCCGGAAGGGAAGGAAATCCCTTATGCTCTACGGTTAAACTTCCCGACCACAAACAACGAAGTGGAATACGAAGCCCTCATAGCCGGACTTCGCCTCGCACAAAACCTTCGACTACAAACTCTACAAGTCTACAGTGACTCCCAGATCATAGTGAGTCACGTCCTAGGCAGATACGAAGCGCGAGATGAAAGGATGAAAAAATATCTCCACAAGGTCAAAACTTTACAAGAAAGCTTCTCATACTTCGAGTTGATACGAATCCCGAGAGGCGATAACGGCCGAGCTGATGCATTAAGTAAACTCGCGTCGTCATCTACAGCTTCTCCTGTAGAAGAAGTCACAACTCGAAGTATATATGAAGCCGAAGTGAATATAGTGACCGATGACGAGCCGAGCTGGATGACACCACTTCGGGATTATTTAGAAAGAGGCGAACTCCCTGCTGATAAAATTGAAGCTCGGAAGCTTCAGAGCAAATCAGTCAAGTATGTTCTAGATCAAGGAGTATTATACAGAAAATCATATCTTCAACCTCTTCTAAGGTGCGCGGGACCCAACCAAACGAACTACATATTACGCGAAGTGCACGAAGGATCCTGTGGCAGTCACATCGGAGCTCGGACTTTGACCAGAAAAATTATGAGATGGGGATACTATTGGCCGACCATGCTTCAAGACGCAGTCGACCTCGTCAAGAAGTGTCCGAAGTGCCAGCTCCATGCAACAGTAACGAGGGTACCTCTAACCGAGCTAACCAGCATGCAAAGCCCCTGACCCTTCATGCAATGGGGGATAGACATCGTTGGTCCGTTTGAGCAAGCCCCTGGCCAGCTACGATTCCTAATAGTAGTCATCGACTACTTTACGAAGTGGGTAGAGGCCGAGCCTCTAGCAAAAATTACGAGCAAAAAAGCCCTCAACTTCGTCTGGAAAAACGTAGTCTGTCGCTTCGGCATACCTCACGTCCTTGTCTCGGATAATGGAACTCAGTTCACGGACAAGGCGTTTAGAGAATGGTGTGACGAACTCAACATCTAGCAGAAATTCACCTCGGTAGCTCACCCTCAGGCGAATGGCCAGACCGAAGTCACGAACCGGACAATAGTCAAGGGTTTGAAGACTCGCCTTGACAAGGCCAAAGGAGATTGGGCAGAAAATTTACCCCAAGTCCTATGGTCCTACCGAACTACTCCTCGGACATCCAATGGAGAGACACCATACAGCCTCGTCTACGGAACCGAGGCAGTAATCCCAGTAGAGATCGGTTTGCCGAGCCCCCGAACTATAAACTTCACGACCGATGCCAATGAAGAAGGCCTCTGAACTAACTTGGACCTGTTGGAAGAAAAACGAGAACGAGCCTATATACAAGAAGCCCAATATAAACAGCAAGTAGCTCGGTATTATAACAACCGAGTGAAGCATCGACAGTTTCAAATAGGCGACCTCGTCCTCAGAAATAATGAAGTTAGTAAGGCAAAGAAGCTCGGTAAACTAGAAGCAACCTGGGAAGGCCCCTATCAAATCCAAGATGTCCTCGGCAAAGGGTCGTACAAGCTCGTCCACATATCTGGCGAACCAGTACCCCGAACTTGGCATGTTTCTCACTTGAAGAAATATTACTTGTAATTTAAACAGTTCGGATTTTATTTCTTTTATAGGGTTTTATAAAGTATTTATTCTGTATACATGTCCAAATTAAGCTAAAACTCCAATTTTGAAGTAGCCTCTAGGGAGACCACTCCTATCGATAAATTCGACAAACCAGGAACTTGAAAGCCCAAACTTCGTCCTTTGATGAAGTGGTTAATTCAAAGCCTAAACTTCGTCCTTAGACGAAGTGGCTAATTCAAAGCCTAAACTTCATCCTTAGACGAAGTGGCTGATCCAAAGCCTAAACTTCGTCCCTAGACGAAGTGGCTGATTCAAAACCCAAATTTCGTCCCTAGACAAAGTAGGCTACTTGAAGTACACCGAAAGAAGTTCATCCAAACTTCGACCTCGTCTACAGAAAGAAGTTCGGCATAAGACGAAGTAACTCCGAAGTGCACACTAGTCATCACAAAAATCTTGAAGCAAACTTGATTGTACAATTGAGTAAAGCTTTAGAGAAGTAATAAAAAGTCGAATTTTATTTCATAAGAATACATATTACAATCAGGATGGAGGGTCCGAGCCCGGAGACCTACTACTAAAATTGAGGTACTTCTCCACGAAACCCTGACCCGAGCTCGAGCTGACACCATGACCGAGCACCGAATCTAAAAAGGCCATTCCTTCACCACGGCCAAAACCTCCTCGACCCCGACCTGGAGGCGCAGATCGACCTCGGCTTTGAGGCGCAGCTCGACCTCGGCCTCTCACAACACGTCGGCCACCGCCTCGCGCCATGATGGCTTGAGTCTGCTCTCGAGTCAAGGCCGTGCTAGGAGGCTGCACCCCCTCCAAGTTGCCCTCCAAAAATGCTTCCGAGGCAGGGTCAAGTCTTGCATTCTTGGACTCAATCCACCTCTTCAGCTTCGGGTTCCTCTTCAAAATAATCTTATACATGGATCCGAGCTTGAGAAGCACCTCTTCCTGATCACGAACTTGCCAGGAATCACTGCCGTACTTCTCTATGTACTTCTTTGTACGAGCTCGGACCTCTTTAATTTGTGTGTGGACCTCGTACACGGTCAAACCACCACTCTCATGAATACGGTCCTCGTATTCCGCGTGCTCCTCCACCATGGCCTTAAAAGTTTGAATATCTTCCGAGGCCTGCTTGTACTTATCCTCCTGTTCCAAAAACCTCGCATACTCCTCGTCGAGCTTCTCCTGAGCCAACCGAAGCTTCGCCTCAAGCTCGGTCTCGATGTTGGTAGCTCGGTTTTTCCAACACGCGGCCTCGACTTCGGCAGCTTTGGCAGCCCGACGGAGCTCATTTATTTCTTGTTCAGAAAGCGAAGTACTGGAGAAGTCAAAAGCAGGCTACAAAAATAAAGAAATAGACAGTTCAGCAAAAGGCACAGTTCAAGGAAAAGTATTTTATATATACTTGGAAAAAAAAAGCGCCGCCCTAATGGCGACGTAATACAAGCAAAAAAAAAAAAAAATTTTTTTTTACTACTCCTCGTCCGCACCGACCTTGGGCCTCGCAGCGTCGCCGCCCTCAGCTCCTCCCTCCGTGGCATCGGCAACCGGCTCCCTAGTCAGATCGGCGATGACTGCTTCAAGATTGTCATCCCGATCCACAGGGCTGTGCCGAACTGCCTGCTCGGATAGCAGGGTCCTCTGCTGCGCGAGCCTCTCCACCACCGGGATAGCCGCAGTGCACTCTACGAGCACCTCCGCGTACTCCCGCAACATCTCTTCCTTGGTCACCTTTTCATACCCGTACTTGACTTTGTCAAGCTCGGGATAGTCTTTGGCGACCAAATCAAGCGCTGCCGAAGTAATCGGCGTACTCATAGCGCTCACCAGCTGCGCCGCCACGGTACCGAAGTGCTTCGAGCGGAAAATCCGCTCAGCAAGCGCCCGCAGCACGCCGCCCTGCTCGGCCGCCGCCCCGGGCATCCTCTCCCTCTGCGAGGCCAGCTCGCCCTTCAGCTCGGTCACCTCGGCCTCCAGATTAGCCGCCCTTCTCTCGGCCTCCGTTAGGTCCGAGAGGACCTTAGCCTCCTGGCTCACCGCCCTCGCCGCCTCGGCCCTCGCTTCCTCGAGCTCGGCATTTAGGGCCCGGAACTGCTCGACTCCGCCGATGACGAAGTGCGAGACGGCATTCAGCCCGTCCAGTACCATATCCGCCTCCTGCACAGAATATATCAGTACAAGAAAGAATTAAAGATAAAAAAATAGAGCTACTGTTTCCACTCACCTCGGGAAACGGGGCCCTTCGAGCCGACCCCGACCCGGATGCCCGAGCATCCGGGCCTCTCGCCGCCTCCCTCCGAGGTGACGCCAGGTCGATCAAAGGCGGCGTCACCTCAATCTCCACCCCCTCCAACCTCTCCCGGTGCGGCGTCTCCTCGGCGGCCGAAGAGATTCTTGGCCTCTTCTTCTTCCTCCTCAGTGCCGCTTGCAAAACTTCTGGATCCACTGCAACAATCAAGCAAACATTAAAATCTAGTTCGGATAGCAAGGTCAGACAGCGCAACACGAAGCCTCACCCGGATCCACGTCGGCGACAGTGTCACAGGGGCTCAGCCCGTGCCTCGACAGCTCAGCCTCGGCATATTTCCTCTTAATTGTGCCGAGGTTCGCCAGGCTCACCTCAACCTCGCCGACGGGATCCACCCTCAGCTACGACCCAAACTTGGCCGAGGACCAATCGTGCCGAGGCACTCCCTCTGCCCGGCAGAAGAAGAATTTCTTCTGCCAGTTCGCCACCTTCGACGGGGTGGCCAGCTTAAACTTATTGGTAGGGGAAAGGTACACCCACCCCGACGGTGCACGCTTCACCCGAAAAAAACGAAGTAAAGCGGCTAACGAGGCCGAGCCGCCGCGACTACCGACCTCTATACAAAAACCAACGATCTGCTTGATCGAAGATGGTGCTAACTGCCCCAAAGGCAGGCCCCATCTCTCCAAAAAATCAACAAAAATGGGACTCAAAGGAAAACGAAGACCGAAATGTAAATAGTCTTCGTAGACAGTGAAAAAACCTACGGGCGGAGAACTACCCCTATCCTCCGCCCGAGGAAGAACCAACTCCATTGACTCCGGAAATACAAAATTCCGGGCCAAATTCACCATGTGTGATTCGCTCATCGTGGACGAAAATTCCAGCACTGCATCAGACCCAACAAAGGGCAAGAACTCTACTTCCCGAAATACGGGAGGAGAAAAAGCACGGGTAAAAACCCTAACCGAAACCCTCGCCGGAAAATTCCTACTCGGCGAGGGAGACTCTACTATCTCGAGATCCACTGGGGTACGAGAAGAAGAAGAAGAAGAAGAAAATGAAGCAGACATGACAGCGAAACACTTACTCGTTGGGAAGATTCGAAGGATTTTCTCGAAATCGAAATCGACAATGGCAGAAAGGCCAAGAGCTTTTTCGAAGCTTGGAAAGCAAATTTAGGGATTGCGAAAAGTGAAAAGTGTTTCTTAGCTTCCAAAGGAAGCTTTTATAAACATCAAATCGCCTTTTCCAACCGCCCTTTTTCAAAATCCCGCCTCTTCGCCTCCACCAATAGACAAGTGACGCGTGTCACGCATGACTCTCCACAATAGCTGTCTTCCACCACCTCGATTGCTACCTCGGCTTCGTCGACAACTTCACCTCGACTCCGGCAAATGCGAGATCTTCACCTCGTCCAGATCATCACTTCACCAACCTCATCAAGATCTCCACTTCGGTGCCGATCTTCTTTTGAGGGGGGGATGTGATAGGATATGGCCCATCAGTAAGGCCCAACAGAAGCCCATTAGCGGACCAGCCCAAGAGCAGCTCGGCCCAGTAGCACTTCGGCCCATGAGAGCAGCTCGGCCCAATAGCTCGGCCCATAAGCCCAGTTACCTCGGCCCGCTTGGTGTAACCGCCTCTAAATTATCTATAAATAGTCTCTAAAGCTAGACTAGAGAGACAGATTCTGTAACTTAGCTCTCGAGAACTCATAAATAAAGGCTCTCTTCTCTCCGTGGACGTAGATCTAATTAAAGATCGAACCACGTAAATCTTGTGTTATTACTTTCTACTCATCGTACAACTCACCTCGAAAATTTAAGATCGATCACGAATTATATGAACAAACACGCATATGCCATTTATATCCCAAAAGAAACTGTAATGGATATTGATAAAATGACAATTAATTTCAGAAAATAAATAAGTTGGACTCAGTAAAGGTATTTTGACAAATACGTAAGAAATACGATAGTTGCTGATATATGACCATTTATTTGAATTTATTTACGAAAAAAGAGACAATCCAAACATAAATAAATAAAGATCTGATTAATATATTTAAATTATATAATTTTTTAATATTTTAAGAACGTACATTAAAAAAATTCTCCGTTTTCATTTGTGCTATCAAAATAAAAAGTGTTAATTAGTATAAATGCCCATTTTAAAATTTTGGATGTCAAAAATACCCAAAACATGTAGTTACATGTCAAAAATGTCCATTTGGTTTTTTAAATATTTAAAAGTACATTGATTTCAACAATTCTTACACAATTCTTACACACTTACATATTTAAATTGATTTCATAAATATATTCTTACACACTTACATAGACCTCCCACAAGTATTTTTCTCTCGATTCCCATCAATTTCTCCTAGTATATGCCGTCCAAAGGGTCAAATTGAAGATATAAATCAGGTAATTGTCTTCTATATACCACTAAAAACATATTTATGGATGGACCTATCGCAAATGTACCATGGACCGCCCACGTGTGCATTGCGCACACGTGGGCGGTCCATGCTACTTTTACCAGAGGTCCGTGGTCCATTGTATTTTAGATGCTATTTATTATGGTTTTACCGATTGATAATAAATTTTTAGGTAATTTTAAGATACATATTGTCTGTTTATTGTTTGTATGTTTGTAGTAATTGCATGTTTTGTTAATTTATCAATTTTTTTTTTGTTTTTGGGTGAAAGAACTCACATTTCACATATAAAGTCATGGTACATTTACCAGCGGTCCATGCTATTTCTTGCATATATAACATATGTGATTGCATATATATAGTTTATACTTCAAAAAAATATCTTATGTATTAATTAAGCTTATTGCCGAATGAATTTGTGCTGAATTTGTAATTTTAATTTGTAGATGACGGATTGTCAATTTGTAAACGTCAAATTTGGATGTTATTGGGTTGATTGCACCTATGTGAACGGACGAGAGCAGATTGCACCGCTTCTAAGAAACGAAATTTCGTTATACAATCTTAGATTATGCATTAGCAACATGTTGATGTCGTCGGGGACAGACTATGACATGTTTTACCTTTCGGCATCTCGTAGTGGTCAAACGATAAAATATCGTTTGACAAGTGATGCAGAATTGGTTGCTTTATGCATGAGTTTCGCAAGTCCAACGGTATATGTTAGTTATGTCAATCAATCTTCATTCGATATGGGTGGACCATCGCAAAGCTCAAATATGAATGATGAACTAGAAAATATCAGAAGGTTTGCAGCTTCGTCAGATTGGTTTGATGAACTTTAACCAGCAGACACGAACTTCGGTTCGACGAGCAGAGCCAATGAAATTCCAGACTTGAATGAGGCATATGGATATGGACAGGGTCAGGGTGAAGATCAGTATCAGGGAGATTATGAGGGTCATGGTGAATATCAGTATCAGGGCGATTATCAGTATCAAGGTGATGATCAGTATCAAGGTGATGATCAGCATCAAGGTGAAGAGCAATATCAGGGTCCGGCACAAGAAGAGGAACATGAACATGAACGGGGACCGGGACAAGAAGAGGAAGATGAAGAGGATGATGACGATGATGATTATGTTCCATCATCCGAGAGCTCTGAATCTGAGGAAGAAGTTGATTTGACCTTTAACAGATCTGTTTTTGCTGAATTTGCTGCATGGATCCACGAGAAAGGAGGTGTGCGACATTTACTAGAACTTATGTATCTTAGTGCGGGTGATAATGATGACATACGGGTCCCAGAAGCATACTTAACCAATTGATTAATTCCAATGGTACCTCCTGATGCTACAACTTCAGATGTGTTTTGTGAAGAAAATCCATTACTAGACGAGTTGGCTGAAGGATCTATTTTTGATGATAAGGAGCAGCTTAGCCTTATAGGTGGTTTGTGGAATCTCGAACATAAAGCAGAATACCGAGTGACCAAATCAGACACAACTCGAATGTATTGGAAATGCAAGATAAGCAGCGATTGCTCATTCAAGCTGCGAGCATCTTCTCCAGGAGGGCCGTGGATTGTAACGAAGTTTTGTGGCAAGCACACATGCGGAGATGGTATCACAAACATTGGACTGAAAAATGTCCACACAAAGGTGATCGGTGCGTATTTTGCAAAGAAAATGCGAAACACAAATGAAATCATAAAGCCCAAAGTTATCCAGAACGAGTTGATGACTATGTTTGGTATGCAAGTGTCGTACGATGTGGCGCTAAGAGGTAGAAAGCATGCTGTTGAGATGATATATGGTAAATATCATGAATCATACCAACTACTGCCTGGTTAATTGCATATGTTAGAGGTGACAAATCCGGGCACGATCGTAGATATCGACATTGGTGCAGACAACAGGTTTCGTCATATATTTGTGGCTCTTGGTGCTTGTAGATCAGCATTTGCCTTGTGCATGAGGCCGGTAATAGTAGTGGACGACACTCACTTGAAGGGAAAGAATAATGGCATTATGTTTGTTGCAGTTACAAAGGATGCAAATGATCAGGTGTATCCGTTGGCGTATGGAATCGGCCCAATTGAGAATCATGAGTCTTGGGTATGGTTCATGACACGACTAAGAAGAGCATATGGGAGCACGGCTCAAACATTGATTGTATCTGATCAACATGTGTCAATTGAGCATGCAGTGAGTGTTGTATTTCCGGAAGCAACTCATGCCCTTTGTTACTACCATCTTAGTAACAATTTAAAAAGATTTGGTAAAACTATACTGGGGTTGTTTCAGAATGCTGCATACACATATAAGCAGGCGGAATTTCAGAAAAGAATGAACATGATTCAAGTTGGCAAGGCGCAGGCCTATGATCACTTAATGAACATTGGACCTGCTAAGTGGGCTCGGTCGATGTGTCATGTTCGAAGGTATAGCTTCTTAACGTCGAATACAGCTGAGAGATTTAATCGTACACTTTTATGGGCTCGTCGTCTACCTATTTGTGCATGTATGGAGGCAGTAAGACTGGTTTGTGAAGATTGGTTTAGCAAACGACTTATAGCTGCCAACAGGCAAAGACATCCACTTCCAGAAGAGGTAAGACGTAAAATGATAGTCCAAATCGAGAGATCTCATACATACAGATCACTTCCAGTAGGTGATGATCGATACCGAATTGAAACCAACAATCGATCATTGTTGGTAGATCTTGGAGCGCGGACATGTGAATGCATGGAATTTCAGTACGACGGGATCCCGTGTTCTCATGCTATTGCGGCAATTACGTACGTACTTCTTCATTATGTCTTTGAGAATGAATTTAGATTATGTCTTTGAGAATGTAATATAATATTATTATATGTGCAGGAAATCTGGAAGAAGTGCAATTGATTTTGTAGCACACTACTACAAAACGTCATCGGTTGTAGATGCGTATAAAGGTGTTATATCTCGAATTCCTCCTAAAAAAATTGGAATTTGCCGGACAATATTTCAACAATTGAGGTTTTGCCAAACAAAGCAATAAGAATGCCGGGTAGACCGAGGATGAGTAGACGTAGATCAGGAGGGGAAACATTTGGGAGACGTAGGAGAGGAAAATTATAAAAGGTGTCTAGGTCCTCCACCAAAGACCATAGCCACGGGAAAATAGATTATTGTGAATCATGGCCAAATACGAAGACGTAGGCCATGAGGACAAGGGCGGTGCGAACATGGATCTCTCCATTAGGATCATGTATGCTGCTACGGGAATTAGAAAAACGTGATAGGAGATCAGCAGCACTCATCTGAATACCATTGCAGGCAGACATAAAGAAGGACGACCGAGTAGGATCGTGCGGACTTGTACTATCAAAATTAGAGGGTCCGAATCTCAACCCAGTGATTAGTGCATGATCACCTAGAGTGTACTCAATATCACCCCCGCAGATGTGGAACCAAATCCCACCCCTAGTGTAGATTGCCCTGCACAATATACTGTGCAAAGTTGGACATGATAGGTTACCCGAACCCCAACTAAAGAAATGACCAAACGGCCCATGTTGAAATCTTAGAACAAGTTCGTTCCCACCTAATTGCAGTAGTCTAGACCTAATTTCATCTACGATACCTATCTTATAGTAAGTTTTGGGTTTACATTTCCGATTAATAGAGTTAGGTCTTCGATACCAAGGTTGGGCCGACTCCTTCAACATTTAGTGAATACAAATAATTTCAATCAGTTCATATAACATCAAATTAAATTAAAATTAAATCATATAAATCAAAATTCTAATAATCTATCAATATCCAAAAACAAAATACATTAACCGTTATTCAGCAGTTATTAAGTTACAGTTTTAATTAGTTTTTTAGAAATGCCTTTTCACGTAAAAAATGTTTTACAATCAATTATTTTGTGGAGAAGTTATTTAAAATGAAGTAGTCTGATCTTTAAAATGTTTTACAATCACTACTCATCCTAACTAATATTTTAGAATTTTTCGATATTTTGATTGATGCTTTTAATAAAAGATTAATGTTGTCTGATCTAGTGGTTCAAATTTGAGTTTTCATTTTAATGCGATAACAAAATCTACTGTAAATAGATTAGGAGTAATTTAATTGGACACATATAATATTTATTTAATATGGTATAGTTTGAAGTTTTTTTTATACTATATCAATAGTCACGTGTATAATTATTTACCAACATCAAATATTTTGGAAAGAGAAGAATGATAATTATCTACAAATATCAATTTTATATTGATATTATTTTTATATTTAACGTAAATATGCATTAAATTTATTATCTCCATAAAATAAATAACATTATTTGTGAATTTTATTTTTCATGGCACAAAACACATCATTCAGATTTTTTATATCCAGCCAATATCGCATAGCGTATTCACAGTTATCTAACATGACATTATTAGACTTTCTTACCAATATTTTGGCCAAATAGCTTTATGTTTTCGAGCGCCTCACTGATCTGTCTTGATGCATCACCCAAAGTCATTGTCTTTTCAACCTCTAAACCAAGATCTGGAAAAAAGATAAATAATTAAATAAAAAGTTAAATAATAAAATTGAAAGCAATAATTTATTTTAATTACCATCTATAAGTGCTTTTCATAATGCTAAGCCGTACAATGTGGAGGAAGAAGATGCCGCCGGTACAGGGGAGAGAGGGAGGGAGGGGAAGAGAGAATGTAAAAAAAAAGTGTGGAGAAAAAAGTGCGGTCCACAAAATTACTTCAAATTTTCTTTTTTTTTAATAAAATATTGAATATGACAGATTATTTGGAATTTTTGCTGAGATTCTCTTACTTTTAGAGAGATTCTCTTACTTTTACAGAAATAAATGTTGAATATGATAGATTATTTGGAATTTTAAAAGAAAATAAGCATTTTGGACATGCATATTAAGGTTTTGGCTATTTTTTACATGTATTATTTCAAAAAGGGTATTATAATTTTTCACCCAAATAAAAATCAATAATTTAAGTATTCGAAAACAAAAAGGCTACAAAATATTCACTCAAAGCCACCTACCACTAATCCCAATTCCCAACACAATCTATTATCAACCAAACACTCCCTTAGACCATGTTTATGAATAACCACCAAAAATTCCAACCATCCAACCATTTCAATATTATATTATTTTTTTATTCATTTTTTTTAATAAATTCTATCCAATCCAACCACCTTTATTTTTTGCAATTTATCAATGACCATTTCAACTTTGCAACCATAACATTTAATTTTTTTAATTTTAACTTTTATTATACATAAAATAACTGATTTTGCTTTAAATAATTAAAATAAATTTTTATTATTGAAAAATATTAAAAACATAAATATTTTTCATATAAAATAAAATTTTTGACAAAATACAACCTAAATAAATTAAGTCTCTAAATTACAACAATCTAAATACGAAATTGAAAATACAACGTTACATAAAGAGATTGAAAAAAATTATACAATCAATTACGATTACCAAATTTCATCCATATAAGCTCGATCAAGTCGATCAAGTAAAGAGAAAAAGAATATTTTAGGTGTAAGAAAATATATCAAGATTCGTCTCTATTTATAGAGAATGAAAAGATAAAAATTTTGATATTTTTTTTAAATATATTATACAAAAGTTATTTTAATTTTATCTATATATTCAATTAAAACTTAGCCAACCAATAGAATGAAGACAAGTGTCATCATCCTATTGGCTTAAAGAAGAGAACACAAATGGTCTCTTGTTTCCATGGTTCGACCGTTGACATACAATTTTTTTTATTTTTTTTTATTTTGCAAAAGTAGTGGTCGACTTTTTTGGAAAAAAAGTGACCGATAAATATGGTCTTAGAACATCCCCAATGGGGGTTGCTCAAATAATGGGTTCTGTGGCAGTTCCGTAAATAAATGGAATTTTTTTTTGTGGGGTTTCGGAGATTGTATTGGTAGGTAGTAGTGAGAGTTTCTCGCTTTAGGTTTCCGGAGTTTCTACTTTAATAATTATAGAATGATTGAATATGAAAAAAATAATATTAATTAAATTTGTTAATTTAAATTTGTAATATAAAATAAATAAATAAATACGAAAAAATAAATAAATAAAAAAAATTATAATAAGAATTACAATAATTAAAACGCAACATTCAATTTGAAATAGAAAGTACAATACATAAAATACAACATTAGGAATAAAAATTACAATAATTAAAAAACAACATTAGAAATTAAAATTACAATAATTAAAAAATAACTAAACAAAAAATCAAACCTACTCCTAATTTGAGCACACATAATGTTGTGCATCTCGAGTTGCTCGGGCGTCATCCTCGACGTATCCTTCAAGAAGATCTTGTAATAAACAAGTCTTGTTGTGTCGTACGTGAATGTTGTAATTGTGTTGGAAATTTGTTTCAAAGTTTTCAACGCTTCGGTATTTGGTTGCTCGGAGGCGGAGGCTTTACCCTTCCCTTTTCTTTTCGCTGCCTTCGTCCCCATTGGACGTTCCTCGGGTTCGGTTGGGCGTCGCCTCCTTGGGTTGAGTCGCTCGTGAACCCTTCCCCCATATTATTTTTCCCCCTTTTATTGGTGGGGATGATTGGAACAACGCGTTGGAATTTTTGCGTGTTTTGCAAAATCTCCCAACAATGTCGGTATTTGAACTCTGACCTTTTGGTTTGTTTATACTCTGCCAACGTCTTTTGGTAGATGTCGTGGTCGGAGTTGCCGCTTGCCCATTAATCGCTGCACCGGTTGTAGATTGCGCAGAACTCACGGGTCGTAGTTTGAATACGTTGCCAATGACACTTCAATTGGCGGAGGGTGCGAGGCCTCGGCTGGTTGCGTTGCCGGTTGAAGGAGTCGGTGATGTGTTTCCAATAGGAGTCGGCCTTTTGGTTGTTGCCGACGATGGGGTCTTGGCTTGTGTCGAGCCAAGTGCGGCAAAGTATGATGTCATCCTCCTCGGTATAGGCAACATCCACTTTGGTTCAAGCGCCCACTTTGGAGAGAGAGATAACAAGACTCTTGTCCGTAGAATCGTCGAAGGAATCATTCAAGTTGATTCCGTCGAGTCCTCCGGCTCCCCCGGAGGAAGCGGTTGAGAATGTAGGAGATGGTTGGGAAGAGAATTGGGGTGAGTACGGAGGAAATGGAAATTGTTGGCCGGAATAAGTTTGGCCGGGATAAGAAGGAGTAGAGAAGAGAAGAGGGTTGAATTGAGAGAGTGAAAATTGAGAGGGAGAGAAAGGAGAATTTTGGCTTTGATAATTCGGGTTGCCGGACGACGAATTATCCGAACTTTGATTATCGGAGCTTCCGACTTGACTTCGGTATAGAAATCTATTGAATTGCTCATCCATTTTTTTTTGGCTAACTTGTAAGAAAAATGGTTGAAGAAAGATGGTTGAAAGATTGAAGAATGAATGAAAATGTGAAATTGAAATAAGGTATTTATAGATGAATTAAAGAATAAAAAAAAAAGAAAAATAGGGTGGATTTCGGGAAACCCACGCCCACAGCCGTAAACCCATGCGGGTTGCTGGCGACCGCGCCCGGGTTCGGGGACAAAGCCCCGGTTCGGGCGCCCCGCAGCCACAACTGGGGTTTCCCTCGGGGGCTTGCGCGCGCCCCTGCCCTTTGTGCTGCCCGGTTTCCCACATCAGCACCCGATGCTCTTATCATTTGTTTCGTGCCACCTAATTTTTTCCACCTATTATTATAATAATAATTATTCTCTCTTCAATCAATACGCTCGTACTGTTTCACTGCACTTTCAATAATTAAAATTTAATACTCTCCCATAAAAGCCTGATGATATGCATTATGCAAGATGCGTTTAACATGAAAGAAAATCCTAAAATTCTTTATGATTGATTATGAGAAGAAAAAACAAAAAGAAGTGTAATGGAAAAATCATAGTAGTATGTGCTGTAATACATAATAAGATACAAAAAAGTTGGTTTATTTACAACATAATTCATTTGTATCCATTAAATGAAATGCATAACGTATAGATATAGTATTTGGTACTTATTTTCTAACAAACTCGTGAATTTGTTAGACATTCAATATTTTCGCTGAGGGACGTTTGAATTTCGTGTTGTTGCAGTTCAAACATTCAATACAGATGGCAGCAAAATAGCAAAATATGTTCAACTAAATGCTCAACAATAGCATCTGATACATACATATACTCTTAGAAAATTAGAAATAACACTAAATAAGTAGTATTACAAATTGCTCATGGTTAAAATTATGGATTTTCTTATAATAAGAAAAGCATCATCTGGAAGAAAAAGAAACTAAAAGCTTATAGTGTTGCAAAAATGAAGTAGAAAATTTGAAAGAGGGCAAAACCGGAGACAAAAATTTCAGTGTTAATTGAGTAATAAAAAATAAAGAGATGCGACTTAATCCTGAAAACCAACTCTTTGCCAAATCGCGTTTCGGACCTTGTTGAGATCTCTACCCTTGAGGCTCCTCCCCATCCCTTCCTGCGCCGAGGAGGCGATCCTAGTCCTCGCCAGGAACTCGTGCGGCGGAATCCGGCAGCCGTCCTCCTCCGGTTCTTCGTTTTCGTAATCGTCGACGTCGCTGTCTCTCCGGCGGTTGTCTCGGTACTCTTCCTTCAGAATCTTCGACCAGTCCGGAATGTTGACCGGCAGCGAAGCAGGCCCTGTCATCCCTCCCCTCGCCGCCGCCGTTGATTTCCTGGAGACTCTGTTACTGTGCTTGCGAAACTCCGGAGACTCCGAGCGAGCGTCGGCGTTCCAGACTTCCGATTCGTCGAGCTCGAAGATCATCGAGTTGTTGGAAATTTCCCGATCGGTATGGAGAAATCTCAAGTTTGATCTTGGGAAGTAGCTTCTCGACGCTGCCATTGGATCGAACGGCTTTGCCTTGTTGGGATCTCCCTTTCACCTTCTTCTCTTGCTTGGATACAGTTTTTGTTTTGTGTAGGAAAAATGGGGATTAGTTTAATGTTAATTCGATACTGAAAATGGTGGTTTTGATCTGCTTTTATAAAGGAAGAGATGGATAAGGTTTTTAAAATGCTCTCTCTTTCTCAGTCGCTGCAAACTGCCTCTAAAAAAATTACAGAATTGAGATATTAACACTATTCCGTGTAAAAAAATGATTTATATACATTGTAATCATTGTAGGTCGACATATTTATATTAATAAAGTTAAAGTCGCATTTAATATATTATTTGAAATTCTGTAATAAATATAGTATTTCTTCTTGAATGATAAGTTTTATATATAATTAATTTTGTCAATGGATAAAATACAATATTTTTATAAAAGTAAATCTAGTACTACAATTGTCGTATTAAAAGTGCACATAAGAGAATGGATACGTATATTAAAAAAATTACAATTTTATGATTTAAACAAATAGTTTAGTGGTATTTTAAAATAAAGAGAATAACAGTTTTGAATTCCACATCATTTTTTACTTTTATCCGGTAATTTTGACGGTGGGTTGAGTCGTTGAATATTGTGGGCATTGTACAATTTGTACTATCCCTATTCTGGCAATTGTACTATTCCTGTTCAGTTACATGGCTCGTGAATCCTACATGTTGGTAGCTGATGTAACAAAATTATCTACAAATTTCTTATATATAGTATAATTTAATTAAATAACACATACATTAAAAGTTAAATTGTGTTCAATATATATTTTAAATTAAATGATCTTCTTAAAATATGTGTAGAATTAAAGTGAGTAAACATACGTAAACAAAAAAAATAATAATACTATCATATTTGAATTATTGTACTCCTTTTGTTCTAACTAAGAAAATTATTTAAATAATATATATTTATATTACAATTTTATTCTATCCGTTTTACTAATCATGACACATTTTATATTTAATTTAATATATTATAATAATAAAACATGTCACAAAAAATAGGTACTATTTTTCAATCTAAAATACATTTCATAATTATTGTGGTCAAAAATAATATTTTATCATAATCAGGTAGAGGGGTATGGAGGGAGTAATTTTATAGTATTAAATAAATAAATACAAATGATTATATTATAATTGAAAATGATGAATTAATAATTTTTTATCAAAAATAGCACTACATCCGTCCCATCAATATAGTCCCTCGTTTTTTCTACACGCGAACAAATAACTTACTTTATCCCCTTTATTTTATCAATTTTACCTTAATATCCTTAATTTTTTTTACTTATAAAATTTGCCAAAAAGAGAAATGAGACTATATTGGTGAAATGGAGGGAGTATTATTCATATATACATGTGACATTAGACATTGTTTATACACATTAATCATTGACATATTAACGCAATGTTTGTAAGGGCAGTACATTTTTGTATAGTATTATTTATAATTCAAAAAAATACTATAACGAATTTCATCCACAAAACTGACCAGATTCAGTTTTGTTCAAATGAAATACTGAATGATTCCGTAATCCAGAGAAAACTATTGAACATCCTCGTTCACATTTCCCTCAATAACTAAAAAAATTCCGCAATTGTAGTGTTGAAAAATAATAAATAGGTAAATAAAATATTACCCCATCCGTCTATGAAAAACTTTCATATTTATTGTGTCTATGAAAAATTTGAACATTTATATTTTTAATAATTATAAATATATTGTTGAACCCACCATTACCTTTTTAATCACTCAAACTACATATTTAACTATAAGTAATGTGAGACCTTCATTTCGCTCATAACATATACAATTTATTTATCAATTAACAACTAACTTTTCTCACAGTGACATACATATTTAATTAATAAATATTGTGGGACCTTATTTCCACCCACAACACATTTATAACATTCCTTAAAACACGTGTCGAACTCAAGTGTGCAAATACTTGATAGACATATGAAATATTTTTTTTATCAAATTAATGGCCTTTCATTTATTATCTGAATAATACGTAACAATGTTCTAAAAGTCGTTAGGCGTTAGTCGGGCGGTGGAGGGGGACTAGCGCCTAGACGGCTAAGCGGGAGTCTAGGCGTATCAAATTTTAATGCTTAATTTTTTATATTTTTACATCATATTATATAATAAAAATTATATAAACATACATTATTTGTAATTTCATTTTCTAATTTATAATAAAAAGTTAAAAACACATAATATGCTAAGTAAAATATAATATCCATAAATTTAAAATGAAATACATACATTAGAATTTAGATTAAATCATCCATAATAAATTCAAATATATTTGTAATCTAATCATCAAATTACAAGTTTTGATTTTTTTTTATTTTCTTAATAAAAGATGATGCTCTAAACTATGGAGCATAACAAATAATGATGTTGGATTGATTTTGTGTGCTATTTGATATGTTAATAAGTGAATTTTTTTTTTTTTTGTCATATATGTGTTGGACACTTATGCTGTTTGTCCATTTTAGCTTTATTTTTGTTTTAGCAGTTTCTTCTGCCTAACCCGTCCAGTTCACATAGCTAGAACCATCTAGCATTAATTGAATCAGCAATGCCCCGCCTAGTTCGGTTTTTAAAACATTGATATATAAATTTAAAGTTTAATTAGTAATTTGTGGTCAACATTTTTGATAAAATCAAATGGATTTAAGTTTTAGGTGAATAATTGGAGAATAGGATATATAATGAAGTCCCAAGTTTAAAGAAATTTGTTATAACATAAAAAAAGCATTAACTAATGCTTTATATCAACATCAATTGAAAATTGAAATAACAAAGAAAAATCATATAAGCATATATCCCTCCACCATGGTGGAACTTGTTCAAATAATAAAGTGGTGACTAATTTGGAAAACTACCATTTAAAATAATTACTAAATCATTAAGTTACTATTCAACAAAATGTAACTCTTTAAATCTCTTTATTTTTTCCACCCCTTCTTTTCCTTTTCCTCTTTATCTTTTTATCCCTTTATATTTTTCATTTTTGGAGGCATAATATATCATTAATTTGTTATGATAAAACTAATGAAGATTAAATAGAAGAAATGACTAAAGAGAAAAAAAAAATGATATACCATACGAAATTAGCACTAGTTTCCAATTGGCGACTACTTTATAAGATTAATTTTCTAGCCATTTTATATAATATATTCAATATTGCGTGTAAAACCTCAATTTTTAGACAGTATAACAGCATGCTCCGTGTTTGAGTATGAAGAGAAGAGTCAGAAGACGACAAAATACTACTCAATTGAAGATATTGTGTAAGAGTGTTACTGTACTTTATGGTTAATCACTGGTTATCAGTATAAAATTGAAGAAAATATTTTATAATTTGGCATACTTTTTGAACACATTATGATTACGAGGACATATTGATTTTGTGGATAAATGCGGCGACTACTCACTATTTGTTGTCATTGATTGCTACAAAAGGCGTAGGCTGGCTACCTAGTGCTGTGCTATTGGAGCCAAAACTAACCTACGCGCACCTACTGACACGTGTTTTCCTCACAATAATGATGAGTCGTGGCGGTAATATCACTACACACGTGTCCTATCCTTATTGAACTTCTGTCGTGAACCTGGACCAGGTGAACGATTGTCCCCCCAAGAGTTTTGACATGTATTTTTAAAAAAAACAAGTATTTTAAGAAAGTAAGTATAGTGTGTTTTAAAAAAGTAAGAGTGAGTTTTTATAAAAATAAATATTTTATTTTAGGAAAATGATCATTTTTAAAGGGACAGTCCAATAAAAAAAATGTAGTGCCGAAAAATATAGTAACAAAAGTAAGAGTAAACTCTCCCGAAAATTATGGAAGCTTCTATCCAATCCAAGGGACCAGAGCTCTATATTTACCATAACACCCTCCAATTTCAAATTTTCTATTTATTGAGGTAGTAAAATTTATCAATTTTCGGTTTATTAAATTTGGAGTGTGGGTCCAGAAATGTGAAAGGCATGAGCAGAAAAAAGTCACGAGAGTGGCACCCTTCATTTACGTGGACTCACAAACACCTAAAGAGTATTGGATGATGTTCAAATTTCTACTACATTTATTAGTGGTCAAGCTCTCTGCAGTCTGCACGTTAGGAATGTGATATTCTATTTCAATAGTTTGCCAAATGCTGTAAGGAACCCAATGTAAGTATTTTAATAACACATTTAAAGCGAGTTTCTTTCCAGAAACATACTTACAAATATCGAATATCCATGCATGATTTTCAGTTTACATGAAATAACTTCAAAATATTACACATGCTAGATAACCCAAGAAATGTAGTACAGTTGCGAAAGATTCTAACAAAAATAAAGCAACCAAACATTTTCATAAACATTTATCGTAAAACCCCTCAGTTTGGCGTAGAAATTATTTGTAAAATGCAAGCTTCTCACGTTTCGATATTTATAAAAAGTGGGTATATATCCATTTCAAAGTATTTAATCGAAAAGAATAATTGCATGAAATCGCACCTTAATAATTGGTCCGAAAGAATAACTGAACTTGACTAGTCTAAATTATTCACTCGCACCCATCATTTTTAGATATCAATTTAGCATATTTCAATTCTAATTGACTGAATTTTGTGCTCTTGACCCAATTATGTTTGATACAAATACAAAAACTTTATTCTCTGTTATTCAACAATTGAAATAAAATTAAAATATTTATTACTCTACTTTCTGTTACAACTCCGTTATCCATTATATATATAAAAGGTGAGGTTCATACTTCATAGCCCCCTTCCCTACTTTTGCGGCCACATTCATTTTAATTAATTTTTCAACTGCCCTTTGCCATGAACCAGTTGCTCGTGTGTTTTTTTTTTTTTTTTGGAAAATAGTGATAGTTATCATATATTAGAAATTAATCCATTAATATGGAGATTATATTTTGTATATTGTATCTCTCTTGTATTATATAATATTATATTATTCTCCGTAAATATGCGCATTTAAATTGGGGCGTCAGAGATTGATTAAAGAACGTGGAATTGCAAATATCCAAATGGTATTTTTGTGGCGATGTAAGAATTCTTGAGCATTTTCAAAAAGATTTAAATAAGTGTTATTGGTTTATAATCTAAAAGTTGTATTATACATTTAATTATAGAAACCAGCTTCTCTACATCCGGCATATACAACTTAACATGTTGACTCCTAATGTGATATATCACGTAGATAAATAATAAAATTTTAGTAAAAAAATATTAATTTTTTACTTTACGACTAACTATGATTTATTAATTATGGTATTATAACATTTATTTTTACATAAAAAATAAAAAATAAAAATTATGGATACATATAATCATGTGACATTATATGAAATTGACACGTCAACTCCAAACACACTAAATTGTGTCCGTCACTCGTAGGAGAGTGGTCCTACATACATGTATCTTACGGATTAATTTAGAAAGGTAGCCCAAACGGTTAGAACTGTGAATCTTATAACCTAAGATTCTAGAAATGATTAATTTCAATTTAATTTTTTCATTATTAATCTTTAAGATAATATTCATAATTGAGTCATATCTCAGTCTTCATATTTCAGTTGTAGGATTGATTTGTAAAAGACTTTCTAACCCTAAGTTAAAAAAAAGAAAAATGAAAAATCATACCCAGGTTTGAATTTTACAATTAGGTGATTTTGGATCTTTTTATATTAGGCTCATTCCCAAAATATATGGCCTGCTTTTATTTTAAGAATTCAACTGAAAAGCCCAAAGCCCAAAATCCGATCTTGTAATTCCAATACCCGCCCAAAACTCTACCTTACGAGTCTCTCTTTGTATAGGGGTGTGTATATCAGTCGAATTTGAAAAATAAAGTTGAAATATTAAATTTGATTTTTTTAATTTGAATTTTAAAAATTAGATTCATAGATGAAATAAAGTTGAGAAAATTAAAACAACGAATGATTTATTAATATCATATATATATATTTTTTTATCAAATAAGATAATTTCATCGTAAATATTTTAATTTTTATTATTTGTATTTGATATCATGTCTTTAATTTAAAATTCTATATAGTACATACTTGGTCGTCTCATTATTTTGGTTAGTAGTTAAACTTGATACTTGAGACCGAGATTTGGGACTTTCCCGGTCCCAACCCGATCCCGACGAGATTCGGGATTTCGGGTTCTGAATTTTTAGGAAATGGGATTGAAAAATTGAAAATTTCGAAATTCAGAAGTCTGAAATCCTGATTGGAACTCACAATTTCCTGAAATTAATTTTAAAGTTCGGAATATTTGGTTCAATTCTTGAAATTTTGGTAACTTTCTAAACTTTGGGACCAATTAAGACTATTCAGGACTTTTACTTCAAATTTTTTAATTTCAGAACTATAAAATTCCGAAATTCCAATTAAAATCAAAACAAGAATAAAAAATTAATTATTTTTCGTGATTGGGAGTGGAGCAGGAGGGAGGACACCCTTACCCATTTCTTCCCGACTGACAACTCAAAAGGGACAAAAGGGGAAAACAGGAAATGAAAAGAATGAAAGAACAACCACTAATTTTAAAATGAATTTTTATAATAGAAGAGATTGTGGTGGATATGTATAATGAATTAATAGTGATGCCAGATGGGAGAGTACTATCGGCTGGTCGGCTTGCCCAAGCTGCCCATATACATATCTTATTCATCTAACCAAAATTTAATTTAATTTAATTAAATGATGTGACTGTAATAATATACCTGATTATTTCAAAAAGTTTTATCTATTGTCATCAAAGTTTCATTTTATTAGTAATCCTGTAAATTAATATGTATTGATCACTATTCATCTCTTGATAATCGCTACGGTGAAGTTTTATTACAAATACAACTTCTATTCATATAAAATATTTCATTTTTTAAAGAAAGGTATATATATATTACTATAAGTTAAGATCGATATATCAATAATTATTTATAATAGCCAAAAAAGATTGTAAAAGACAAATAATAGCCACTAACAAAATAATAAATTATAGTCATTTACAAATTTCTTGTACTAAAATATACTTATAATTATATTTTACATTTCTGAGTATGAATAGTATTAATTGTATCGAATCGTACCATTCATACGTAATACTTAATTTTATTAAATTGTACGTGCGTATGAATGAATATTATTCATACCATTTGTACGTAGCATTCATATAATTAAATTTAAGTAGGATGGTATTTATGATAATTTACGTTCAAAATGACTAGAATTTAAATAGTTTTATATTTGTGGCTATTATTTATCATATATAATTTTTTTGGTTAGTTTGTATAATTAAAACGATATATTATCAGCTACAATATCTACAAGTCAGATAGTTAAATCGAGAATGTAAGAAATCATACAAGATACTCCCTCCGTCCCACTAAGCATGACACATTTTTTCCGATACGATTATTAAGGAGAGTGTATAAAGTGGTGTGTAAGAGTGATAAAAGTGGTAGAGTTCACATGTCCCAAATAAGAAAACTGTGTCATATTTAGTGGAAGGGAGGGGAGGGAGTACTGCTTAATTTGCTTAAACTTTAGCATGGAGAGTTTGAAAACTTCAATTTTATTTAAGCATTATAATAGATGGATGTGCGTACTTTTTTTGTATCCTATAATTAAATTTATTATTTTAATTAATATTTTTAAAATAAAAAAATTAGTATGATGAATAAATTATAATTAATACTCTCTCCGTTTCAATAAATATGGTACAAAATTTTTAGACACAGTTATTAAAAAAAGTGTATAAAGTAGTATAAGAGTGATAAATGTGGTAGAGTCAATACCTTTTTAAATAGATAACTTTTACTATTTTAGAAATATGTCAAACTTAGTGAAACGTCTAAATAAGAGAATTGTGTCAAGTTTAGTGAGACAGAAGGAGTACTATTTAAATTAAATGAACTACTAAATGAGTATAAAATTAAACTAAAATATATATAAAATGGATAAAATAAAAAAAATAAAAAATAAAATTTAATTGTGAAAAATATGTATACACAAAAATGGGACACTGATATGACACAATTATTATATATTTCGGACAATTAATATTTTGTACTCCCTTCTACTCAGTATATTTAACTTGGGTAAGCTTTTACACACAAATTAATAAAGTAACGTTGTTCCCCAATTACCCATGATTAATGAATTAAGCATTATTTAATACAGAATCCAAACAAAAACTGTTAATTGGTTTCTAACTTTAAATAATTAATTAAATGAATGGTAATTAAGTGCAAATTTGATACATAACTCCAAAACATCACTTAAATATAAACTATTAGAATATCTAAAACGACATTTAATATGAATATGTGGGAGTATGATGACTGACTAAATTTAATTAGTGCATAATTTTATTTTTAATGTATAAATATATTAAAATTTAATGACTATCGTATAGGATTCGAATTCAAGACATTTAGTTTTAAACATTGATATACTACCATTACATAAATCACATAAAAATAACTCATTTTCCAACTAAAAGGAAAACAAAAGATAATTAGTAAAAGCCAATTAAGCACTCCATGCGTAACTATTATGGGTATCAGAAACTTTTATTACATGTCATTAAATTTTTTAATGATATTTAAAAGTCTAACTATTAAATAATAATTTGTGATATGTATTTGAAAGTATTATCGCATAAAATTAATTACATTTTTAAATATTACTAATAATTTTAATGACATGCGTTTAAAATTTTGTGACACTTATAATAGTTACGCATCATTTTGTTGCAGTGTGACATACAATAACGAATTTATAATTACATAATTAGATACATGTCATTACTTCCACATTGGAAGACGACCTGCCCTATTTCTTAAAAAGCTAAATAAATAGAAATGCATAATAAAAGCAGAACCACAAGTTTATATATTATAAAACAATTGAAAAGTTTTTTAGGTGTAATACAGATAAACTTATCTGGCAAAGCATCTCATACCTTTCATTATCTCACAAAATGACAACGCGACAGTTCAATTCGCCTATTAACTACATAATTATATTATTGATTAACAACTCTAATAGTGCTTATAAACTTAATTAATTAACAATATTATCTCATAATCATTAGCAAAGTGCTAAAGATAATATTAACAACTCAACTTTATTGATAAGCAGGTTTGGAGTGCTCTATTTCTCATACCATAATAATTGATTCGCATATGGGCACAGCATATTCAGTTCGCGCCTTTGAAGCACAAAGCTATGAATTTACAAATTAATCATCGTCAAAAGCAGGAACCAACAGAGCTACTCGCGAGCCATTTGAGATTCGATTCGAAAAAAGTTATTCAGAACTCGATTCGGTAGTAAACGAGCCGAACTCGAGTATGATTTCGAGCTATTCACGAACATGTTTGAGGTGGTTTGTTCACGAGCATGTTATCGAGCCTGTTCACGAGCCTTCAATTGAGTATTTAGTCGAACCTTAACTTAAAATAACTAATTTTTTAAAAATAAAAATTTATGCCAACTCGAGCTCGAAAACTATTAATATGAATATCAAACTAGACAAACTCGAGCTCAAGTTCGAAAACAATCTTACCGAGTATCTCACGAGCCGAACTCGAACTC
The DNA here is from genome assembly GCA_026898415.1 of Leonotis leonurus. Taxonomy (NCBI): domain Eukaryota; kingdom Viridiplantae; phylum Streptophyta; class Magnoliopsida; order Lamiales; family Lamiaceae; genus Leonotis; species Leonotis leonurus. The sequence goes on along the minus strand of JAPKLX010000003.1, from coordinate 3,839,646 downwards.
GATAATTACATTTTAAATCGAACTCGAACAATATATCAAAAGCTCGAGTCGAACTCGAACACCCTAATATTCTAACCGAGCCGAGCCGAGTAGTATTGGGCTCTGAAGCTCGGCTTGAGTCGTTTACATCCCTAATATTGTAGTGAACTATGTTGACACATTTATAATTCATGGTATACATACTCTATTTATCAAATTTAAAAACTTATCATTAAATGTTGTGAATGAACAATGATTGACATATTGAAGTATTTAATTAAGATTATTTAATAGTTAAAGCAGTATGTAAAAAAAACCCTAAACAATTAAGGGTGGGGCCAAGCAAGAGAAGGAAATCGCCACTAATCTGTAATGGTCGGCTACTAATCTCCAATTAATTACTTAAATTAATCTCTCAATTTTTTAGGGCGGCCTCCGAAATTAATCTTAAAACAATTAAGCCATGCATTCTTCATCACTTAAAGGAATTAAAGGTCCCTCACCTCCACCATAAATACCAAGCACCTCTTCACACTCTACCACTACTCACAACTCACTACTCACTACTCAGATCGAATTGCCACGTAATCATTAATGACCAAGGACGTGGAAACGGCACCGGAGTACTCCGGCAAGGACTACCACGAACCGCCGCCGGCGCCGCTCATCGACTTCGAGGAGCTTTCGAAATGGTCCTTCTACAGAGCATTGATAGCGGAGTTCATCGCCACGCTTCTGTTCCTGTACGTGACGGTGCTGACGGTGATCGGCTACAAGAGCCAGAGCGACACCGACGAGTGCGGCGGCGTCGGAATCCTGGGCATTGCTTGGGCCTTCGGCGGCATGATTTTCATCCTCGTCTACTGCACCGCCGGTATCTCCGGTGGGCACATAAATCCGGCGGTGACATTCGGGCTGTTGTTGGGGCGGAAGGTGTCGCTTATAAGGGCGGTGATGTACATGGTGGCGCAGTGCTTGGGCGCCATCTGCGGCGTGGGTTTGGTGAAAGCTTTCCAAAAGTCGTACTACAACCAGTACGGCGGCGGAGCCAACTCACTGAACGACGACTACAACATCGGCGTAGGGCTGGGGGCTGAGATCATCGGCACCTTTGTCCTGGTCTACACCGTTTTCTCAGCCACTGATCCCAAGAGAAACGCCCGAGACTCCCATGTCCCAGTAAGTCTCATCATCATCATTGTTTAACACATGCATGCAGCAGTACTATCTTCATTGATTAATTAATGATGGCTAAATTAAATGAAGGTGTTGGCGCCGCTTCCAATCGGATTTGCGGTGTTCATGGTTCACTTGGCGACTATCCCGATCACCGGCACCGGAATCAACCCTGCAAGAAGCTTTGGGGCCGCCGTCATCTTCAACTCCCCCAAGGTTTGGGATGACCAAGTAAGTAATTCATCGTCTTTTAATGAGTTATATTAATTAAGTTTGATTGATGATCAGTGATTAATGTTGATGATGCTTGTGCAGTGGATATTCTGGGTGGGACCGTTTGTGGGAGCTGCCATTGCTGCATTCTACCACCAATTCATATTGAGGGCTGGAGCATTTAAAGCTCTCGGTTCTTTCAGGAGCAATGCCTAATTAATTCATTAATTAATTATGCATAATCAATTTGGATTTACCATCATCAATATGTAGATATTTTCCTCTGCCTCCATCTTTTTTATTTCTTTGTTTTTGATGTATTGACTTCTTCTTCTTTTCTTTTTTTCATTTTTCTTTCTTCTTTGTTAATGTAATGCCTGAAGGATAATCGTGTTCATCTTTTTTCTTTTAATATTAAGGAATGGTTTGTGTATTTGGAATTTCATTTACCCCTCCATATATATATATGCATGCGCATGATAATTGTTGATGATTAATAAATGTTCTCCACAAGGCAACTACACATCGCTATATAGATATTGACTAAAAAAATATTACATACATGTAACGTCATTAATATGGTATGCCATGTAAATAAATAAATAATATCATAATAAAAGTTTACAAAATTTTGTTATTTAAGTAGAATTTATTGATTAGCTAGAGTATAATTTAATATAGAATAATAAAAAATCAAAAATTATGATGATTTGTAGTACTATGTGATATTGTCACAATAATCACCACACATTAAGTTGTGTCCATGACAAAAATTGTAAATACGTTAAATTGTATCTACTGCGAATACGAAATGTATTCGAAATGTTTTAGTCTTGGCAAGGTTTTAATATTGACTATTGGGAGTTGGGGATTGGAATGAAGATGCAGAGAAACACTTAAATATATAATTAAACTAAATTATCAGGTAGGTTACATGACAATAAAGAACAAAAAAGGTTAGGTATGTATACGACATTTATAGTGCTTTATCTCAATGAGAAGTTGGAAGTTTACACATGACATGACTTATTTTATATCAATTTAAAACTGTGACAACCTAATCCATCTTATCACAATCCTTCATTTTTTATATATATTGTCCGCGGCTGGTGATAGTTTTGCCATTTAATAATGCAAATTCATCCTAAAAAGTAAAAGCAAAATCATAAGATATAGATTAAGACAAACAAAAGGTAAAATGATACAGATGGTTTGCAGAAACCGAAAATTTGATAGAATATTTTAGTTAATTATAATATGGTACTACTTGATTTCAAAATCTTATATAATTCAAAATTATATAAAATATTTAATTAATTAAGATATATTCATATGAAAAGATAATCATCAATTTTTGTAATCATCAACGAGTTCAGGCCTACTATTTTAATGCTATTTTCAGTTGATTCATATGTTGATAAATTTGCAACTATTTTATACTTTTTAAGTTAAAATTTCATATAAATTTTATTTACAATTTAATTATATAAGAAGAAAAGTTATTTTACAATAAGTGTGAAATAACTTGAAAATCTTGATGTTCAAGTTATTTAACAGATATTGTTTCCTGGGAGTGTGGGCCTATTAGACTGATGTTCAATAAAATTTGGATGGGCCCTTTAGTTTCTCCCCAAACATCTACTCCAGTTTAAAGTAAATACATTTAAATTTTAAAGAATACAAAAATGAATAGACTAGCAATTGGAGGCATGCTATTGCTATCAATGTTATGTAATGTAGGGGAGAAAAATAGGGAATTTGTTTTCCTATTATATTTAAAAGATATGCATAAATGATGCATTAAACTTTAGATTTATTGTTTTTGTTTGAGTGCTAAAGTCTGTTCTGTATCACACATAGTACACGCAGATGGAGTGTTGTGGTGTTATTGCAATGTAGCATGCGTTTCCAACTTTTTTCATAATGCCACTATCACTCTAATAATTCATGTGGTGTGGGAAATGGGAATGGATACACTTTGCTTGCTTTGAGAATGGAGCAACAGAGCAGTCTCCCTCTCCCCTTATAATTGCATTTCACATTAATCTTTTTTCCTTTTTTTACTATCCTTTGCTCATTCTTCAAGCTACGCCAATAAATTATTTCATTCCCTCATCTCATCTCCATATATATATTCCAAATTCAAATAGTTTTCAATTAATTGAATTTCTTAAGAGACCTGAGTATGTTTGTTACCATTTTACCCCTTATATTTGTGCAATAAGTATTACGAAAAATACACAACTTTAATCCCATAAATTCACTTCGTCACAATTTTTACCCAACTTAATCTAAAATATATTTCTTGTTAATTCCATAGATGATGATGCATTACTGTTGCACACGCGAAAAGAAGAAATAAGAAACATATAATGAAATGTTATCCCATAATTGAGACACCTGCATGCACCTACTTTCTTTCTTTTTTTATAATGAAAGGAGAATACAGGCAAATTTGAGAAGAATGATTTTTGAGTACTCTTAAAGAGGAAGTTTAAATGATGCACAATCATATATTTTATGTTCTCTACTAATTATTCATATAGGCAACTATAATTTATGATTAACCTATTTGAGTAGCAAATTAATTGGGATTAATGTGAATTCGTGGAACCAAATATAATCTCAATGATTTACCTACTTTAGTAGTAGTACTAGTATGATACCTTAATGAAATTGTTAGTGGTTGGACCAAATATAAATTCTCATTTCCAAACACAATAATTTATAACCTTTTTAGAAACAGAATATGGGAATTGTAGCATGAAATCAATAAAAAAGGGCGTTGCAAAATATAAGATGGCACAGAAAGTGTGACACCATTAACTTCAATATTTCTCAATGGCTTTTCAATTAAAGCCAACACCTCTCTCATTTTACAACCTATATATGACCACAACTCCACATTCATAAACACACATTCACCCTCATAACCAAACTCTCCATAGAAAACGTGACCATCTCCTTCCTCCTCCAATGGCTCCTCTCCTCGTGTTCGCCCTCATTTCGATCCTATCTCTTTCCACAGCTGAAGATCGAGCTCACGGGCTAGGCAGTGAGCCCCCTATCGCAGTCTCCCCAGAAGCAGTGGCATTTTTCAACCCGGATGCAAAGCAACCGAGCACAACGACACCCTGCGACTCATCACATTGTTCTAAGTTGCCTATAGCCGCAACCGTGAAGTCCGCTCCGGCCCATGAGAGCCAGAGCCCCACCACAGGCGGTGGTCACAAGCTGGGAGCTGGGGGAATTGCTGGGATTTCCCTAAGCTTCATGTTCGTGGCCCTCGCCGGAATGGGAGTGTACTACGTCATGAACAAGCGGAAAGCCAACCTCGAGAAATCCAAACCTGAGAAGCACACTGAGGCTTGAGGGGAACCATTTTGCACCATGTTTAGTGTTCTCTTTCATATGTAGTAGTTATGTATTTTTATTTTTTTTCTGCAACCTAGTTTCCTGAGGAACTGAATGGTTTCAACTTGTGGCTTGTGCAAACATATGTTACTCTTTTCTTACACGTGAAATATGGTTCGAGGTCTAATACTTCTAACATTAATTAGTGTGCAGGTTCTATGCAGCATAGAGAAGAAAGTATATATATACATATATATATATATATATATATATATATTATGAGTCAATAGAATGGATCGAATTAATCCTTAGATAGAAACTAGGAACAAATCTGAACAGTTGATCTTTATATAATCTACGATCCATATTAATTACACATAAAATGTATTGAAATTATAATGCATTGAATAATAAATAAAAATATATTACCATTTTATACAGTGCATCAAAATAATACGTAACATGCGGATTTCAATGAGGAAATGTTGGTGATAATTCAATGATTTAATACATAGGGGAGTGACTCGCTTTACGTAGAAGCTACCATAAGGACAACGCAGAAATGTAACTCACATAATGATATACTCTTACATTAGTATAAAAATATTTTATAACATATCATGCATCATTAGGACATGCAACAAGCACATATCATTACCTGCATTTTGTATGAAATAATTAGGACAGCTAACATATACATCAAAATTATATACTAGGGAAAAGTATATTCCAAGCTCAGTAGTAAATGTATAGCGACTTAAATTGGAGTAAGAAGCTGAGGAAGGGGCCATTAGATATGTAACATAAATAATAAAGAATCAGGGTTGGAAATTAAAGACTAGCTACATTGGGGTCAATGACACATTATAAAAAGACATGTTGATGTCAAGTATATTTTGAGGAAAAAAAATGTACATCTGCTGCATGATCTACCAATAAAGAAATATCCATGAAGAATCGAAAAAGCAACAAGTTGGCCGAAGCTTGGGAGATGGAAGGATTCATGGAAGCTGTGATCTTAGACAACAAAGAAAACCTTTGGAGGCATGGGAGAATTCCTACCATCCACGTGAACTCAGATAATCAATCATTGGTCCAAATGTGTTATCCACAGATTTATTCCATATGTGTGCAAACTCTTGTCGGGACTTGCGGCCAAAGATAGGCTCGGCAGGCTGAAAAGTAAAAATTAGTTGAAGCACAAGTGGATCATTAACAAAAATATATAATAAAGAACAATACCTGGCCTTAAACAAATGAACATTCATAGAGAAGGAAAAAAAACAGAAAAAATGCAAAGATATGTAAAAAAAGAAGCGAATAACTAAAAAAACAGAAAAAGCAAAGGGGAATAAATTATGGGTCACATAGAAAGAAAAAACATAAGCATATATAGTAATTAGTAAAATCCCGTGCATACGGTTCATGCCTCAATTCAACCATGTTGCCATGTGTACTCCGTACATAACATATAATCGATCTGCATGCAGATAATTCTATATGTAGACGAGTACAAATTCAATGGGTTGGTACATAAACAAAGGGGTAGAGAGTCTAAAACCGTTTGATCATCAAGGAAGTAACATTAGATCAGAAACTCATGCAAACATCCAAATTTTAATGTTACAGAAGCCATGCGTACAAGATATCTAACCATCAGTACCATCACATGTTAAAATTAAAGTTCAAAGGCACCTAGACTGAAGTCACAAAATTGTTCACTATATCAAAAAAAATACTAAAAAAGAAAAATCATATTGTAGTTAGTTTTGTGCTTTGAAAAGGATTTTTTGTTGAAACCTATTTGGCAGAATTTTGCATGTGTTACTGCCAACTTATTACTATCCATGCTTTTCACTAAAATAGTAGTTTCGGAAGCAAAAATTCACCATCAGGAATGACCATCAGTTATACTAGTTGCATATTTTATAATCATAACTAAAGTAGAAGAAAGGTACATTGACAATTGAATGCCCACAAGTGTAATTGACATGCTCCTCTGTGCATATATGGTATGACTATTAAAATTCTTGTAAAATAGATAACTGAAACTTGTTCTTAATTAGTAGCTCTAAAGTTCATACCATGTAGACGTCTTAGGAAATTTAAACAACAAAGAGTTTCAGCTTTCAACCATGCTACAAAAAGGTGTTTTACTACTCTCACTCGCTCTCTCTTCTTTTTCCAATTTGAAGTGACAAGCAGATGTCATTGCAGTGAGCCTTGACATGTCATTTTTTACAGGATGGAATTTCTCATAACCTCTTGATTCCAAGAAAACACCGTACGTATCTGTTTTGGCACGTGACACTCTTTGCCTAATTATTAAAAGGACAACTTTAATACTAAAATGAACTCAAAACTCATATTTTTGTTTCGGTTAGGATGAAATATATCTGACCTTACCCTCACTTCAACAATAATAGTACTGTAAGGGATGAGCGGAATTATGGCTGCAATTCCCATTTCAAATTTTTCATAGAAGAGCATAACAGAAAATTCAATAATTTTGGTAACTCCCATCTCAATTTGCACTAAACTAAAGTCAATTCATCCAAGAGAGGATTACAATTATGATTTAGGGCATCCAATCAACTAATTTAATAAAAAAACCAACGAAATTCAGCTACGTCTCACTAGCCAGATTATCTTTAATTCTACCAACATTTACAAAAATTTATCAATTCTCAAATTCCAGCAGCTCACTATTAAAAAAGAAAAGTCAGGGATTCAATGGAAAATAGGGACTTTACCTGAGATTCATAGTGATGAATGGATTTATAGATGCTTTTGCGTTGCTCAAAAACCACGACCCCAGTAAAGATGCTCCCTAGCGCCGCCCCCAATAGGCGCTCCTGCGCAAATACATAGAAATCAAGATACAAAATTGATACTTATGAGAAACACACAGACAAATGATCGAATAGAGGTGGCAATTTTGATTAAATAAGAACAAAGAGAATTAATAGGAATAACCTGAGCTAGAACGCTGATCATTATTCCTAGGTATTGAGATTTGAGATCACGAAAGCAAGAAAAAACCAGCTTTGAATTTTGCAGGGCATTCATAAGAGAATAGCATTGATTAATTATTGCTGGACCTTTGCTCGTGATTATGCGATGGGCTTTTATATTGTTTTGGGCTCAACCCAAATTATAACATAAATATAGTTTGAATTAAATATATTGATAGAAAATTATCAATATATTATTTTTTCACATTTTATGATTTGTTGATTAAAATATAGTTTCATACTAATTAAATGTAAATAACATTAATAAAAAATATCTCTCACAGTTAGGGGAATGGAATTAAAAGATTGATATGAGAAATATAATGAAATTGTATCAATATATCACTTTATATGTCATAATCATATCTAGTTTTGAGTGTATTTTCGACAGTTATAGAGTTGTGTTTTTTGGCATGCACATGTGAATTGTGATTGGAGATCAAACTTGAGAATCACTTAAGGATTTTCCAAGTGACACGTTTACTTGTTACTCAATATACAATATATACATGAAATTAGTTAAGCTCGTGTAAATTATGCAAGTAACATAAAATTGCACGAATATGACTAAAATAGTTCTCACTCGTGTAAATAGTCTTAAGTTATCTTGATATTACATAAGCATGACATGTTTTGTTCGTCCTTGTGTAAATCGTAATAATTCATTAGAAATTTTCACAAACAGTTAGATGGGTATAAAACATGCAATTGAAGGAGAGGAGAAAACATAGGTGTTACTCGCCGGAAGAGAGACAGAGAGGAAAAAGACGAAGAAAGATAAGAACAGCGCATTGTAAAACAATCTCGTACAGCGAAAAAAGAAGATAGTGAAGTATGAGAAAAAAGTGAAGGATGTAGTATTGGAGTGAATAGATTTGTTTTTTTTTTTTTAATTTCATTAAGGGTAATAAAGTAGGTATACAAAAGAAATGGTTATATTTACTTTTTTTTATTATTAATATCTAAAATTTACGTTTTTTAGAATGATTAATTTAGTATATTAACTCTATTTTTTTAAAAATGAAAAATAGAAAAATTGACAACAAACTAATCCTTTTTTTTTTTATATATATTTTTTCATTTTATATTAAATTACTCACTTTTTAATATATATAAACATGAAGTAAATTTATGAAACTAATATTACTCAACCCTTACACAGCATATGCTTTTTAGCAAGGTAAAATAGAGAAAATTTATAATGTGTAAATTAGATGATACATTTTGCGCCTATTTAAGATGTAATACTACTATCCAATTTGGTGTTAACAAGATAAAACATGGATAAAATTAATATCCTAAACTATCAAGAATGCCCCTCCAAAATAAGAATGAAAATGATGATTAATAAATCGAGGTTGTTAATTTAGAAAGCATTTTCTGTAATAGGAAGAAAATTAATTTATAAGGAAAATAATAAAAATCACAATAAAGAAAAAATGAAATGGGCTTGTCCGTACAATTTCCCTTGGATTATAATCTCTGCATCTCATCTCCTTTCTATTCAAATCTTTCCATTTTCGCACCTTCTTCACTCCCCCAATTCATTCCATTCTTTACACTTTAATACTCGTTTTTATACTACTCTACTCTCTCGATCTCAGATCCCCAACTCATTAAGTCAATTGCGATTCCACTCACTTTCAAGCTCCAATCCAAACCAGATCTCACCAATGGCCTCCATTTCCCCATTCCTCTCGCTACACCTCCTCCTCTCACTCCTCCTCCTCATTCGCCCCGGCTTCTCCGATCACTCGCCCACACATTCGCCTCAAATCTCGCCTTCTCAACCTCCGCACCCTTCCGCCGACGATATCTCTCCGCCTCCAGCCACCCCGTCCTCCGCGCCTTCGCCTGCCCCCTCCTTCTCCTCCCCTCCGGCGCCGCCGCCGTCAGATCTGGCGCCAAACTCATCTCCTCCAGCACCAGCACCAACTCAGCACGACGAGCCTCCATCTCCCTCTCCCTCTCCCGCGCCGGTGGCGGACGTCGGAGACATTAAGCGCGAGAGCCAGCCCAATGCGGCTGATTTCGAAGGCAAGGGCAAGTCGTCCGGCGGAATGAGCAGCGGACAGAAGGTCGGCGTGGCGGTTGGAGTCATCGCTGGAGCGTGCATAGTCGGCGCCGCCGTGCTGGTGTACAAAAAGCGGCAGCAGAATATCGAGCGCTCACAGTACGGGTACGCCGCCAGGAGAGAGATTCTGTAGATACATAACATATGATCTGATGATTCTGATCAGCCATATACAAATTTAAGAGCATGTGTTCATTACTGCATATTTTTCCCCTTAATAAATCTGTTAACTGATTGGTTAAATGATTTGTTTATTTCATTACTGCCTTTTGGAACGGCTATGTTCATTCTCATGTACACTTACATTTTGTTACTGCTTATAGATGAGAGAAGGTAGTACTAATTACAATTACTTGATTATTATCATCAACTAGAAAGAAAAAACAAGTAAGATTATTATCGAGATATCGAAAGTTGCAGCCATATTATTACTTTTTGTTACTACTTTGTTTGATAATTTGGATTGTCTCCCACTTCTATGTTATTGGGGCTATATTTCGTTAGTTGAATTAAACAAATCTTTATCTTAGCTATGTTTAGTATATGCATAACTATATGATTCATGTTATGATAATTATTATATAATTTTCCATTTGTGCGTAGAGGAATCAACGGCATATTAAACTTGGATATTAAAGGGTGTTTGACTAAGCTTATAAGTTTCTTAAAATAACTTATAAACGCGATATTAAACTTGGATATTAAGGGCTATTTGCCTAAACTTATAAGTTTCTTAAAACAATAAGTTGTTTAGGAGCTTATAAGCTTTTAAAAGTGTTTGGTAAATTAAGTATAAAAACTTATAAGTTGTAAAAATAAGCTTTTGAAGCTTATAAGCTGTCCAAAATATAAGTAGTTCAACACCAACTTATTTTACCATTAACTTATAAACTGCAATAAAATTACATGAATAACCATACAATATTTTGTTACTACAAGTATTAAAAAAATGGAAAGATTTTAGAAAATGAGTAATGTCATTTTTTGCCATTATTTAAAGAGCTTATAAGTTGTCATTATTTAAAGAGCTTATAAGTTGATTTATCCAAATATTTTGACAACTTATAGGCCCGACCCGCCCACCCAAGGTACCCAAGGTTTGGATCGGGTTGGACTTTAAAAATCGAGGTCCGAAAAAAATCGGACCTAAAAAGCTCGCCCAGAAAACCCCATGGGCCAACCAGGTTTTGGGCTTAAAAAGCCCGCCCAATATTTGTATTATTTATATTTATTTTTAATTAAAACATTATAAATTATAACATTAAATTATTAAAATTAAGGTAATTTACTTATAATCTTTTTGTTTAGAGATAAAAATAATTATTTTATAATTTTTTTATATAATCTAAATAAATAAATAATTTATTATACTAAAATTATTAAATTTAAATATATATTATAATAATCGGTCGGTTAAAACCCGCCCGTTCGGTAGCCCGTATAGGGTCGGGTTGAGCTTCATATTTTTAGGCTCGAAACTTTTCGGGCGGGCCTCAACTTTTCAAAAACCCAATGGGCCGGGCCGAGAATTTTGACAGCTTATAAACTTAACCAAACACTCTCTAAGTCTATTTCCCCTTAAAAACCTTGTTAAAAGGACAAAATATATCAGCATATATTTTGGTTCTAGTAGTAATCTAATCGAAAGCCAATGTAAGCCAATGTCAAACAATTTTAACAACATATCTGCCTATATTGAAACGAGTATGAATATATAAAAAGACAAGTTTGGTTAATTAACAAGTTCTCTCTCTATTCTATTATTACTTGTCTACTTTGAAAAAAAAAATTACTCATATTTTTGTATATTCATCTTCTCGTTCACAATATGAACAGTAATTACTAGCATGCAATATGCACCTACAATAGTGATTCATAAGAATACATGAAGAGAAAATATGTAATAGTAGATGTTACACGTGGCCAAAATCGTATACCTAAAATGCATAATTGTCGTCTAAACCAAATAGGGGAACTATGAATCTGGTCATGACACAGTACTTTCTTCTACTACACCATATCTCTCAAGAATTGCAATCGTCTCCTCCTTGGCACTGCTAACATAAAAAAAAAACATGTATGAATAACATATATGTACACATACATATGTGTGTGTGCGTGTGCGCGTGTGCGCGCACGAGCATGTGAGAACCCATGAAACTATTGTATTTATAGATGTTCTAATGTGATCTACACACAGAAACTAAGAAATGTTGGGTGTTTTCTTTACCTCCCGGGTCTGAGAATCTTGAACTCTCCCGGTTTACTAAGATCAACGACTGTTGATCCCGCACGTCCCGTTGGAAGCACCCCACCATTGTAAACACACGCACAATGCTGCCAAAGATTCTCAAAATCTTTCACATTTACACTACTAGGTTGCCCACTAAGGTTGGCGCTTGTGAGGGCTAGGGCGCTCTGCGAATCACGAGCAATTAGCCGAATAAAATCACAGTCGGGCACTCTTACACCTATGCTTTCTAGCCCAGGGTTTAGAGACTTTTCAAGAATGCTCGAATCACCTATTACATATGTAACAGATAAAAGCATGAAATTTAAAGTTGAGATGTGAATGAGAAATCCGAACATCAAGAAATCCAGATGGATCAAGAAAATGATAACGGCTAATGAGAACTGTCATGTGATGGAATTCAAATACCTCGCCTTAGAACCACTGTCACCGGCCCTGGAAGCAGCAAATCCAGCAACCCGAGAGGCAAATGGTGAGTAGTGGCAAAATGTTGTATATCTTGAACATCCCCAACACAAATGGCTAGAGGACTAGTGTGCTTTCGCCCTTTAATCTCGTATATCCTGTTAACAGCTTCCATTGAGCTGCAACATACAACAGTAGTGTGTCATGACAAGATTCATAGTTCCCAGATGATAAAATTGCACAATCACTCAAAAAATAATATTTCCCCAATTTGTAATTCTTTATCACATTCAAGAGAAGAAACCGTCAACATCATTCCCAAGCATACAATTTCGTACATGAACAAATAAATTTTTTACTTGTACATACACATTAGTGCAAACAAGTGTACAAAATTATCAGTACCTGACTAAAGATTAGAGTTATAGTGTTGGCAATCAATCCATACATATACAAAATTAACAGTAACTGACTAAAGAATAGAGTTTAGTGTTGGCAATCAATCTCAAACAACAAGATCTGCAAACTTCTAAATGTCCCTTCTCTAAAAGGTTAAAAATTGAAGATAAAAAACAACTATTAGCACCGTAAATACATCGAAGAGACCATACTAAGAAAATGAGCTGATAAAAGGAAATTCAGAAACTTGGAGGGAATTTAAAGAGTACGAATTTAGGGATATACCAAGCATCACAAGCAAAGCCATAGAGGGTGTCAGTTGGCACGGCAATTACTTTCCCCGCTTTCAAAGCTTCGATCGCCTCTCCGGCATAATCTGCCGTCGCCGGTCGTACTAAGCTCGTGGTCGTATTCCCCGCAGCTTCACCATCACAATCCTCTAAACTCCAAGCCATCCTACTTGAAATAACACTCCTACTTCGAGTCGTAGGCAGGAATTGCAGTCTCCGCGCCCCTTTTGAGCAAAACAAATTACTAGGCATTTAATCGAACATATGCAGCGCATATTCAAATTTAAAACATGTAAATACAATATAAACAAAAACATAACGAGGCCAAGTTGCTGCACAAGCAAACGTGCATAGAGAGAGAGAGAGAGTACGTGTGGACCGTTGGAAGGAAGAGGCGAGGAGGAGGGGCAGAGACCAGGGGTTGGCGAATTTTACGGGAACTACTAATCTCATCAGATTTCTACCTTCTTTGCTTCATTAAAGTCTACAGCTTCAAAATCTTAGCGACGACTGATGCTCATACAAAACCTTACCAGAAAATGGAAATTAGGTCAGTTAATTTTGCATTTCGATCCTTTTCTTTTATAAAATTATTTTGTATCATAAGTTCCTTTTATAATTATGTTACTTATTATACGACACATAAGATTAGAGTTTAAATTTTAGAATATATATAAAAGGAAAATATATATATTAAATTTTAAATCATTAATTGTGACATATATTACTTTCATATTAACGCAACACGATATGTCACATGATTAGATAATAGAATATCTGAATTGCATGAGAATTTATTAATATGAAATGAATCATATAGATGGTGTAATATAATAAGTAAATTAAACACATATTTCAAACTCCAAATAACTCAAAATCTGCCATTACAACAGCAAGAACAAAACACATGATCATAATACAATTGAAAAGAAGAAAAGAGCTTTGATGAGCAAACTGCATGCATGATCATTAATTATAATCTCTCTCTAAAGCATACAAAATTCTTACATCATGCATAAAACATATGAGCCTAACAACCCTCAGTTCTTTCATTTCCACATACATGTTGTGATCTAAGTATAATCAACTAAATAATTCTGTTTCTCCACACAAATACATTATACATACTCCAACTCCTCCAACTTCAACTCAAAGAAACCTCAGTTTCCACTATAAGTGTCTGGATTGTCGTCCTCACCTCTATTCTGCTGACTACGACTCAACATTATCTCATTACTCATCTCGTTCTGATACCTAATAGCAGCTCGTCGTCTCTTCCACCTCATCACCTCAACGATGACGGAACTAACACTCATCGCCACACCAAATCCGGCAAATGTGGACAGCAGGATTGCAAGAACTGCTTGCACATGAACCTGAGAGCATCGAGAGAGTTAGTAAACTCTCTTCTCAACAACATATATGACGAAAAAAGCGTCTAGACTCTGTTCTAATTCAAGTTAAAGAAGTAAATCTTCTGAAATGTAAACTCTAATTTACCAAGTTGTAGAAGATATGTGCAGAAAGAACGACGAGGGAGAACTGGATTGATGCATATACCCAAACAAATCTTCTCTTCACTGACAAAAATAGATATCATGTTAGCTTTATTCAAGATCATTGGCTAAAGTCATCCTACATTTTGTGCATATGCTTCTATGAGACTATAACCTAATGAAGAGTTTTAAGGAAACTTTGCTTGTATGTTTGTTATTTATACTACTTTTGAACAACTAGCCATACTTAAACATGTTACTATTGAGCTGAGTTTGTGAGTCAAACCCATAGTTGAAGACGTCATGGCTGCAAGGAGGCCGAGCACACACGAAAATGGAAGGGAAATCGCGATTGCGCTGCTACCCATTTTTCCTACCTGCATTTGAACTTCATTATGAGCAAAAAATCTCAAAAATAACAAATCAATCATAATGAAAGTACACTTACCAGAAGCTGCTCAAGAAAACAGAAGTAGGCCAGCATACTCACAATCACAAGAATAGGTACTTCATGCCAGACTCTGCATTCAAAGAACTAAAAGTTTCAATCTTACATTGCATATGTTGCCTTTTTTTAAAGAGCACAAGTGAATTATTTCATATGATGAGTTAAAAAATACAGAGCACAGTGTAAAGTAAGTGTTGTTCAAAGTGTGATGAATGTGCGCTTGCCTATACCCATTGATCTCCAAATCCGAGTAACTAGCTGTGGCTGCGCTGCGATTTATGCAGCTTTGGATACGAAGAAGTGTGACAGGTAGGTTCATAACTTCTTGCTTGCAAACTTCGCACGTCTTGTTACCTTTAAGTGCAAACCACTTCACTGCACATTCTTGATGAGCTAGCGCGAGTTCTCCTTTGCAGCTGCATTCCATCTTAAGGGTCTCTCCACCTTCACATAGTTCAACGAAGCAAATCCGACAAACGGCTTCCTCTTCGGGTATATCTTCACCACTGTCTTCATCAGTGTTTTCTGCAAATAAATAAGCATTTCAGTCACAAACACCACCTACCAATGAGTATTTTCTTCAATTCCAAGAATATTATTCATGTTTGAAAAAGTACTAATGTGTAGAAAAGCTTTTAGTACTCAAAGAAGTGTAGCAAATATAGGTTACCATCCTCTACACTTGTTGTGTTTGGTACTTGAGCGTTGCCCTCCTTCGCCCTAGGTGTTGATATAACACGAAAGAAGGAATCCGTTTTCCGGGTGCTGCCTTTTTCTTTCTTGATCACAGGCATGGAAACTGACCTTGACATTCGCCTAGCACCTTTTTCCTACAAAAACATAATGTCCCAAAAACATTCTACTATATTAGCAAAGGTGATTCATATGTGTTATGCTACTAGGTAGATGCTTCAAGAAACTATAATCTGATTGAATCACACCATAAAACAAAAAAGCTCAGCTAACTTACTTACATTACGAGGTACAGGAGGAGAATCTACATTTCCACCATGGGAAGAACCCGGATTCGAATTTGGTAATGGGGTTACCGGCAACGAGGAGCATGCCTTCTTGGCTCTAGGAGTGAAAATCTTTGAAAATGACCATGATCTTGGGATTGATGATGGCTTATCTTGAGTAGTTGTAGTATTTGAAGATACTGAATCATTGTTGGTGTCTGAACTAGAGGCTCGTTGCTTGAAAATGGGCAGTAGATTCCTTAGAGATGATTTGGCTCTTGTTGAGGATGGAGAAGCATAGACTCTTGAATCAGAAGAGGTAGGTGTTAGAAGGAAGTTCACTCTCTTGGGAGTGGGTGTTGGTATCTTTATTTGAACAAATTCTTCACGAGATACTTCCAGTGATCTGCTGGGAATCTCCAAGAAAAGGTTTGATTTTCTCCATTGCTTGCTGTTTGATGCTTCCTCACCCATTTCCAAAGATTTTTCCAGCTGAGAAAAGGATTAGAATCTGAGTTCTTATTGCTGTAACTATGGAAAGCTAGGTAACTGTAAATATAGATGAGATGTTATTGATTCAAGAAAGTGTTTTAAGTCACAGAAACAGTCATCTACATTCAGTAACAGATCAAAATTCAGTAACACCAGAAGAAGAAGAAACAATCTTTTGACATAAGAATTCATCTTGAATTAGCATTATAAATTGCTCTATTTGAAAAGGGCTCCACTGAAACATGTCAACTGAATTGAAGCCGCTTGGAAGCTAGAGCATGATGTAAAGGAGAAAAGGTAAATAGAGAAAACAAAAACTAAAAACCCAGAAAAGAAAAGGAGGAAAAAAAGGCATAAATCCATATGCATACAATCATATATAATGAAGATGAGTAGTTGTGCAGAAAAATAATAAGTTAGTGTGGGTACGTTGTGAATGGGCAAAAGAAGATGTGGAGGTTGAGATGAAGATGAAGATGGAGGAGTAATTGCATTAACACCCCAGTGAGTGGCTTGTGCATTCATCATTTGATTTCGATAAACTAACAGACTTCTGCTCCCTTCCACCACTTTACATGTGCAACTATATATACATTAAAAAAGGTAAGAATAATGTGGAAGGATACATATAGATAGTCTACAGCAGTGCTGTCAATTTCATTTAACAGCACTCCCACTCCCACTCCCAAAGTGCGGCGTCGTTTCACTCTTCACTAACTCTCTCTGTCTCTGTCTCTGTCTCTGTGTTGAACATTTCTAGTACTAGTAGGAGTAACTAATTAGGTAGTCAAGTTAGGACCTCTTTTTAGATTTTATTTCTTCTCACCACAAATTTTCAACTTCTTTTGTCCTTTTCTACTTATGCTTTTGATTTTAAGAATATGGAGTACGTTACAACAATCCATCCAACTATTAAAATTATTTCTTGTGCATGCCCAGAAAGTTAATGCATGGATATATGAACGTATGATTACCTAAAATAATATAAATTCAACGTTGTGCGCAAATCACAGTAAACAATAATAAAATCCCAACCACGTATGCGTTAGTTATTACACTAAAATAAAATAATATGAATGTGCGTGGTGTGCTCCTACCCTAATATATAGTCTAATACACTATCATACGTGTCAAACACTTTCAGTTGTTTTCGTTGACTTAAGTCAACTAGTGGTCATTAATTATCCATCTTTAATTAATTGATTAATTAGTAATTGTTGGAAAATCAATGAGATTGAGAGTAGTAGTAGGTAAACTTAATAATCCCACCCTTTTATTATGCCTACCATTTATGATATCCACCGCCTAATCTTGCTTTATTTCTTACAACCCTCCAATTTTATCATTATGTAATGTAATACTTTTCTTTTGTTCCTATAGTTGGGGGGAAAGTTTATAATTATCATGTCAAAATCAGATCTTGCTTTTGAACTGCACATTCTCTCTCTCTCAATTGTTAGATACAAAAATGAAATGAAAACTACCGAAACACTCATTATTATTCTCTCTTCTTTTACTAGACATCTATACTCCGAAATTTCCTTTATACACTCACAGTTTTGATGAAACATGGTTATCTTAAATGAAAAATGAGACGAAGAGAGTATATGTTTAGAGAATTTTCCAATATACTTCACGTTAATGAACAGTTCAAATTGAATTATTTTAAAAATGTATTTTGAAATTTATTTTTTCTCACGACAATTTTTTGCTAATTTAATTTAGTGGTTGATCTGTTGAATCTTGTTAACCTTTATAAATTTAATTTATTTATTCAGAAATAAGAGAAAATGGTTGATGATGTGGTGTAATTCCAAACCTTATTTTGATGCATATGTTTTAGGATGAATTCTACGGTATGTTTAGTTAGTTTTTAGATAGTTAAAACTTAAAAGTCTAATCTGATTTCGAATATAGAAACTTAATTTAAATTCATTGCAATTAAGGGGAATATTATTTTTCTTAAGGGAACAGTCTTCATCAAACAATATTCTTTAAGATAAGGGTTTATATATATACACACACATATGTGGACAATTCTTTTATGTAATATAATCTTCCAACTATGGTTGAGTATTAGACTTATTATGTAAAAGCTGCTTTAGAACTTTAATATTCAATTATGCGACTCAAAATATTTACTTAATTAATGTGCGATTTAATTTGGACCTTTGCTTTTTATTTATTTAATTTTATTTTTATGAGGAAATTAAATGTGTTATGGCCACTTGCATATCGGCTGAGCATCTATCTCCTACTTTCTATTAGACTTTCAACCCTTTTTGTCGGTATTCTACTTCATCTGTTACATTTATATTAACGCATTTTATATTTAACTGAATATATTATAATAATAAAATATAACAAAGATAAGTAAGGAAAGGAGCACTGTTATTGGCAATGAATCAGAGTAAAACCAGTGTGAATGGTTTACCAATTAAACATTTAAGTGGTTAAAAAAATTTGACTAGACACGCACACATGTTGCTTTGCTTCTCTATCTCGACATCAATTGTTTCTGGCCTATATATCTATGCACTAATTTGTGTGATTATCAAGTAATGAAAATCCAGTATTGCATTTCTTGTGATTAAAGTGACATGATGAATATTGAATACCATAACCATATGCAAGGCCCAATTAAAAATTATCCAAACGAGGCCTATGAGTATAAGAGTATTTTCAAAGGTACCATCTTATTTTCAAATCAAAGATTCAATTTTTGTTACAACCTTCAAATTTCAAAGGTTAAATTAGATAAAACAAGCTTCGTGATTCGTATAGACTATTATTACACCAATTCACATATCATAGAATATCAAGATCCATATATCACTCTGAAAGGGATTTCTTTTTTTCTTTCTTTTTTTTAATTACAATAAAAGGCAATAATTGGACGTCAGACACTCTACTACTACTAACTGAAGCTTGGTTAAGTTATGGAGATGCCACGTGGCGGTCACCGACAACCTTTGAAGATTTAAAAGATTGTTAGAATCGAGCGCCTTAAACCCCGCTCTAATCATCATTACCATATTATTTAGTTATAACAGAACTGAAAACCCAAGCACAATCAATCAATCAATCACTCCCTCACTCTCACATTTATAACTCACAAATCGTCTGTTCCGCCACACGCCACCCTCCTCAATCTCTCTCTCTCCAGATCCAAATCTCCTACCATTTCACACCCACACAAGTACTGCTATGTAAGTTCCACTTCAGCGATGAATTGAGGTGCAGTTTCAGTTCACGATGGGTCGGAATCGGTTGGTACCGTCGGTGAAAAGGGTTCCGAGAAGGGTCTGGTTAGGCTCCCAAATGTCAATGGTATTAATGGTGGGTGGAAACCACACCTCCTCCAGGTTTTGCACTCGCTAAATTTTGTGTCTTTATGCGTTTTATTTCGCTATCTGTCTTCAATCTACCGTAATCTTGAAATTTGGATCTGGAGTTACACCTCTGCTGCTGCTATAGATCTGCATCCTTGAATTTACTTGAGAAATTGATTTTTGATTGTGAGAAAATGGACTCGAATTTCTTGAAATGGCACCTGCTCCGGGGGCCGTTTGTGAGGCGTTTGTTGTTGAGGGCATTTATGCTTGTGCTAGCACTGATTGTTATCTCTATGATGCAAATGGCCCGTGAGATTCGCGTGATCGAGCCGGTTATATCGAACACCGACGAATGCTCCTTGAATGACTCGAACCATGGTCTTAATCGAACTAATATGTTGAATTCTGCTTCGAGTTCCTCGTTTACTGTATTCAGGGCTTCTCCCACAGCGTGCGTTGAGAATGAAAATCTGGTTTTAGCTGTGTTTAAGGAGTTGATGGTGAAGAAGTTGCTGCATTCAAATGCAAGAGCACTGTGTGTGGGGGAAGGATCTTCCTCGGCTATCACGGCATTGCATATCTTGGGATTGGGCAATGCATTTGGTGTCGACAAGCACCCATTCTTCTCCATTTTCAAGAGGAGATTTGTGTACGAGCTCGAGTTTGAGGATGATCGCTTCGACTTTGCATTCTCGAGAGATCTTGATAGGGTCTCAGTCCCAGCTCTCCTAGTGCTCGAGATTGAGCGCGTGTTGCGCCCAGGTGGGACCGGTGCTATACTCGTGGGAGGCCGGAGACTTTACTCTGGCGGCTTGGTTAGATCGGCTGCTATTGTTGCTTCATTCTTGAAGAGCTCAGACGTTGTTCAGTTATGCGGTTTTAGCTCGTTTTCTCTCGTGGTATTCAAGAAGAGGTTTGAAACTTCTCCCTCTGCTTCCTTTGAGCAGTTTCAACTACCAAATCATTGTCCATCACTTGCAAATAACAAGCCCTTCCTCAAGTACATCGAGCCCCTTACAGACCGAATACTCGAGCCAGTCGAATCAGAACCTTCTTACCTACCCAACTTCATGAACATTTCCTCAAGAAACAGATTGGTTTTCATCAACATAGGTGCAGGGGAGTTTGCAAAGAAGAGCATTGCGAAAATGTCGAAAACCTATAGATCCAACCATCTTGCACCCCTGCAAGTGTTCATTATCGATCATAAAACCTCAGTCCTTGCCTCTTACGTAACGGAGCCCGGTACCAACTTTGTCTACTATCCTGCTCTCAGCGGAGACGATACCGCTACTGCTGCAGAAATTAGCTCGAACGAGCATCTGGCGGCTCCCTTGCACGAGGAAGCTTTCGACTTTGTTAACTGGTTCGATGAAACTGTAAGTGATGGAGACTTTGTTGTGGTCATGATGAATGCAAAGTCGGTGGAGATGAATATCCTTGTTGAAATGTTCAAGACTGGAGCCATATGTCGCATTGATGAGCTCTTCATTCGATGTGAAGATACTGGAATCTGCATGAGCCTATTCACGAGTCTAAGGAAGAGCGGTGTCTATGCTCATCAGTGGCTTGGAGACTGATTCAAGAAGGTGTGTCTGTGTTTTGGTTGGTGAATAAACTGAGGAGAGATGGGTGATTCAGTAGAAACCCACTCTTACTCAGACATGTCAAACTGTATTTTGAATTTTTTGTGATGTGTTGAATGTTGTGTGCTTTGTTGAATGAGTTCTTTTGCTTAGTGATTTATGTCTATCGTTGTCTTTTTCTTCATTGATATATTAATTCAAAAGATGAGGATTCGATCATAGTTTATACACACTCAACAATCAACATATATTAAAATGTTGATGTCATGATATTCATAATATTTCGCTTTTCACATGTATATTGTATTACAAGAAGAAATAGAATGTTGTGATCCTTGGGAAGTATGACACAAATTTATGAATCAAGATAATCTAGAGGAAGATGGAAGACTACACTATTTATGACCAAGAGCAATGGAGCAGTGACAAATAAAACATATAAAATTGAAGATCAACCACATTTAAGACTTGATAAGAAATCTATGGTTATGACAGCTGCAAAGCACTGGAATCTTCTTCACTTTTCATTTGGCTTAGAGGTTTCCATTATTATGGTTAGAGAACACGAAATCAATCACGGGATATCCAGAAATAAATGCGGAAGACTTAGGATAGATCGAGTCGGCATTAATTACCAGACACCAACTTCTCATTTGACTTTAAGCAAAAGAAAAACAAATGATGAGTATATTGTCCAAGACACTAAAAATAACTTGTTAATATAGATAGATGATAGTTTGAAAACATATCTGGGAGCTCAATTTTCCAACAGTTGCTTCATGGATGAGACGACCTTGGCTTTTTTAACCATATACGTTAGATAGTGCCGTTAACCGAGTCCATGAAAAACTTTCATGTTGCGTTTGCACCAGCACAAGTAGTGAGGGGCTGGTCCCTCTTCTCCAACGACCCAAGCATGCACTGCAACTTTCTCGAGTGTTATTCTTTCTCTGGGATCTGCATAATCAAATCAATACGTAAACCACGAATCAATGGGGATCGATTATCCTTGAAAACAGTCTATGTTTAGGAGAAGACTCACCTTTGCAGAGAAGGCCTTCAAGTAGGTTCTTTAAGAGAGGGTTCATCTCATCAGGGAGCAACAACGGGTCGCTTACGATCTGAGAGCGCATTAATACCAGTGTAAATAGCATTTTAAAGGATGTGCGCATCGCCAACAAATTTATATCAGAGCTATATTATATAAAGATGATTTTCAGAATACTAGCATGAGTGTTACTATAAGTGCCTTATCATAAGTGTCCTGAAGTGTCTCCCCGAGAAATGGGTATTTCCCCAGAATCATACAGTACAAAGTAATGCCAACTGCCCAAGTGTCCGCAGCTTTTCCGTGATAGGTTAGACCTGCATAATTGCGATATGAATGATCAAAAGGTGAAGGTTTGGTTCAGGCTAGACCATCATCATCAGTGAAAGCACAAACCTAAACAGCATTCGGGGGCAGTAAACACAGGAGTTCCTGGAGACCGCCGAAGCTCGTCATTATCGTCCTACACATACAAGGGATCATGTCAGAGAAGAACATTAAATGATATTAATAGGACACATAGCAACAAAACACTCTCTGGTATGATTGCAAACTTCTTGCCTATTGATCAAGCTGCTGGAAGACACCTGATGTACTAATTCAGATTAAAGACTTGTGACGTGCAAAACTCTTTTTAATGCAAAATTCAATTTCAGAATACAACAGAAATACCAACATCTGAGCATGGTTTTGTTTGACAGAGATTCGTAATCGGACATCTACTAATATTCATGTCCATGAGCAAGAGAAGTGGAGAGATTTCTAAGGTGACATGCTACCAGCATCATGACTTCCGTAGAAGTTGAAGTTTTAATAATAATTTAAGCCATGCACATATGGTGACAAACGATTAGCATCTATTTATTTTCTGCTAAGACTGTAAAACTGTTTCGAAATCCTATTCTATTCCATTGATGGAGAACAGAAGTTCAGGAGGAACAACATCTACACAGAAATCCCAGATCCCAGCAAACATGTGAACACAGGGCTTGGAACAGATAAATATTTACAAGGAAAAACCATTTACCTCAAAAACCTGGCTGACACCAAAATCACCTATCTTGATCGTGCCAGTACTAGTCACTAATAAGTTATCAGGTTTAATATCTCCGTGCACTATATTCTGCTGATTGCAGGAAATAAGTCAGACACAATGTGAGAGCCTGAGAATTTGAGGTGTGCAGCACAAAAGATCAATAGAAAATCAAAAAGAAATAAGTAAAAAATGGCACACCAGGTTAAAATGATCAACCCTAAACTAGGACACCTCTGGCCAATTGGAGCATCTTCCATTACAATATCCAACTATAATCTTCATTTTAAATACCGAAACGACATATAAGTTGCAGGCACCAAGTATAAACAACCCAGTCATCTTACCAAGCAAAAGAATTACACAATTAAATCATCAACAACATCATATCAATTATTTTAGATACTATGAGAACTCAAGCAAAATTTAGAGGAAGTCTCCTAGTCAAAGAAATTAACATTTCATCAAATTAAAGAGAAGAGCTTTCAGCAAAACTAACATATAGGAGAAGTGAACCTTTCACCACACCATGTATTTTCATAGTTATGTGAAAATACATATGAGTTTGTAAAGTTTGCAATGCAGTTGAAGTTACAGAACCAGTTTTTGAGTGACATAAAAGTCAATTAAATATCGATTAGGAACTTGTTTAGTATATTTTAAAGATCAAATATGATCTTCAGGAGAATAATAAGAATTCTATGTTCACGAGGAGGGAAAGAAGTTTAACAAAAGAAAGTCTATCATAAAGGACAATTTACAAACACCTCAAAGAAGTTGACACAAGGTCTAGAAGATTCTAGGACCTTGTTTAGTATATATTGAAGACAAATGACTTTCTTTCATGTTACATATTACCACACCATATAACCAACAAATTGTGATTGATTGCAATTGTCAACTTATTATACAGGGTTTTTAGCCTATACATACATGAACTTATAGCAAATTCTGCTTTTTAACATGAACTTTAAAATGTGTTCATAAATAATTGGGGTGTTTTTAATTTTAGGTCAGAAAAAGGACAATGTATTAAGTTGGTGTATTTATGGACACATTTTAAAGTTCATGTTAAAAACCAGAATTTGTTGTAAATTCATGTATTTATAGGCTAAAAACCCTATTATAAATAAAAGAAGTCATATTTGTACAAAAGAAGATTTTCATACATGAGCATGAAGGTACATCAAACCAGAAACTATGTCGCGTAAGTACTTCCGTGCAGTTTCTTCTCCAAGACAACCAGGTGGACCAGCATCATCAAAGACCCATTTTCCTTCCACATATTCAAGGACTGTGCAGAAGTGGGAACATATTGAATTAGAATAACAATAAATATTGACCGAGGGAGAGAACAAAAATAAGGGACAATCATAGAATACCCATATACAAGTGATCGTCCGTTGGATCATCAATAACCTCCACAAGATTGACTATATTAGGATGACTCAACACTTTCATGATTAAAACCTACAAACATAAAATAGAGCAGAAAAAATAGAATAATATTACAAAAGCAATGAAAATAATGATAATCATCTGTATAAGCTAAATTTTCTACATAAGATTAACATTTTCAGCTATTCGAGCAACCTGCTTTTGTCCCTGAAGATAGTAGTCAGAAAGCATAATGAAAATTATCAAGTACCTCACGAAGAACATCACTCAATGCAGTTTCCGAGGGTGAAACTCTCAGCTTTGATAAATGTGACTTGTGAAAGACCTGGTACCCAAAAAACAGAGAATACCTGGTTATTGAAATGGAACTTTTCATTTATTTTTCCCAAACACCAAGAAAACAAGTATACACAGTTCGTCTTCCCTAACAAGGTCAAAATTCTATGCCCACTTGTCCACTTGGAATCATACATTATAATGTCAATCCCAGGTCCCCAAAGACAGATACACCCACCCATGTATTAAACTGTTTGACAGGAAATAAACTCTCTTCTTGTAGGTACAGCGACAGGTAAAAAGCTCTCACCAAATTAAATCATGTGATGCAATTTGGTTATTCTTTCGTGTATATAACTAGCTTCCTTCAGGACAAGTCTTTCAGCACAACAATATTATTATGATATACTATGGTCAAAGATTTTTAATTCCAGATGAAAATACATAAATTACTAAGCAAGCATGAGAGAAGATCCACCTTCATTGCATAATATACTCCACTCAAACAGCTTCGATAGAGAACCTACAGATTTCCAAGGACACTAAAGTTATATGATTGATCCAGTTCATATCTAGAAAGCATAACTTCCAAGCTATATATATCTCACCACTTTCCCATAGCTACCAGCACCAATCTTCCGCACGCGAACATATTCATTAATGGTTCTGTCTCCGTTGTCATCCTGTAAGTAAACCAGTTAACGTGAGCTCTACATCAATGATGATAATACAAGCGACAACACTGCATGCATAATCCTTTCATCAGAACTAAATCGCATGGCCAACCTCTTTACCAAGAAAAAGATATGCCAGAAGTTTTACTGCTCCTCATGGTGAGAGCATTCCTTCACGGCAAGCAGTTTGCTTACAGTGAGGCTTTTTCCTGATTTACTATAGTTAATCCTTGCAATGTCAATTGAGATTATCTCAGTACAGAGCCGGAGAACATCAGATATTGAGCACATATAAACATCAGTTTTGTACTTCTATTTATGTTCTATGACCATGGCACTCTATGAAAGCACAGGATAACCAACATATAGTCTGCAATTAAACATTCAAGTGGTTGCTTTATTTCACTCAATGGAGCAAGTATGTGCCTTTTATTACCTTTCTTCTGTGTATTTGTATGACTTCTTTTTTTTGGAAGCAGAATATGCAGGGTTAAAAGGCGAACCCTGCATATTCTTGTCATACTTCATATATAGTGACTTTTACGTATCCCAACAGTCTAGCTAGCTAAAACTGTATTGCGTCAATGACTCGGTTCAAACCCTAATGCCCATATATGCTACGCCGCAAAACATCCGCATATACATGCTAGAAAGCCACAAAATACTCGCTGTGCAATTTACCTCAGAACGAAGAACTTTGTGGGTTTCCTTAACAGGAATTTCCCTGCATATAAACCCTTGTTGTATTAGGTGCATGAGAATCTCCTCAGATCGTTTTGCTGGGCTCTGGAAGTCAGCATTGTTTCCATTCCCATATCCAATATTATCATCATTCTGGAAACTACTATCCTGCTCATCTACAGAATCATCATTCAACAATAACTCCTCATAAATATTCTTGCTAGTTGCCTTACTGGGTTTCATCACCTTCTTGTGATTTTTCACAAATGAGAAACCAAAACACCCACAGCAGCCCATTTCTGTCACTTTCTCAACCGAATTCCTCTTGACGAACATCCGAACACCAAAACTCTGGCCCAGGAATTTGCACGCACTGATATAATAAACTCAACAGCAAAACCTGGAAAACAGACATCAAAATCCCTATGTTAAGACAATCTGTTAGTCTGGAAAGCTACTAGAAGACGCATGCAGAATTCTCAAAATGGGATTGCGTCCTAGAATAGACCGTTTATTTCATTTTATAAAACATCTTCCTAGTTCCTATTCAAGTTCCACAAGTCCAATTCGTTGTACTAACTGAAACAAGGTTAACTAAGCCGTTAAAACGTTTCACCTTGAGAAATTCGTCAAGTGGGCTTCAGTTGCCCGATCACCAACGTTATTCCAAAGGATGCCATTCAGCAAAATGAAATAAGCAATTAACCAGACTGATCCATATGCGATTCAAGGTTGACATAGCTTGGCCTTTACTTCAATTATTACCCCAGTTTGCGAAGGAGAATAGCGATGCACGCCAACCCCTTCAATTCTTGTCCCACTGAGCAAGTAACCGGTACACCTTTGACCTTTCGCACTCAAGCTAATAAACATAACAAGAGTGTAATAGATGAGCGGCGATCAAATATTTCAACATATTAAAATCGTTTTCCGAGTCAAGCATATTCATTCAAATAGAAAATAATTTCAGTAGGGCACAAAAAAGAAAAAGAAAATGTATAGCCAGAATATTCGTAAATTGACGTCAACCGAAACATCAACTAACCCCATATCAACAGTGAAGTGAAATTTATAACTAAAATAAGCCAGTGTACAGAAAACTCCAAAAAAAGTTGCGTACTTGCGTATCTCACCGGCCTAGTGGAGAATTTTCAACAACGGTTGATGTTAGCCTAGCTCGTAGATCAAGCAACGATCTTTTATTCTCATCCACCCAATGCAAAACTAAAATAAATAAATATACAATAGTATAATTTCGTGTTACTACAGTTTACGTTGCAACTTCAAGGAAAGTTGGCGATGGGATTCGATGATTGACAGGTTTTTTTGTCTGAATCGACAGAGTTCTCCACCGACATTGTTGGAAGAGGAAAAAGGAGGAGGAACCCAGGCGGCATTGCAAATGTGGAAATTGATTTAAATATTAAATTAACAAACTCTTTTTTTTTTAATGAACCTCACCTTGATATAAAATTAGATATATAAAATTATATTACAAACAAAAGTACAGAACATGACTACACACAATTCTAATTTTACGTATTTTCTAAATTATGTAATGCAATAAATTAAAGTGAAAATTTGTTCTAGATCAAAATCTTTAATTAACACTATAAAATTAGTAACTGTTAAAATTTGAGTACAAAGAAGTCGAAATAAAAATATTTAAATCACAACTTATATAATCTAATTATGTCATGATAAATAAAAAAATCAAATTAATGATGATTTTTTTAAAAGAATATATATATTTAATTATAATATCATATTTTGTCATAATTGTGTAAAATAAAATGTAAAAAAATAACTAGTTATGTTTTGAATAATTAATTAAATAATTAAAATAATATTATATGTTTAAAATACTCCTATAAAGTTTGAATATAACTTCATAACATCGTTAAGTACTTGGTATAAAACAATATCATTTAGTTCATCGACCCATTTGTGTTAGCATTTTAATATTTTCATAAACCAACTCGAATTCAATTTGTGGAATATTGAGAATAATTTAAAAGTATTTGTATATTTTTTTTTTTTTGTGATATAATAAAACTATGAATTTCACACTCCTTTTTAAGTGAGGACAAGGGCTCTTCTTCATATTCTCCGATCCTTATGAACTGGATCGAATATTTTATAGGTGAAGTGGATTGAAAGCTAAAAGGGCTAATGGGAATTAGGAATTCAAACGAAACGAAGCCCAAATCCTGCGGGCTGTGATTGTGATTGTGATTGTGAGGAACATATATCAATCAAGGAATCTGAATAGTGAATATTATAAATATTTCTGGCTCCAAATTGAATCACTGTGAACAGTCACGGCTACCAAACAAAACAATGGCGAAAAAGCAATTGACACAGGGAAGGAACAGAAATCCCCAAAACAATTCCAACACCTCAGCCAGAACCAAAATCAACAAAAACCGAAGGAGAATCACGGAAACCGTCAATGCCGATTCTTCCAGCGAGGATTCCGAAGCAGCCGCCGTGCCTTCGCCGAGCATGGAATCGGAAAACAATGAATTTGAGGATTCCAGTCAGGCAGAGGATGACGGTGCAGAACAGAGGAGCTCTAGTGATGATGAAGAGACTGAGGAAGAGAAAGTCGAAGAGGAAGAGGTCGGGGAAGAGGAGGAAGCAGAGGAACAAGAGGAAGTGGAAGAGGAAGAACCTAAGAAGAAGACAAGAAGCGTTAAGAAGAGAGGTAAAAGGGACGATGCGAAGAGTAAGGGGAAAAAGAGAAGTAGAAAGGGAGCAGTCGAATTACAGGCGGTGGAGAAAAGCGAAAATGCGCTGTATAAGTTTCCGATGAATCGGATCAGTCGAATTATCAAGAGCGAGAATCCTGACGTTAGGATTCTGCAGGAGGCGGTGTTCGTCATCAATAAAGCCACGGCAAGTTTTTTTCTTTCACTCTGATTTCTTGGATTTAGGGTTTGCTTGCAGAAATGCTAGTAATTTGTGCGTATAATGATTTGCAGCATTGGTATCTGTTTGTGCTATTAAGCAGCATTGTCATTTTTAGAAGAGTTTAGCATGAACAACTGGCACCGATAATTTTGACTTGTGAATTTAAACAGAATCGATGTTTGTTATTGGGTAAAGTAGTAGAATTTAGGGGAATGAGTACAATCTGCATTCCTATCTTAGCTGAATTTGATAGTCTCTAGTGAGTTTATGGCAAGGTGAAAGTATGCGTTTTATATTTAAAAACAATATGTAATCTGGGAATATGAGAGAAACTTGCAGAATTTGTATGCTGAATCTGTAGTCCGGGAATATGAGGGAAACTTGCAGGATTTGGATGATGCTTATTGTACAACATGTGAATGACTCGCCATAAAAGGTTGACATCCAGAATATGGAATGCGGTGAAACGGCATAGCATAAAGATACAGATATTGCTTCACTAAGTCATTGGTGCGGTTTGTCGTATATATGGTTGTGTTTTTGCTGTTTATAGTTCTGTGAATTGTGATATAGGTATTAGTTATAGATCTTTCAGAAAAAAGGAACTTGACTTCAGGTTATGGGAGTTATTGGCATTTGGCGCGTGTTGTCAAATGAGTTCAGGCTCTTAACCTTTAGCGAATACACTAAATTAAGAAAGACACATTCATGATATACGTGGTTGAACTCAGCCAATTGAGCTTAATTAGAGTTTGAATCTCCTATAAATGCTAACTCAAATACATTATTTAAAAAAATTCACATTTACTGGTGTTGATGACAACTAATTTGATTTGTCAAAAAATATGCAACTTAGTTTAGCACCATATAACTATATTTTAAAAAGAAAAGGTAATATTTTGTTCTCTTTATGTGCTGATATCATATATGTATGTTTGGCGGTTTCCATTCGCTGTCTTGCCAAAAAGCCTATGCTTCAATTGATATGAGATGTGAGGAAACCTTTCTGTGTCTCTCTCTCTTATATATAATTGTCTTTTTCTGAAGCAGTTAATGTGCTTATGCTACAATGTACACTATGCTTTTCTTTTTTGCATAACTAAATTAATACATTATTTGTCTTCTCATTGAAGTTAATTTACCTTTGTTTTTTATGGAAGTGTTATATATTGTGATCCGACAGCTCAAAATTCCCCTTCTTAATATGGGCTTATAAATATAGTAAAATGCATTAGATATCATCATCGAGAAATAAAGTTTTTAGAAGGAATTTACAGTTATCCAATATGTCAAGAATAAATAATATTAATTGAAGAATTGACAAATTGGTGGATAAAGCTCCATGGACCTTTAAATATCTTTACCTTTTAT
The DNA here is from genome assembly GCA_026898415.1 of Leonotis leonurus. Taxonomy (NCBI): domain Eukaryota; kingdom Viridiplantae; phylum Streptophyta; class Magnoliopsida; order Lamiales; family Lamiaceae; genus Leonotis; species Leonotis leonurus. Next base: position 3,808,781 of record JAPKLX010000003.1, on the reverse strand, counting down.
AATTATGAACCTCAAACTTTTGTTTCTTTTTTTAGGAGTTTCAAAACTCAAAACATACTATAGAAGTAAAATTAAAATTCCTGGGATTAATTTTCATATGTTATTTGCCTTGTGGTTGCAGGAGAAGTTTCTTCAGGTTTTCTGCAAGGAGGCATATGCTTGCGCATTTCGTGATAAGAAAAAACACACTGCTTACAAACATTTGTGTACAGCTCTTCTTTCTATTACCTTGTACCAACTCATGCTGAAACATGATACATGTTTCTAGTTATCACTTTTTTCTTTATGCCTATATTACATTTTGAAGCTTGAATAAACATGCGTCTAGTTGTCCATTAGGCCATTTTCCTTGGTTCAAGGTCCATGAAACATAATTTCAGTCATCAATTTATTAATAGCCACGTTCCCTCAATATTGGAGTATGATATAATTCTCGTTTTTAATCATTTGCTATTTCATGAGTCTTTTTTTTATAAAAGAAATAGTGCATTCCAATTGATATAAACCTTTAATTGAGTCTTTAAAAATTTGCCAGAACTTTCATTTGACTATGTTTTAATCTTATGTACAGCTTCGGTAGTTTCCAAGCAAAAGAAATTTCAATTTCTATCCGGTACTCATCTTCATTCCTTTCTTTTGCAATTTGGGTATCTTTATCACCTTGATTAAATATCAGTTGTTAATTGCATTGCCATCACGTATGTTCTTAGATTTTGTTCCGGAAAAGGTGAAGGCTCGGGATGCTTTACCAGAAGTGACAGAGCCAGAGCCTGAGAAATGATCTGGAGTTTTCAGATTGAGTGTAAAATCCTTCACTCGACTCCTTGTTGCTGCTAATTCTACATTTGCTGAGTGGCAGAGTCCATCAAAGAATTTCAATAGATAAACATTGTGACTACATTTTTTACCTGTTCAATTTTTCTCTCCCCCACAATGAGCTTTATGGTTCTGTTGTGGTTACCAATATTGGAGAAAGAGAGATGCAAGCTTCCTGATGGAAACCATTTGTTTATGTTGTGCTAAATCATTCCTAATTTCATTTAAGTTTATTCATTGGGAGCACCCATCTGTTCACCCATGGATAAATTATCGTGTATAGTTTAATGTTAGCTTTTTTGCTTAATTTTGAATTTAGGTCCCAATCAGCTTCATATGTTATTTGAATTTACACTCTTATAGCCTGCTTTGCTTCATGAAAGCAGTCATATAATTCAGATTCAATCTGGTGACGATTGAAGCTTCTCCCGGGAAAAGTGATATGCTCGACTCTATAGCTTTGAAGAGCTACCTGTGAAAGCTTGCTTCTGCAGCTTGAGGTACTTATCTGTATTCGATATCAGCAAAACTCGAACAAAAAATTATGGATCTGTGCAGTATCTCGCTTGAATTTTGACATTTTACATGCTAGATAAGGTTAATTCATAGCTTTTGATGGTGCATCTGAAGCTCAATTGGTATAGTTCATTTTATTCTATCTTGCATTTGTCGGTTTCTTGATTTATTGTAATTTCGACTTGACCTTTGTTAATAATCAATTAGATACGCAATGCTTGCTTGAATTTTGGACTTGGCCTTCATCACTAGTCTAAATCCTATTCCGAGTCGAGTTGAGTCGAATACATGGATGTTAGATTTGATCTATGTTAGTTGTGAAATTTGATATATGTCCCTATCATTTTATTTTTGTTAACAGTTAAAATTACTCATTACAAATATGATTGTTTGAAAATGCTATTTATTTAATTGAATAATGATCAAAATGTTATATTCCCAGTACTTTCTAAAAGCTTCTTTAGCTTGGTCTAAGATAAAAAGAGATGCTTCTCTTTTTGAATCTAAGTCTTCTTTGAAGCATAAGTCAAAAAAAATGCGAATTGGTTAAAAAAACACAATAATGACGCAGGAAATTTGACCGCCTTTATGAATTTTTCTTTCACGTTTTTCGTCGAAAGATGTAGTAATTGCTTAGTTCAATTGATTAACAATGTTCTAAATTTGAGTCGATTGATAAATTATCGATTTTTCTATATTTCTAATCTGCCTGATTTTCAGATGTGTAATATATTAAAACAAGGTTTTCAATTGAACATCAATTTCAATGGCAATTATGTAATTATATTTAAATTAATGACATATTATATAAATATATATTAAATGATTTTAGTTACTAATAAATAATGATTAAATCTTTCAAATTACTTGGCAAATGAAAGTTATTAAAAGTAACTATTCAATTTTTGTTTTATAATTATATACTTTTTAATTTTTAATTTATTTATATGTAAAAACATGTACAATATACATCATAAATTAAATATTGTGATGAAAATTTTAATTTAAATTATGATATAAAAAATAATTTAATATGAACAAGTTATTATAATTTTAAATATCGAAATAATTATATATATATATAATTAGGTTCTTGAGAACGAATTTATCCATTAATGATTAATCTATGATCAATGGTACGTATCAATTACATAAATTTAAATAATTTTCATTATTGTAGAAGCGTGAAAGTTTTTTAAATGGAAATTAAGTGTTAGAAAATATTATAACCATTAATTCATTGAATATATTATTAACATATTTTTGCATTCATATGAATTACCTATATATGGAGCTAGGTTGATACAAGAGAAAAATTATATACATTCGAAGCGTCTGAAGTTAATGATTAATATTAACTTATACTCCCTCCGTCCCGCTAAATGCGGCTACAAGGGATTCATCACGGAGATTAAAAAAGTAAAGTAGTGTGTTTAAAAAGTAGGAGATAGATATTTTAAATGTAAATTTTTTTCCTCTTTGGGAATGTGGCCACTTTTAGTGGAACATCCCAAAAAGAAAACGTGACCACATTTAGCGGGACGGAAGGAGTATTTATTATTTTAGGGTCATGGATATTTATTTTTAATAGATATTTAATATATTTTTTTTCACTTCTCACACGACAATATATACGATTATTACATTTAATCTTATATTATTAGTGATTGTTTCTATTATAATTGTATTATTCATTTGAACATTTTTTATGGAGTAAATAATTTTAAAAATATTTATATAAAAATTATACAACAAATGTAATATAGTTTCATGTTATCATTAGTAGTACTATAGTTTTTAAAATAATATATCCGTTCACATAATATTTATAATTCTATAAATTTGAATTATTCGTTTTAACAGTAAAATAGTTTATATGTCATCTCACTATTTTTTGGATGTAAATATATTTAAATTTATCACTCATTGGAATACTGGAAAAAAAAACGACGAAATTATTAAAAATAAATAAAAAAATGATGAATTGTGAATCAAAAATAAGGAATTTATAAATAAATATGTTATCAATTTTATCTATTATATATATTTTACAAATCAAACAGACCATAATGATGGACAAATATTTTTATCTGCCAATCTATTCAATGCTGGAATCAGACCTGCCATTAATGTGGGTATTTTCGTTTCCAGAGTAGGGTCGGCGGCTCAAATTAAAGCCATGAAACAAGTAGTCGGTAAGTTAAAATTGGAACTCGCGCAATTTGCAGAATTAGAAGCCTTTGACAGCAAAAGCAAGAAAATACCCAATATAAAATACTATTTCAAAGGCCACAGGATATGACTGATTATCCAATATTTCAAAATTTAATGTTGGTGCAGTAGAACTATATAAACCGCCGCCCAGAACTCCGATTAAAAGAAAAATAGAAGCACCCCTGCCGTATACAAAATAAATTTTGTAGCTGAATACAGACGTTTTTTCCCCCCCACATGGATACAAGTAGATAAACAGGAATTTCTTATATGAAAATGATAAAAATATCTTAACCATATATTTGGATTAATCTATTAACTTGATGTTAGATTATATACGATCAATTAATTAGTATGAAACCTAATAAATCATTTATATTTTTTTTCTTACATGTTTATATTTGTTTCATAATAAATTGTTTATATTTAGTCGTAATCATCATGCTCCACTAAAAATGTGAAAAAATACTATTTTTTTTAACTTGAATTTGTATGGACCGTTACACGATAAGTATTTTAGTACTAAATTGTGTGTCTTAAATATTTATAATCAAATTTATATATATTACTTTTAACTATTTTCGTGCATCGCACGGGTACACAAACTAGTTTGTAATTATATTCCTCTCTTCTGGAGACATTTTTGCCAAAAAAATAATTGGATACAGTATTAAAAAGTTATTATACAATTATAATCAATCAAGAATATATATATATATATATATATATATATATTATATCAATTAGTTTCCTCCACTCTCTTGTCAAAAGAGAATTCCTTAGACCCCTCATTAATGGTGATCGCATGCTGTTCTTGCGTGGGCGGTGGCGCCTCTCTTTCCAAATGAGAGAGCTCCACATGGAAACGGCTGGGCGAGGGCGAGTCGGTGTCGGAGTGGGAACGCCTGCTGGGAGAGGCGGCTGCGCTGTGGATATCGGAGGAGCGGTGGTGGCGGAGGAGGTGGAGTGGGGAGGTGTGGTGCGACGGCGTGGCGGGGCGGCTCGAGAACGGCGTCGCCGCCGGAGTCGAGTTCCGGCTTTGCTTTACGTGCTTCTTGGCGGTGTGGTGCCAGTTTCTTAGAGCCGCCGCCACTCTCTCGTTGAATATGGTTGGCTTCATCGTTGATCCCATCTGTTCATTAATTAAATTATCCCCATTTAATTAAGTAATCACTATATACTCGAAATGGTAGCACATCATTACATCATTTAATTATGCTTGATTTATTAAAATCACAATGATAAATGAGGGTTAATTATAATTATTTAAGAGTACCTGAGTGACGAGAGCGTAAAGTGGGAGAGTGACGTAACTGCAAAGTATTTGTATCACAATCCTGTTTATCAAAATTAGTGAAATTAATTGTTACTCACTCAAGTCAATATCCAAAACAATTTACCAAAAAAAAAAAAATAGTTTTAAAGCATTGAAAATTCACCCCATTGAGATTCTGATGACGATATCCTCCACATGCTCATGAAAGCACGATTTCAATCCGAATTCGTACTGTTCAACCAATTAAAATGAATGAGGAAAATAATATACAATCATACAATAATGAAGTAATTCATTTTGAATTGAATTATACATAAAATTATCCAAGCTATGGAACTTACCCAACTCCATGCAAAGAAGGCAAGTTGAAACGCATTCTGCAGCAATATTAGAAGAAGAAAAAAAGAAGATTAATATTAATGTTAACTAATTCGAGCATGAATATATATATTTGTAATAGTATTAATTTTCTTTATATATATATATATAAAAAGAAGAAGTACCTGAAAAAGTACAAAATTAATAAGGTAAAGTACAAGGCGAGGGCGATTGAACCAGAAAAGGTCATCACCGGGTTGAACCACAGGTACACCTTTTACGATTTCACCCCTTTCTTGAATTCTCAGTCCCATTTTCGTAATTATCACTTGTAGCTTCGTCCCTACCAGCAGTATTATCTGTCCATTTTTTTTATTACCAATTAATTAATTTTCAACCCAATTCCTTAATAGGACTATATTTCTTTAATAACTAATTATACATAAATGTAAACTTGTGAATGAGTAGGGAAAAAATTGACAACTTACAATTAGTGGTATGAATGGCAGCCAAAGATAGGAAGACCAGCCTGCCAACACCAACATATAATTAATCAATTATATATATTGTTATTCATAATTTCTTATATATCATGAGCTATCTAGGAAGAAATATCTAGAATATACAGGTATAATTTAAATAATTTAAAATATATAGGTTTGAATTGTCTATTACAAAATAGTTTATCAATCAGTATATAATTAAAGATATTAATTACTTAATTAGGATCTATAATCTAATGAAGTTCTTACCATGAGTATTGGACAGCAAGAACAATACTGCGAGAAACCAAATTGGTGGACTGCAAAAACCAACAAAAAACAAATACATATATAGTTATTATAAAACCATGATTTCAAATTAAGTTAAATAAATATTTCAGAACGTATATGGTTTAAACAATTCAAGTGATCTATAAATTTATATGCTTCCTCAAAAAAAAAAAAATACAAGATAAAATAGATATATATAAGTAATATAAATACCAACCTAATTCCGACAACCACTTTGAAGTCTTCTTCGAGTGATCTATTGATATACTTCTGAAAATCAAATTGTTCATGGTTTTGGGGTGCCAGGTGTGCCTGAGATTAATAGTTAATAATCAATAAAAACACATTAACTTACATTATTGATTATATATATATATCTTGGAAATAAAATTAGATTTATTGATTAAGGCAGATAGTAATAGAATTTACCATGATAAATCCATGACGAAGAGTCAAGTAATCGATTTTTGGAACAGATCTTACAAATTGTCGAAAGAAACTAACCTGAAAAATATAAGAATGAATTTTATATGATTATATATATATGTTTAACCTTGTGACATTCAATTAGAACCAAGACTAATTTAGACAATAACATGCATGATGTCTTAACATTGATTGTTAATTAGCCACTAATAACACATGACTAGTCATGGTTTATGATATTCCATGCATCACACACACACACACACATATATACAATTTTCTTGAAATGAAATTAATTAATAGAGGTGAAAAATTACTTACAATCCACAGTAGAATAGGAGTTTTGCTCCAAAAGCTTAAGTGCCTTCTCCCAAATGATGTCTCTCTTGCAAACCTAAATCTATCCGGATCTGCATTCATCCATAATTCACATTCATAAATTGAATATTGTAATTTATAAACATTGATTACATATATGTGCCAAATTTAATTAATTAAAAGTGAAATTGAGTGATTACCGTTGGAAAATTGGTACTCGGCCGTTCTTGTATCTTTCTCCCATCCCTTCCAACTTCTCATCTAAATTCATCAACAAATTAATCAAATTTAAGTAATTAAGTATATGTATCATGCATGAAGTCTCATAAATTAATATCTCAATTCTCACTTAATTAACTAATGTAACTATATAAGTAGTGTACCTTAGCTCTCCCCAATGCCATGGTTATAATACAATAGAGCACATGAAATACAGCCAAAACGAAGATGAATATATGCAGTTGGTGGATTCCCTCCGAGGACACAAAAGGTACTTTACCCTGCAATAATCATATCAAATCAAATTAATTACTTTAATTTCATGCAAAAAAGTAATAACGAACGTAAAATTCATGATTCAATTCAACAATTAATTAATGGTGCGTGGTCGTGCCTTTTCAGCGCATTTGTCGGTAGCGGCGCCGGCCAAAATCCGTCGAGCGCCGCCGTGGAGCCAGAGAAGTCTGCGGTGGTTATCGTCGGCGCCTTCGTCGTCTTCCGGCGGTGCGACGGTGGTCGTGGTGTTTGACGACTCTTGGCTTTTGCTGCATGGGTGCCACGTGTCAGCGGCAGACTTTGATATACATATATTGGAGATTGGTCCCTGCCCTACTGTTAGCAGCAGCGATATGAACCCCAGCAACATCAACTCTTCACCACACACATATGAACCAATAGTTATTCAAATAGTGAAATGTGATTACTACTCTCCACCAACTTAATTAATTCAATAATTCTTACCAGACTTCACCTTTTCCAGTGATTCAAACAGTGCCCTTTTATTCTTCGACTTCAACCACTGATGAACACATATATATTCACAAATTAAAAACAGCCCTAATTTGCAGATACATGTATGTAAAACCAATTCAAGTTTAGATTTTCTTTTTTAATTTCCTACGTACCTTTCCAATTAAATGGATTATATGCTCGATGACGATCGAAACCGCCACGAGAGCGAAACACACGACGGCGACCGCCCACGTCGGCGTTTGCTCCAGCGATCTTCCGCCGCTAGCTCCGGCCATTTTCTATTCCTCCGCCGCCGACTGCTACTATAATTAAAAACCCGATCGACGTCAAATATGTATGATAAATCAAGAGGAAGTTGAAGATAGTTGGAAAAATGAATAAAGAATCTGTATTATATTATATGGAAAGAGAGGTGATGATATAATTTGAAGAAGAAGAAGAAGGTGTTGATTGGAGACTTTGATTTAATTTATGCAGACGCGTTCTGATTAATATTAATATACTGCAAGAGATGGAGAGGAGAATTTTGTTCTTTTGACTATTTTTCCTCAGGATGACGTCAGCGATTATATATGCTTTTGAGATTAATTTTTTAAAATTTTTGTGAGAAACTCTTAATTATTAGTATTTCGATTATGGTTTTTGTTTCTCTTTCAAGTCAACTACCCCAATTTATAGTGTGAACTATTTTTGCTGTAACGATTTCTTGCAGTTTGAAAATCTGTCAATGTGGGAATTATTTCTAGATATAGTCAATTCTACTAATTTTTGGTACTTGAAATAATTGTCTGAATACAGAAGTAAATTATTAACTTGGTCGGCGCATGGATGAAATAATTGTCTGTTTTATTGCATAATAATGTATGATTAGTGAGCTGCATTAAATATAGCTAAAATAATCTAAATCCCAGTCCAGAATAAGCAAATATAATTAATATATATATATGCACATACCACAAGTTAGTATATGTAATTAGTTTAAACAATGGCGTGTCGTCTCAAAATAATTAGAAAAATCAATGTATATATGTAGAAATACTGGGGCAGCAAAGCATTGTGTGGCTTTATATTCGTGATGTTTCCCAAAATAAGTAAATTTAGATCAATAATTTTATATGCACTCTAAAAGGTTTACATAATATATATAATATAATAGAGATATTAAGTACTCTATAATGCCGAACCTATATGAACATTTTCTTAAAATTACATCCTAATCTAAAAATAGTACCAATTAAATACACAACAAAAAGTGTTAATTACATAATATAACCAAACAAGATCGTACAAATAAATTGTCATAAATATGATATGTGTAAAAAGAAAAACGACAGATCAGATCTTTGTGAATTGATAACTCAACTGACAAAAATTCCATTATATTAATCAAGTTCATTCTTAATGTTTTCACACGCATAATTTCTTTCACAAGTTTTGCTTCGATTCTACCAGTTTTCCCTAGTTGTAAAGTTTCAAAGTTGGAGGCCATTCATATGTATATATATATATATATACATACAACTTGATGCTTCGATTTCACCAGTAGTTTGTTTTTTGAGACATAGTTTTACTTGTCTTCATGTTTTGAATCTTCAAAATTCTCTGGTCGGAAGTTTCAAATATAGAGGCAATTCATAAATATAAAACAACTCAAATGGAAACGAAGAGTTAATATTTAGTGATTACAGTTTGTACTGAATTTTCCATAGATGATGGTTTATTCGACATTAATCAGTAGGCCAAGTGGCAGCTATTAATTAATATTTAGAAAACAGCCATATGAGTAGTCCCAAAAAAAAATTCGTCCTAATTCACTAAAATTTGTTTAGTTTTAATCCAAAAAATAAGCAACGTAATTATCTCGAAGCCATCTTTTTAGTTTCTTTAATTAATTAATTGGTCCAATTATTCCGACCCCCACTAGTGTTCCCTTGACTAGACTAGATGAGTTTGGGACCCAATTCAGTCAATTTCATTTAATCAACTCTCTTTCTATTTAATTTTTGAATGAAATTCTTGTTACTGCAGTCACCTTCAAATGTGTATACATTGATCTTCAATATTGTTTACACCACCACTTTATTTCAAGCTCAATTAATTCAAGTGCACATATATTAATTTTATATTATTTAATGTTTATATTCTCTTACTTTCTATTTAATTATACAAAAGAGTTATTTAATTGAATCACGGGAATTTGCTACTTAATTTGTTTTTAATCGGTTGCTCTTAGGCTTTCTCATATTGCTGAGTTGATCGATATTTAATTATTCATATCCACCTACACACTTTTGTTTGATTTTTTTTATCAATTAATTATAAGATCATATCACGGATGATGCGAACTCAAGACCTATATACAGTCTCAAACCTTAATCTTCTATCATTAAATCAACATATCAACGCAATTTATTTTATTTGTTTTAATACTAATCCGGTGTCCTAATACTATGAAGTTATATATACGGTTAAATCCAAAATTTGAAAAAGTAACACGCGAGTTGAAGTTAGAAAGTGATATTAACCCTGGGTTTACGTAAGGCTTGAAGAATATCTGCTATAAGCCTATAAGTAGTTAGGATGCATGGTGAGCTATAGATTTCGAGATGTGAAGAAGACAAATTAAATTAATAATACAAAAGAGAATTGAAATGAAGTTTGGTCCAATAACCATGCATGCGTGTAGTCAATGTGTATATATAAATATATAGCTAAATTTATTAATAAATCTCCAAAGCTATATGATTTTTCCCCAGATAACGACAATCTCCAATCCCTAGATGGATTACCTACTTACCTACCTACGTTCAACGAAGACATTCTTTTTAGCACTAAATAAACGAATTGAACATATATTTTGAATTGAATTTGATGCCATGCTTTCTAATTCGTATTAAGCTTATCAGACCACCCTTAATTTCAAACCATTGAAAACAATACAACTAATTAGTATATAGCTATTAAGTTTTTTGCTATACCATTATGAGTTTCAAGCTTTTAATTATGACCCACAAAACGCTGAATATTTTATTTATTTGGTTAGTTCTCTTTATCACTAAAACCACACATTTTAGCATTTTCTTAAAATTTATGCCGACTCTCCCTCAACACACTTTTCGTAGATAAAGAGAGTATTTTAGATGCCCTTTTCTAATTAGTTGGATACTTGAACTAATACCCATATTGATGAGACGGGGATATTCTGATCTATGACACTTCCACTTATATAAATATGTTCTCCCGACCTATACCTGAGATGTGAAGTCAAGTAAAGGAAGAAAACTACAAGCGGAACTAGGGACAGAAATCTTATCAATCAAGATTTTGAAAGAAAAAATGTTAAAGAAAGAAAATACCGATTTCATCATTCGTGATCCATATTAAGGACACATTTACTATCAACTTCATCAAAAACCAAAGGGGACAAGTGAGAGCAAGAATCTCTATATTGTACATGGCTTCGTTTGCCCAATCTCGAATCAAGTAAGCCGAGTTGCTGGTTGATCCATGGAGGATCACTGGTTTTGATCCAGAGTGCCTCACCGGTATCCTTGTGCTTAAAGTCCGGCGATTCTGGCTTCAATTTAGAGTTCCTATCATCCCACCATTCTGATGGATTAGCGAAAAATACTTGCCATAAATGAAGCCTGTTTGTACGCCTCCGCATCCTATCCTCAAATGAAACTGCCAATTCAAGAAGATACAAAAATAGCTTGAAATACGAAAAAAAAGACAGGCACAAAATTGTTCAATTGTTTGCAACTGCACATGAATACATGATACACATCCCCCTATTAAACTGGGCCAAAAACATTAAGATCAAATGCTACAAAGTGGAGAACGAAATGGTAAACAAAGGAGCCACGTACTTAGATTTATATAAGTGTACCGTTATGTCATTAGTACAAAAGTATAAAGGAAGAATAGTCTTTTATTGAATAGTGATATTAATTCTGATTATTCATGTGCTTGAAACTACATTCATACACAACTAACAGCAAATGAATGGAAAGCAGTTTTGCTGAGAGAATATCCATTGCTCAAACTTCTCAACTAAAGCATATGTAAAACAAAACTTACATTTTGGCTTTTGGCAGGCCAGATCCGGAATATTTTGAGCTACAAAATTCATTTCTTTGACATTTACCTACATATGAAATTTCATCATACTATCAGACAAAATGGACGATATATGCATGTAGAATACCTATAGAAGGAGATATTTTGGGACTCAAGTAGCATTTAACATAGCACATCATCATTGAAAGGACTGATCAAACAGATGTGTAAGAATATCGTATACCCCCAATTACTTAATTCATTGAAAACAATAAAAGGGACATACAGATACCCGTTAATATCTGACATCGATTCAAATTTGTAATATAGAGTTCATCTTAGGAAATTTAGAAAGCAGCATAAGTTTTCTGGAGCTTAAGTTTGTGGAAAAAACTAGGCAATAATTTAGGCAGCACTCCTCTTCAATGAGGTTTTTCCAGGCATTGTTTAATTATTACATTTCTAGTGATCTTTATGTAGAGAAAGGAAAAGGATATAGTTTTACTGTAGGGTGAATGTGAGATACTCTACTTCAGTGGGTGTTTCATTTCCACACCAAATATTTTGCACACCAAGCAGCCCACATTATGTCAGTTTTAGTTCTCAATACATTTCGTTATAAAAGCTACATCTCAGAGCATCATCTTAAGCACAACAGAATAAAAACCACATGCTGAGTAGGGGAAAAAAGTAGCAGAACGGACCTCATAATGACGCACCGAGCTCCCGTTGTCATTCAATATTATATATGATCCTAGAATACCCGACACATAAATGAAATCATCCTGCTTTAAATGTTGGATGGACACTTCCGCCATATCATCCCAAAATTTGAGTAATACCCTGCACATTACATTTATGCATTCAAAATTTAAGAACATATCATCCCAAAATTTGAATAAGAACCGCACGTTAATTTCACACATAATATGAACAATTTGAGAACATATCATCCAAAGACTTCTATACATAGTATTTGAGAACATATCATCACAAAATTTGAATATGCGATGTACATTAAGTTTTACACATAAAAAGTTTAACAACAACTGGAGTCACAAAATTTGAATAATACTCTGCAAATTACAGGTTGAGAATATGTCATCACAATTTGAGTAATACTCTACACACTACATTCACAAAAGTAAAAAACAACCGTAAGAACAATTCAACAACTAAGGCAAAACAGAACAAATAGGACGAAAGAGAATACTCACCTAAAATTGCGATTCGCACGTGCCGGTTCTCTAACTTCAAGTGAAGTATGGACGCCCAATTTTACAGAGTTGCAAACTCTGAGCGGCTTATCTACTACACCAATTAAGCTCGCAAAGTTTTGCAGATTTTCTTGATAGGGGATGGTGGTGGGTCGCTGGAGCTTGAGAGTGTGTCTGTAAACGGTGCTTTCATCATCATACTTTTGCAGCGGATGGTTCAAGTGAATCCGACGGCGCCCTATGAGAGCTGCGTTAGGGGATAAGAGAAGGCGGGAAGAGATGATAGATGCTGCCTTCTTGGAGTAGGGAAGAAAGGCATTCCCCATCAAATTGGCATGTACCTTTTAAATGTCAATTCTAGTGAAGAAAAGGGAGATGTCGCGTCGCAGATTTGGCGGAGCGCTGCCGTCGATGGTGCCTCCGCCGTTCCAATCGAGATGAGAAGACGCCGGCGTTCACAAATGGTTTCGAATTTCTTTTTATTCCAAATTTGGGCCCAAATACTTCTTAACCATATATTTAGCCCAAATAAATAAGTTTAATTTTTCCAGAACACAATTTAACATATTATTTACCACTTAACAAAATTGATTTTTAAAAAATTATAATTTTATAATTATTTATTTCAATAATAGAATAATTTTAAACTATTTAATTTATCTTGAACTATCGGATATCAAATTAATTAAGAGTTTTACTAAATTAAAATTAATTAAAAGTCTTACAAATTTAAAATTAATTTTTTCACGAAAGACACGAGCAATCCTTATCTGGGCTCCTCAACCTCAAGGTTTAAGCTTTAAATACCAGGAGAAAGGAACAGCCACCTAAGTAGAGCTCTTTTAGTTTTGAAGGAAATTAGATGTTAGAAGGGAAAAGCTTTGACAGAGAATACAAATATTCATTTCAACGTGCCTACATGTCTAATCGGGTCCACGAATATTTAATTTTGATTAAATATAGGTTGATGTACTCAATTATTATAAAATGGTAATTAGTGTATTGTGGGTCAGATTTTAAGATCATGTGTAATATTAGACATGTTGGTTAGTTTGTATATTTACGGACAATTATTCCTATATTTTATTTGGTGACTATCTTTCTCGATTAAAAATATATTTTACATTTTTTGAATTCATACATACCCAGGGACTAAGGGAGCATGGGAGATTTTGAAAATTATTAAGGGTATTTTAGTCATTTCGCGTATAATAAAAAATATTTAACAATTCTAAATAAAATAGGTTAGTTTTCAATGATGCTATTATGAAACAACATGAAAATTAGAATAAATATTATAAAGTTATGTAGTTTATTTGATACTTTTATCTTATAATTTAGTTTAAACTTTAAATTACTTTATATTTATTAAAAACATTAGTTGTTTTAAAAAAAATATTACGGTAGAAAATATTTGCCCTCCTCTCCTCTGGCTCAAAATCTTAGCTTCGTCATCGTCAATGTACATACCTACATATATTACATAATTATCGATGTATCTCATGGGAGCATGTATTAGTTATTATTAAGAGAAATCCAAATTTGTGTGGCCTAACCTAACAAATTCATATGTAACTACCGTGACTTTATTAAGATTTAGAAATTTATATATATTGGAGTTGTGAATGTGGATTTTCATGCTAATTTTCAAATGAATTTAATAACTAGACTTGTGAATGTGACTTGGCACGCTTAGAAGTGTACCAGTTTTTCCCCAAACCTAATTTCCACTTTGGCTCTCTTTCTTTAGGTTGAGGCATTTAAAGTGTGATTTAGATAAAGAAAAGAGAGAATCTCATTCATTGTGTTCAAAAATCTTTAATTTCTACCCAAACATAAAATATAGATTCTATTTGCCAAAGGAGAATATATGATTCACTACTTTCTTGGCCTCTTGGGTTATTCCACCTCGTGCAAAGACTCTATTTAGCTAGTGAGAGATATTATATTTTTACATTATTGAATTAATCAATATTTTCCAATGCCAAATTTCACTTTCACATTTAGACCTGCCTAGACTTGTAAATCAAATACATATATTTTTTCATATTTAATTTTCCACTCCCATACAAATTTCACTGTGGAATAAAAGCATAAAGTAGTCTTATCATTTACTTAGGACTCTTACCTTGATTAATAACGACCCAATGAAGGAGACGCCCTCAAACGATCCATCTCCACAATGCACATCTACAACGAAAGAACAAAAAAAGCAATCAACTATAACCAAGTCAAAAGTATTAATACTTATGTAGTAATGTAGATATGACCTTCACTAGACTAATAAGCACTCCTCCTACAACTAGTTTAGACTTTGGAGTAGTTGAGAGAGAGTTTGTACATTTCTGCAAGAGTTGAATACTCCATAATTAGTAATCTGGGAACTTGGCACATGGCGGCAAACGGCGGCAGCGGCGGCGGCGCAAACCGATCTCTGCAAGAAACTCCGACCTGGGCTCTTGCCACAGTTTGTTTCATCTTCATATTCCTAGGCATTTTCATCGAACATTTTATTCATTTAGCCGCCCATGTAAGTCTCTCTCTATATATATTATTATTATGATATATCATTCCCTTATTTCAATTAAAATATATATACGATTTTGAATGAATGTAGTGGCTGAAGAAACACAGGAAGGCTGCTCTTTATGAAGCTATAGAGAAGCTTAAGACAGTTTTGATGCAATTGGGATTTATGTCACTAATATTAACAGTGACTCAACGATCTATTTCCAAAATATGCATACCTAATGAAGCTGCAGGTTTTATGCTTCCATGTCGTCGCCTCCCATCTCATTCTCATCATCAAAGAATGCTAGCAGCTTCAAATTCGATTAATTCTTCCGATTATTGCACTTCTAAGGTTCGTTGCAATAGAGGAACCGAATTGATCAGTTTCGATGTGCTTAATGTTTCTATTAAAGTTGGGTTCTGTTTCAAACAGGGGAAGACTTCGTTGATGTCAAAACAGGGGATTAACGAGCTCAACATGTTTATATTTGTGCTGGCTGCAATGCAGATTCTGTATAGTGTTGCTACTATGGGCTTAGGAAGGCTCAAGGTCAGATTTATTTTCATATTCAAACTATGTTTGGTCTACCATACGATACGATACTCATCTCGTGATATATATCAAACATAGCCTCATTTCTTTAATCATAACAAGATTAATTTCTTGAATTGGTGTTTGGATTAATTTGTGCAGATGAAGAGATGGAAGAGATGGGAAAAGGAGACTCTGACTACAGAGTATATGGCAGCAAATGGTACCATCAATTCAATTATCATATGATTTCATTTGGTTATAGCTCCAATTATATATATGATAGTATAATATAATATATATTTTAATTGATGAAATATATAGATCCAGAAAGATTCAGATATACAAGACAAACGACGTTTGGACGAAGACATATGACCAGTTTTGCAACAAATAATAGTGCACATCTCTGGATTGTCAGTATATATATTTACTAACAACAAAACTTAATTCTAATTCATACAAATTATGTTGCACATGCAATTCATGTCTAATTTTATATATTATCTGCACAAGTATTAATTTACTAATAAATTAAGTTGACTTTGTACTGTTTTTGGGCAGAAATGTTTTTTCAGGCAGTTCTTCAACTCTGTACCAAAAGTCGACTACTTCACTCTGCGCCACGGATTTGTTTCAGTTACCCTTTTCTTTTATTTTACAAGTAGTGTAATATTATTTATTTTCATTACAAAAATATATATATACTGCTCATTTACTCAGATTATTATGTATCAACTATTAGATGTATATATTTATTTATCTACGAAATTAATTGATTTGAAATTGCTGCAGGCTCATTTATCAACAAATAATTCATTCAATTTTCGCAAGTATATTCAACGATCGTTGGAAGACGATTTCAAAGCTGTTGTCGGCATAAGGTACACTGTCCATACCATAATAGGAAGTTAATGTCCGAAGCCAATAGATTTTAAATTCAAATCATTTGTGATGCAACTTTCTAGTTTAATTCCTTTTTTTTTTTTTTTTCACTACAATGACTTTTTGTGTTATTTATATGAACAGCCCGATCATGTGGTTAGTGGTGGTTATATTCTTGTTGGTTGATGTACATGGTAAGTTAGTTGATATCTCCACCATCTTTTCTCTTTATACTCCTTCCGTCTCACAAAAAGATGCATCGTTTTTTATTTCAGTAAGTTTTATATAAATATGCACCTTCCATTTTTAGGTTTTACATAAACATGCACCTTTAATAATGAGTCTCAATCTCCACCCTCAAACTTTTACATATATCTTATACTTAATAACACTTTTGTGGATCTCAATCTCCATTACCACTCAAGTCAATTAGATTTCATTAAAACTCGCATCGAGTCAAATGGTGCATGTTTTTAAGAGGGGAAAGATTTGAACATGATTGTTTCTATCTCTTTCTATTATATTAATATCATTAATACAAGATATACACCAATTAATTAATTAATACTTGTGGGTTGTAGGATGGAATGTCTACCTATGGGTCTCATTTCTACCTCTAGTTGTGAGTACTATTCGATTTGGATGGAGTAAATATCCGTATTTATAATCCTAGCTCTTTAAATAATAAAATTCATAAAACATGTTGATTAAGTAAATATACAGATAGTTGTGTTGGTGGGGACGAAATTGGAAATAGTAGTGGCAAAAATGGCAATGCAATTAGCAAATAGTAAGACAGTGATAAAGGGAACTCCATTGGTGGAACCAGACAACAATCTCTTCTGGTTCAAACGCCCTCAACTCGTTTTGACTCTTCTTCATTTCATTCTATTCACGGTAATTTAATCTTCTTATTTCCTACTGTATAAATATATATATATATATATATATATATTATAAAATGAATGAATTTGAGTATTTGATTGCTGGTTAATTAACTGCAGAATGCATTTGAGTTATCCTTCTTCATATGGGTCACGGTACATATATAATTACCTCATCTTCTTCATTTTTCTATTATATTTGGGGAATTAAATTATTTGATCCAGGTATATTAATATTAATATTAATTATAATAATATTCCATGTGTGTTTTTACAGTGGCAATTTGGGATCAATTCCTGCTACCACGAAAACATGGCGATCTTTATAACCAGGGTTGTATTAGCGTGAGTGTAAATGATCTTCATCTGCTAAAACTCACTTGATTCAAATCTATTTTTCAAGATAATTAGTGAGTATTAGATTGTATTCTCTTTAATCAGACATAATTAATTAATTTATGCATGGTTGAAATGGTGCAGGGTGATGGTACAAGTCCTCTGCAGCTACATCACTCTTCCTCTCTATGCCCTTGTTACTCAGGTACGTACTTCTGCAAGCACTTCCCTTTCTTCTCTTACATATATTTTTTCTTTAATTTTCTTTTTATTATATATTATTCAAGTGTTGCATCTAATGCGAATTACTTAATTTGAAGTTGAATAAGAAATGATATGTATATATGTACAGATGGGATCAAAATATAAGAGCGCAATACTGGAAGAGCACACAATCCATGCAATAAAGCAATGGCATTCAAAAGTGAAGCAGAAGAGAAAGATGCAGGGTTCTCCTCTACAAATTAACTCATCTCCGCCGCCACCTTCGACGGCGGCGGCAAGCAGCGGAAGCAATTCGACTGTGGATGACGTTTCGTGGCATGATCGGCGAGCACCCACTTTCATGCAGTTTGCTGCTTCTGGAAATGGACATGATGAGATCGTTGAAGATGATCAAATCCAAATGCAAAATGGAAATGGAAATGTATTTGAGCAGAGCTAGAGCTTCTTAGCTAATGCTTTTTCCCTTTTCCAAAGGGTTAAAATTGTCTTTAGAATCCTTTTAGTTGGAAGATTTTTTATCCAGTTAATTGAATGAGATCATCTATTGTCTTATAGCGTAACATTTCTTATTGGATTAACAAGATTGTGACATGTGATGTAATTACGGTTCAAGATTTAGGGTTATATGAAAAAATATTTTTTGTATTTTAAATCATTAATCATGTCACATGCCATAATTTTTTAATGTAATAAAAGACGTCACATCATTATACAATACAATATGACAATTCATTTTAGTTGTCCTTTTAATTGTGATAATAATCTTCTTTGATAAACAAATTAATCTTCTAATATGGGTTGCTTCTTTTAAACTCTAACATAGATCTCCTAAACATATATGTGAGGACTGTTTTACAATATCCAATATTACATAACCCTCATAATTATGTGAAATAAATCCAAACTATTGCACGGTTTAATATAAAAATGCAGGAGAATCCAAGAACATTTAGTAATAGGCCAATAATTCAAGGCCCAAAAGTCCAATAAAAAGTATTTCGTTGGTCCCATTATTTATGTAAAGTTTTATTATTATAATACATTCATTTGTTCATTTGTATGTAAAATATATCATATTTAATGGTACTGATTGAGTACTGATAAAAGATATTAGAGCGTGATCATTTATAAATAATGCAATTCTGAATAAATGCATGATATCTTTTACTTTTATAAATAAGATCTATTTTAGAGTTGTATTAGGTTATATAAATAAAGTTAGAATAAAAGGAATAATAATGCATTAAAAATAGTTTCACGGAAATCAGAAGACAAAGACTAAGTACCAAGTCAAGTGGTTCCTCCCATTCTCAAATCTCAACTACTAAAGGTACATGAAACAGGGAGAGCAAATATAAGTAGGGTGGTCGATATTTTGAAACAGTCAAAAAAAAAAGTGAGATATATATAATTATAAGTAAAATTTAATAATATTTAAATTTTATATTCTTACTATTTATACATGATAATATGATTTGATTGATATGAAATGACTAAAATATAAATATTACTCTTAATTTATATGGATTTACATTTTGCTATTTCGCAATCTTAAAAAATTACTTTTAAAAAAATTTCATTTATAGCAAGTTGACCCACCACGCCCATTATTCAAAATTCAGTTTGAAATAATATATTATATGATAGCCAAATTTCACCAACTACACACATTCTAATTTAAATAATATATCAAGTGGGACTCAAATTCACTCATTACACATCGTTAGGGCTGCAAACGAGCCGAGCTGAGCCGAGTAGTGGTCTGCTCGAGTTTGGCTCGTTAATTTAGTCGAGCTTGATTTCGGGCTCGAGTTCGGCTCGTTTGTTAACGAGTTCGAGCTCGAACGAGCTTTTACCGAATCGAGCACCGAGTATGTCCCGAGTAGCTCGGCTTGTTTGCTGCCCTACACATCGTCATGAAAATCAAAATACATTATTAAAACTCGTGTTAAATCAAAATATAAACTATATTGGTTGATGGATATAGTAGTAAATTTGTAATTATGGTTATTAATCATATTTTCACTATTTTTTTTTAATATTTTCTACATCTAGGAATATCATTTTTTTTTCTTTTAAGTTGGGATGAGGAATTAGGAAACCAAGTTCTGAATCCTGATCAATTAACCTTAGAAATGTGTTAAAGAAGTAAATTATATGACTCGTGATAATATGAAGAAAATAATTAAGATATATTGAAAGGCATATCCTAGTCTATTAATTCTACTTTTGATATTTCCTTTTTATTAATGTGTGATAATGTAATGTTTTAAGTAAATATTAGCAAAAGCTTCTAACACACAAAAGACAAAAGGAGTGAGTGGTGTGGAAAGAGAGGGAAAGTGAGAAAGAAACATGAAGTGGTACATACCTTACTGGTTAGAAGTTACAACAATGACTAAACATGGGATGGGACTAATGTCAGAAGCTAAGCTATTTGCGATTAAAAACACAAGGCCCACTTCACAACTCATTAAATATTTGAAACAAACGATTAGGCCCAAACCAAATTAAAGAAAGAAGCTAACGTTCTATTCAAATTATAAGTAGACAACAAGCGACATTTTCGATAAGAAGGCCCACCAGTTAATTGCCTCACCAACTGCACGTGTCGGCCCATTAATGGCTCCATTCCAACTACTACACAACACTATTTTTTTATATATTATCTATTACTTCTTCCGTCCCACCTTAAGTGTTATATTTGTTTCTTGATACGAGATTTAAAGATAGTTGGAAACTAATATAAATGGTGATAAAGTTGTGTTTTAAAAAGAAAATGTAACGCTTATATTGGGACAATCTTAAAAAAAAAATTAACACTTAAAACGGAAATGAGGGAGGGAGTACATATTTTCTGTTTGTTCAAGAAATAGAATCTTAGCCATTTTCGCGAGGAGCTCATCGAGTATTTTAATTATGTATTATCGGATTACATATGCATCAATTCAAATGTATTTGTAAATTGTATTTGCAAATATATTGAATATAGCATTAATAAAATGACATTGTAATCATATTTCTAATAATTTATTTTTAATACTTATTCATCTCATTAATATTAATTTGTTTTTCTTTCATTAATGATAATTTGTTTTTAAAAATAATAATAATTAATTCATTAAATTTTGTGAACTCCATCACTTTTTCATATTTTATATGGAATATAATGAACAATCTATGTTTAAGGAGGTAAATGGGGTACACAGTACTTACGATTTATGTATGACGAAATAATCGAATGATGTATGTATTTGCATAAATTTGTCCATTATCCTTATCTGATTGTCTTTTTTGGTAATTGTATATAAATAATAGAAGAAGAAAAAAGGTACTAGTAGAAAAGCAAAGACAGATAGTGAAATTAGTTGGGGCTGCATACAAATTGTTGGAGGCGATGGGCTTAAATCTTAATTGAAAGCAATGCTTCAACCACTTTCTTCTTCTTCTTCTTCTTCCTCTTTATTTTCTTTTATTTTCAACTATTTGGATTCTTATTTCATTGAAACATCACCAACTCCCCTTTTCAATGCAAAACCAGATAGATGCCTTTATTATTACACAATGTATGTATACAGTCAAGAAAATTAAGAATATAGATATATAATGATGAATCTTGTGTTAAATGACAGTGTTGTGGGAAGATTTAGAAGACATTATTATTCTTGGATAAAGATTTGAAATAATGTTTAACTTTGATTCAAACTTTTATATATACAAGAGTTGAATCAAAGTTAATGTATTTTGGCGTTTAATTAATTAACCTTTGTTTCTTTCTTTGTAAACACTAATTGTGCCTCAATAGCTAATTTCACCAACTTGCTGGTGATGCAATGATATGGTATCGATTTGTCTAAAAAAATGGAACCAACAAGTGTAAATTAAAATAAAATTAAGAATTTTTGCAAAAGGTTAATCTTGTTTTTACAAAGATTTTAATAATTGAAATACACATGATTTCTGTCTGCTTTATTGATAGATTGACACAATGAAGAGGCCCAAAAAAAGAAGATAAAAAGAAGTATCGATATGTTCTGTTTTTGGGTAAAAAGAAGTCATTGAAAAGAGAATAATATTTATGGTTAGTAGATTACAGCCAATTAAATTTAGATCATATAACCACTTTAGACTTGTTTGATAGCTCTAGATATTACAACCTTATAAGAACCAGCAACATATATATATATATATATAGCTAGTTTTCCCATTTTCTTAATTTGCTATCTTTCTCCGCCCCAAAACTTTAAAAGAGATGATAAGAAAGGAGAATTTAATTATTCAGACCATGCAGTTAGCTAAGTTAATAAGTTGTTAAACGTGCCAGCAGGATAATTAATTAGGGTTTGTTACAGTTAGTTTAGTTTAGTTGGCGTTATTAACATGGTCTCTTTCGACGTGCTGTTCTCTTGTCCTTTTTTCCTGTTCTCTTGTTTGTTAGGAGTAGAAAGATTCAATCAATCCAATCATAATTGAACTTCAAGAAAATATTAATTTATGGATCAAATTAGTTAGGGACACTTACTTGATAAAGTAGCAGCGTTAAGTGAAATATTAGTGAATAGTGAAAGCGAGCGTAAAAAGTGGGCGTTTTTGAGTTAGAGTGGCATTTCCGTTATTTTCGTGGAGGCGAGGACCATTTTACCACTTTTCTTTTCTTTTTAAATCTGTGATCCACGCCCTTTGCAATTGCCCGCCCGCCGCGTCGCAATATTTCTAACTTTGTTTATATACCATAACAACTCACAATTAATCAAATTTTACATTATCATAAATACATATGTTCTCTCTAATTAAATTATACTTATCTAACTTGCTGTGCTACCTTAAATATGCCCTCACCGTACTATATATATATATAGCACGCAACTCATTTACTATATGTATATATATATATATATAGGTTTCAAGTAAAGTATTCTTATTATTATTTGTGTAGCAATAAATGAGTTAATGAATTTTTGGTTGAATTTAATAATTTAATTAGGTACTCTTGTCTCGTGAAAACTTCTCTAAAACTATTAATGAGGCTACAGTACTCCATAAAAATATCTAAAGTTGTTTGTAATGGGAATTATTTATTTAAGCCAACTCCCAGTAGATTTTCTGGAAGAGGATTGTGAGTACAAAAAGCGAATTAACTAATTGTTGCAATAATTTATCTCACTTTCAGTTCAAATAAGAAATTAAAGAAAAATAAGTGCAGAGTAGTATATTAATTTCCATGCTTCCTCCTTATATCCATCCGTATATAATGTGATTTGAAACTCATAGTCTTTCATTGAATAGTAAACACAAATATAGAATGAGCGATCCAAATTTTGTTTTACAATACTATTAATTGTTTACCCTTTTTTTACAAGCCATAAAAGAAATTAGACTTTTTTTTGCCTGTTGGGGACATACATTGAAAATTCATATATTGGGTAATTTTGTGAATATGAATTTGTACAAGTTCCAACATGTAATACAACTTAGATATTCAAAGATATGGAATTTACTACTAATTAGAAGTTCCAACATGTTAGTTGTTATATAAATGTTAATTCAAAAAAGAAAATGTTATACTCCCTCCGTCTCAACTAGCTTCGGCACTTCTTTTCGGCACGGGAATTAAGGAGTTATGGAGTGTATGTTGAGTGCATGTTTAAGTATAAAGTGATGATAAAAATATATATTATTTCAATTTGTGTGTGTAGTGAAGGTTTCCTAAAAAGGAAATGACTTAAACTAGTTGGGACGGCCCAAAAATGAATACGACTCAAGTTAGTTGGAACGGAGTGAGCATAAACTTAGAGAGATATAAGATGAGCGTCGAGTGTGAAACACGCGTGGGGGAGGGGAGTGAGGAGACAAGGAAGTTGATGAGACTTGAGAGAGTATGAATAAAGACATTGATGAGTCTCTTTCTTTCTCTCTGTCCTATGTCGCAAACCTATGCTTAGGAAATTGTTATATTTCACACCTAAAGCTTTATTTATTTCATTTTTTTCGCATGAAATAAAAATAATACTTCCTCGTTTGTCAATTACATGTTTGTTTCTTTTATGGAATTCTCATCTTTAATTTTGAGTAGAGAAGTTAGATTTTTATAATCATATTAAAGATATTCTAGCTCGAATTTGGAACCAAACTTGTTGTATAATCGCTATTTATTGAAAAAAAAGATTGGGTATAAAATGGATAAATCAAGAAAAGTCATGGAAGATAAGAAAAATATAGTTAACGTTTTGACCTATTACAAAATTTAATAATGTGTTATTGAATTTAATGTGAATGTGTAGTGATTGAAGTTTAAGTCTCACGTAATATATTATTTTAAATTAAATTGTGTGTAATGAGTGTGGTGAGTTGATCACCTGTTATAAATAAAAAAATTAAAATATAAATCATTTTCGTGAGTATCTTAATATAACAAAATATAAATCATTTTGATCGAACAAATGGACTTTCGATTACTGCAAGAATCAAGGTCGATAAAAGTTGGAAAATTTCACTTTTTAATTGGTAATTGTTCAGGGAAGTAAGTCATAAGCTTAGTCATCGAAATCGACCGATTGATACATTTCTTATGTAATGTCGAAATTGTTGTGTTTATTTTCTTGACCTCTGCTTGCCGATCGGTTACAAAAGATCGATAATAGATCTATTGTTAGACGCGGAATTTGGCCGGAGAGAACTTGGTGGACTTGTAAGGGAGAGTGAAAATATACCGGGGATGCACATCATTTTTACTTTGCTAATATAATTTAAATTTGTTATTAGGCTTGAATGATGTATGCATGATTTAGAATGCTAGTATTGTTGGACGACGTCGTAAAAGCACATGACTACAGTGCTACAGTTTGAAGCTTTTATAAAGGATCTTAATAATCCATAGATAGTGATTGTTAGATCCCTCATGAAGAAAAGCACGACTTCACCTTCCAAATCGATCCTACAATGTTTGAACACCATTATTAATAGTATTATTATAATTGTAATTATGGAGATATCGGATTTTGTTCAATTAATAATTCCAATCAATGTTAGTGCTGTCATTTTTTACTTAATTTTCTTTTAGCACTCCTATTTGTACTGTTAAAAGCACACTAACATGATGATTTTAGCAAGTAACTGTAACAACGTTCACCCACCTGCAACGGACGCCTCTTAACGTGCTAACGATTGATGTGATTATACGGTACATTATAAATTTCATTTTATTTGTTATTTTTATTATTAAATATTGAATAATATTAAAACTAGTATAAAACTATATATATTTAATAATACTTTCGTGTAGGTCCAAAAAAAAGATCAGAAATTGCAATTTCCATCGTCAAAGGCATAATTAGGGTTCCACCTTTTAAATGTTAAATTTATTCCATTAATTGCTTTATGTTGATATGACAATTGTGATGAATAATTACGAGCATTAAAAACAAATGGACAAGGCTAATCTGGATTTTAGTAGGTGGATGATGAAATTTATCGGCAAATTTTTACAGAGTGCAGTAACTTTCAATAACTTATCCATCACTAATTTAATTGAAGAAACGTTCATGTTTTGTTTCTGATAACAGTATGTAGTTTTATCTTTTGATAATGTAATTTTTTATGACGTTTTAGAAATAATTATTATGATCATTACATTTATAAATAAATCATATAAAAATCCAAGCTGATTTGTTTTCTTTACCTATAATTACATAAAATGATAAAATGAATAAACGAATAAATTAAGATTCTACTTTTGTATAATTATTATATACTGTTATCTGAGCATATGATTAAACATATAAAAGATAAAATACAGGAGAAACCTAAGTAGTATACAACAAGTGTTTTAACAAAATGTAAAGATAAATAAAGTATACGAGATAAAAAGGTGGCATTTATTTAAAATATGGTAAGGATGAGAGCGTAATCAGTAATCACATTGTTTTCCCCTCAAGGATTTAGTCAAAGTAAAATTCAATGACAGGTGATAGTGATACTTACTATGATGGCATGTGTTCATGTTATTCTTGAATATGTTCTTTATTAGGAATTGTAAATACATTTTTGTTTGCATTCAATGGAAAACCTTCTTTTTCTTTATGGTGCTGTAGAGCAGAGGGGCCTTAATCTAAAAGTGAAAAAAGAAATTTTGATAATGAACCTGAAAAAATCACAAAAGCTTATGCAAAGCACAAAGAAAGAAGTGGGGCTGTGGGTTCTGTACTGTCTTAGCTCGTCCCCTCCACTTAACACAGTAATATCTCTCTTTCTCTCCTCTCCCTCTCTCTCACACACTCACACACGCTCAAAAACAGTCTTAAGTCCAAAAGGGGCACTACTAAATTGGCTTGTTTTGCCTTTTGGTTCTGTGCTTGCCAAGCAATTGTCTATGTCTGTTGCTTCTGCTCACCCTTCACACAACTGCAAATGGGGGAGGAATCATACTTTGAGTTTCTTGTTATTATTTGATACCCTCCTCTCTTTTCTTACTTCCTTTTAGATTAGCCTACTGCTTCTACAACTCTATTTGCTTATGTCCTCACCCCAAAAATATGACTTCTTTTTCTGTATGCTATTTTGTGAAATCCCTTTGCCCTTCTTGCGTTAAAGGCATCACCTTTATGGATTTCTTGCCCAAAAAATGACTTCTTTTTACGATAACCCGTGTGTCAAATTTCTGGAAACTCCATAGAAACCTTTCAAAACATTATTGGTTGCTAATTTCAGCCTATTTCTTGATAATGTTCTTTGCTCCTCTGGTTGTTGTGCTTATTGTCTTTGTTTCCGTGGTTGTGTAATGATAAAGAGTGACTAAAGTATTTGGATAAAGAACAGCTAAAAGTTCCATTTCTCTTCTTCTTCTTCTTCTTCTGGGAATTCATGGAATTTGATCTGAATCATGCAGCGAGTGAGGTGGAGAAGAATAATGCATGTGTGAATGGAGGAGAGTGTGAAGGAGGTAGTTGTGGTTATGGCTGTTTCCGCACTTCAATTTCGTCACCGCACTCTTCAAATGCTGCCTCTCACTCATCTTCCCCTTGTTCAGAATCTGCTGCACCATCAATATATGTAGAGCTATGGCACGCTTGTGCTGGACCTCTCACAAGCTTGCCCAAGAAAGGAAATGTTGTGGTGTATTTCCCTCAAGGCCATATGGAGCAAGCTGCCTCTGCCTCACCCTTTCCTCCCATGGATATGCCTACTTTTGATCTTCCTCCAAAGATCTTTTGTCGGGTTATCGATGTTCGGCTACTTGTGAGTTCTTAACTTAGCTCTTGTTTTGTGTTCATGGATTCATTCGTTTATTATAGGTGTAATGATTTGGTTTTTGTTTGGCTCCTTTTGATTTTGGGATTTGCATAATGATTCTGTAACAGGCAAATAAGGAGAATGATGAGGTGTATACTCAACTGAATCTGCTTTCTCTGCAAGAGGTACTGTGGTTAATTATTGAAAGCTTTGAATTCTTGATTACTGAAAGAATTGGATAATTCATCGGTGGCTAGGACTTAGGAGACATGCTTTGATTAGTGATAGAGAAAAAGTTGTAAAGTGCCCAATTTTGATCTTTGTAAAGTTATTGTGGTCTATGCAGGTAGCAGGGGTGAAATTAGATGAGAAAGAGAGTGAAAATGGAGATGTTGAGGAAGATGGAAATGGTGTTATGCCTGCAAAATCAACTTCCCACATGTTCTGCAAAACCTTGACTGCTTCTGATACTAGTACGCATGGTGGATTTTCTGTTCCTCGTAGAGCTGCCGAAGACTGCTTCCCTCCTCTGGTTTGACCCATATGAGCAATAGCACTTCAATTCTCTACATGTAAATTTTGCCTTGCTGAGGAATTGCGTTTCGTATAGGATTATAAAGAGCAAAGGCCCTCCCAGGAACTCATAGCCAAAGACCTGCATGGAGTGGAGTGGAAGTTCAGACACATTTATAGAGGTATAAGATTCGTGCATGAACTCGTTCTCTTGTAGGGAATTCTGAGTGTTCGATCATATTGTTACAGGCCAACCAAGGCGACATTTGCTCACTACTGGTTGGAGTATATTTGTGAGTCAGAAGAATCTTGTCTCGGGCGATGCTGTTTTATTTCTGAGGTACATTTAATCTATGCATTTGACATGTACGAGATGCACTTGAACTGATGCTCGGACAGAATACAAGGGGCTCATATAGCAAATTGGATCAAATCTTAAAAAAAACTTTTACTTGACAAGATTACTTATGCCTGACATAAGCATAAGTTGATTTGAGGGAGAAGTAAGAAAATGAAGTGTAGAAAGAATTTTCATTATGACTTGAAAAAGAAAAAAACAAAAGAAAAAAGAAACTGATATTGGAACTGACTACTGAGCAGCATTCTTTTTTGGGGTGTTGCTTTCCTTATAAGGTGTATTGCATGTACTGCAGAGGAGAAGCTGGAGAACTACGGTTGGGGATTAGAAGAGCTGCTCGACCTAGGAATGGTTTGCCTGATTCGATCATTAAAAATCAGAATTCTTATCCGAATGTCCTCTCTCCGGTTGCTAATGCTATTTTAAGCAATGACCCGTTTCATGTTTTCTACAGCCCAAGGTACTTGTATGCATTCTCTTTGTTTCTGACAGATCTGGTTGCATCATGAAATTCTCTAGTTCTAACTTCTAATTTACTTAACACTATAATTCTAGATATTGCCAAGAATAATAGAATATGTGCTTGTTCACTTTTGAATATATTCTTACATGTTATGTCAAAATTTACATGATTAAGAAAGGTATATGTACTGTAGTAAGAATTGAGTGAATAGAGAGCACATATATATAAGGGAAAAAGGTACTTCGATGGTCATAAAAGACTGCTGCTACAGTCGCTGTTGGATTTCTAGCTACAGTATCAGTTAAATTCCCGAGATGTTAGTTCTTCTTAGTTTAGGTTTATTTATGTCTTATAACCTCAGCATATTTTGCGTAGACGAGTGTATGTTTGTGATTGTTGATTAGACTGTTCTTGTATTCTTGCCTTCCGTTGTTTAGAAACTGAAGAAGATTTGCAAATTGGAACTATTAGGGCAATACTATAATGTATTATCTTTCTCCCAAAGGTTTCATCTTCTTTTAATCAGTTGAAGAAAACATCTGTTGATGAGATGCATAGGCCAGCAGCTAGGCCAGCTAAGAGTGATAAGATGTTATAGCAAAGATATGCCGTTTTTGTCAATAGCATATTATTGTCTCCGCGCAGCGATGGAAATACAACAGTGGCAATGTTTTCCGTAGAAATGACATGAGTTGGGTTGAGGACTGCGTCCAGCAGAGTATTCTGAACATGTGGATGGCCTGGATACGGTGATAGCGTTGATCACATAGTCGTAGATGGAGGACATTTAGTTTTAATCCACATCTGAAAAATATTACTCAACTCTCCACCTAATCTCATGCTATTTCTTCTGAGGACATACTTTGTCTCTTTTGTACGAGAGTTTTACAGGAAACAGTTTAAAGTCAGCATGAGTGACAATTTAAGCATATATAGCACTTACAGGTTGGAATTACCAGTGCTGTAGAGTTTTATTTTATTCTTGTCATCTTTTTTCTTTTTCCAGGGCTAGCCATGCTGATTTTATCATCCCCTATGAGAAATATGTCAAGTGTACCACCAGTCAGATACCTGTTGGGACAAGATTCAGAATGAGATTCGACTTTGATGATTCTCCTGAAAGAAGGTCTCGTGTTCATTTAAATATGACCAGATAGGCTTTTTGCCACTGCGATTCTGGCTGATTGTACTTGTTTTATCTTTTGCAGGTTCAGTGGGGTGGTAACTGGAGTTGGTGATATAGATCCCTATCGATGGCAGAACTCGAAATGGAGATGCCTGATGGTAGAGTATAACTTCATAACCAGGCAACCCTTCTCCGATTTTGCATTTCTGCTGACATTAAGACTCTCTAGGAAGTCTAGTTTATAGTTGTCAATTGAAGTCGGTTTTCACTACTTCAAACGGATACTTGAGTCGAATAGCATATACTTGTCGGAATATTGTGTCTTAAACCTTAGTAAATTTTATTCAGGATAGATTAAAGCATTTAGATGATCAACCTCTTATCTCGTAGACATGACACAAGGTCCCAACTAATAGCTTGGGTTGGATGTAAAGGATCTACCGATATTCAGGGGAGGGCTTGAACCTACTTCACTGACATGCTTGTTACTGCAAATGTTATAGGTGCGTTGGGATGAGGACATCATGAGTAACCACCAAGAACGAGTTTCTCCTTGGGACATCGATTTCTCAGGTAGCTGTGCACCTCTGAGTATCCAGTCCTCACCTAGAATGAAGAAACTGAGGTCAAATCTCCATGTTCCCCCGCATGGCAGCCCGATTTCTGGTGCATATATTTCATTTCGATTTAATTCTATTGCTCTAGGTTGTTCGCTCTGGTCGGAAACTGCAAGGTCTCAAACTTCCCTTTTTAATTGCAGGCAGGGGTGCTGTTTTGGACTTTGAGGAGTCGATAAGATCCTCTAAGGTCTTGCAAGGTCAAGAAAATGTAGTTTTACCTTTCTGTAGAGGTGATCGTGTGAACCGACACCTCGATTTCGGTATGCAACCTACCACCACCACATTTAGTCCTGTACCAAACAGAGTGGAAAATGTTAATTATGGCGAGTACGTGAGAAACAGCGTGCCCTCCAACTTCACAGGCTTTCTGGAATCCAATTGGTTTCCTAAGGTCTTGCAAGGTCAAGAAATTTGCTCATTCAAATCTCTAGCTGGGAGAACTAACCCGGATCTTGGTGTATGGTCGAAACCTCAACACGATCACAACCCGCATCAGAGACCAACTCCCAGCTTCTATCCCCTCGCTTCAGAAGGTTCTAGAAGCTTGACCGTTCCACACAAGAACATCCCTCTGGTGCTATCCAACCTTTCGAATTTTCGGACAGGAAATGATGTTCTTAGCCCCACTTCCATTCTGAGTGGGACGAAAGCTGATGTAGATCGAATGCCACGTCTGAATGAGCCAAGAGTGCTGGAGAGAACGTCTGTGCCTGCAACATCATTAATGCATAATGTGAGCAGCGAAAACAACTTGAAGGAGAAAGTTCCGAACTGCAAAATATTCGGTCTTTCCTTGACAGAAGATCCTGCTACCATTAATCTACAGGGTCCTAGTAAGAGGAGCTGTACAAAGGTAATTTCAGTTTTGGTGAAGGTTGATTTAAATAAGCTTTTCTCGAGACTCAAAAGGGATTCCTTGCTCGTTGGTAGGTTCACAAACAAGGCAGCTTAGTGGGAAGAGCCATCGATCTTTCACGGCTGAACGGTTATGATGATTTGCTGGCTGAACTGGAGAGGCTGTTCAGCATGGAAGGACTCTTGCGCGATCCCAACAATGGATGGTGCGTACTGTACACCGACAGTGAGAATGACATGATGGTAGTTGGCGATGACCCTTGGCAGTAAGTCCTACAGAATCACATATATAAAAATTGTGAGCTCTTTTCTTGAGTACATATCCTCATTGTTAATGTTCATGTGTGAAAATTGCAGTGAGTTTGTTGAGGTGGCTACCAAGATTCATATATACACACAAGAAGAGGTGGAGAAGCTGAGTGTTGGAATGAACAGCGACGACACTAAGAGCTGTCTGGAGGAAGCACCATCAGCAGCAGCTGATGTGTCAAAGTCTTCGTCTGTAGGACAGCCCGATTCTTCTCCGACAGTTATGAGGATGTGATGAACATGGCTCGTTGTAATCTGGTATGCGCTGCTAGTAAATAAAGATTGCGGGTGCAGTTGTGCGTTCGTGATCAATAAAAACGATGAGTGTAGGTTTATTATCGTGTATGATATGAATGCTATTTTCTCGTGTTGCGACTTATGCATTTCTTTTTGAAAAAATGACTAACGTAAACGGGACGGACGAAATAGTAAGTGCGAAGAAATCTAATGTTTTTGTTTGATGAAATTTGCAACTTGCAATGGAGGTCTTGCTTCTTCTTTTCTCTTCCACACACACATGGCACTATACGAAATTCAATAAGATGCAAACTTTAATAGCATAAACGCACAGCTGTTCCACAATCATTCTCCCTTAGAGAAGAAGTTAGATATGATCAATAAAAAATACTTATATAAAATTGAAACTAGAACCAGCAAATGGAAAAGAAGCAACTAGGAAGAGGAGGTGGTGCGGCGAACGGTGTTCCATAGTTCAAGGGCGGCATTCCAAAGGGAGGCGGAGGCGACGCCGACAGCCAGTGCCTGCGGGTAACTGGGCTTCGAATCGAGCTTCGTTTCCAGCAGGACCAGACGGGAGTGGACGGCGTCCAGCTTGGCCGAAATCACTTGCGGAGAAGAATTCGAATTCGAATTTTTCCCTGAATTGGAATTGGCCGCTATGACTCTGAAGAGGGCGCCCTGCAAATCCCCAATCACTTTGAGCGAAGCATCCTGAGTCGCCATCCCCTGCTTCTCGTAGTGCGACACCAACTCCTGAGGGCTCGGCATTTTTTTGCTCTTCTTCTTTATCTTCTTCGTCTCGCTCTTTTCCGCCGTCAGTCCCGGTGGTTGCATTTTCTCCATCACCGATTCAATTAGCCCTAATATCCCCTAACGACGACAAGGAAGGAAGAACTCGAGCAGAGAGGGTTTTACTCTTTGAGTAGTCTTAGATAAGTGATGGAAGCAGGAAGCAGGAAGCAGCTCAATAAAACAAGGGTTTTAGCCGTCTATTGCTTTTTTTAATCATTTTCCTATTCTGTAGCCATATATTGACGAATATTTTTAGTCCTTCATTCACCAATTAATTATTCAATAAATTATACTCTCAGGTTCCACTAAGCTTGACACGTTTTATTATTTTAATACACTCAATTGAATATAAAACGTGTCAAAATTAGTGTCACGGAACAAGTATATAAACTAAATCTTACACCTTAATTTAAACAATCTATGTATATAAAACAGGACATCAATGACAATTTTGAAAATAGACTAATTTAAATAATTAGACTAAAATTTATGATAAGAGTATGTTTTTATAGATATTTTTTTCTTTTTCTCTTTCTATAATTCATTATTTTCTTCTTCAAATTATCATGTTACATTAAGCAAAATATATAAAATATACATCATGAATAAAAGGTCAGGATAAAAGCTTTATTTGCTTGAAGTCCAAATTCTAAAAACGAAGAAGCTAGCTAAATATGACATTTGTAGGAATCGTGCTTTATAAAATAAATATATATATTTGTTTTATA
>JAPKLX010000003.1:3751408-3775261 GCA_026898415.1 Leonotis leonurus | reverse complement strand
ATTATTTATTTTATTCTTCCCAAATATTCCACATATATATCCTACAACATTTTCTTCAGAATAATTGACATTCATAGGAGGCTAGAGCTTGAATCTCCATTCCCTATATTGTCGAAAGATTTAAGCTTAATTACAAGTAGAAAATATAAGAGAGAGAGAGAGAGGAAAGAAACAAATACCTTAAAGGATAAAATGTTGGGGAAGAAGAATTTGTTTGTTTGTGTGCACCATCAAAATTTCCAACGTAAGAGGACGATGCCTATAGAGTATAATTGCGAAACACACTATACTCTAGCAGGCATCATCTCTCCTGCGTAGGTAATTTTTTGTTGATGTTCATCATCATGTGCTTATAATGGAAAATTTTCATTGATTTTGGAGTGAGATTCTCACATATACATATATATGTGTGTGTATACACACTATTTTCAGTTTCATTGTTAGAATATAAAATAAACAACTTGCTCTGAGTTGTAAAAATGAGGCTTTTTATGGGGTGGGTAGAGTGTTGATTTTCTTGTTTTATTATAAACGTCCCTTCTTGCCAGCTCAACATCTTATGATGTCATCTTGCATGCGTATATAAGCCAAGTATGTGACCGAGCTGAAAGCCCACCGTTTATTACTAGGTCTCTTTATTTCAAATAGATTTGGCCACATTTTAAACTTAACCTTTTTGTTATATCTAACACAAAGAATATGCCTAAGCGGCTTACCCTGTTTGAATACATCATGCAACTTAACTTAATATTATTGGAGCAGTTTTATAAAATATAATATTATTTCTCTCTCTCATTGATATATGCATACATACGCTACGCCAGGATGTATAATAATAATGATGCTGATGTTATGTTTTCCACGTCATAAAACCTTTTTCATCATTAAATAATAGGGTAAAAATTAAATCTACCCAATTAACAATACATGTATGATAAAAAAAAACCCAAAATTTAACTATAGTCTATACATGTACAAATTACCCACTTCTTGAAAAGTGGTCAAACATTAACAAAGTGGGACCCACACATTTTGATTTACCTTCTTTCTCCCTCTCTCATTCTCCCTCTCTCTCTCTCAGTCTCTACTCACACCATACACAATCGTTTGGAAACCTCCATTACCGCCGGCGCCTCCTTTCTTTGCACAACACCTCCCCAATCTCTCCATGGCCAACTCTAACGACGAAATTCCCCAACATATTCAGGTAATCTTCAATCCTAACCACAATTCATTCCAATTTGTTGAATAAATATGGATTTACAATACTCTTTTTCGTGAATTATTGAACTGTTAGTGTGATATGTTTCGCGTTTTCCTCTTTTCTTTACATAATGTAGTTTTATATCATGTGTAGAACCGGTGGCACAAGAGCATCAACAGGTGGTGATGCCAACCACCGGTTGCAGCATTATTAATGCTTTGACCACCGGTTGTAGGGTTTCTATACATATCAGTATATTCTGATTCTGAAAATGTTACAACCGGTGGTCAAATGTCAAGGAAT
Source organism: Leonotis leonurus (assembly GCA_026898415.1). NCBI lineage: Eukaryota > Viridiplantae > Streptophyta > Magnoliopsida > Lamiales > Lamiaceae > Leonotis > Leonotis leonurus. Next base: position 3,773,754 of record JAPKLX010000003.1, on the reverse strand, counting down.
AACAACGACCGGTGGTGGATCCCTTCCACCAGTGGTTGCTTGTCATTGACATTTGACCACCGGTTGTTGCCTCTTTTTGCTTGTATTTATTTTTAATTGCATTAAAGTATCTCGTGTTTACTTAAATGTCAAAATTTTGTAGGAATCGGAGCGTCCGTGGTACCGTCGGCCCGAATCACTCAATCGAGTGTCGCAGGTGAACACGTACTACATGGTTGGCCTGTTAGAGATTGTCAGGGATACCCTAGTTGAGGTCGGGGGCCACGAGCTGCTCGAAAGGTTTCGGAACGGGCCGTTTGGCCATTTTATCGGCTGGGCACCGGGCACGCTGTCTTCTCAGGCGATACACAGCCTCACTTGCCGCGCTATATGGTCAAAAAGGGAAATTTGGTTCCACATCAACGGGTCTGATGTGCAGTACACGGTGCGGGACCACGCACTGATCACGGGTTTGAGATTCGGGGCGTCAAACTTCGACAGTACGGCCCCCTGCGATCCGAGCGATGTACGTCTATTTCGGATTGCGTGCGGCGGTGATCTACGTATGACCGCTGCGGACTTGGTGAACCGCTTCAAGGGCGGAAGACGCATCCCCAGCGCCGATGACAATATCTACATCGGCATAGCCCACGTGCTCGTGGCATATATCTTCGTCTTTGGGCAAGACGGCCAGAGGGTAGCTTTCCCGTGGCTTTGGACACTAGCCGGCGACATGGAGAGATTCTACCGGTATCCTTGGGGTGCGTACTCTTACAAGATCCTACGGAACTATGTGAGGAAGATGCCGGACAACAAGAAGTACCACTTTTACGGCCCGGCATGGGCATTGATGATATGGGGATTCGAGATGATTCCCGGGCTAGGAGCGTTCGCCGGTAGAGCCCGTGGAGGCGAAGGTTTGTATCCGAGATGCCTTCGGTGGAATTTTCGGAAGAACCCGGATACTGCAGACTTGCTCGCTTACTTCGAGGATTTGGAGGTATTTTAATAATTAGATTCGTAAATATTTCTATTTCGTATTGTTATTTGTTATTTAATATACTTATAATTCTCGTGTTTGATGCAGGTATATGATATGAACAACTTAGAGATCGAGCAGGACGAGATGGAGCTACCGTGGACCGTGTCTGTCCGGTGCCCGAATCCGATCTCGGTGCAGTATGCTCCGCTGACCAGCCTGACTGCGAGGAATCCGGCCGATGTGCGTCGTTCTAAACATCCGCCGCCACCTGTAGTGATGGAGGAGGTTCACGGCCCTCGATCTACACGGAGATCGGGACCGTCAGTGGTTGAGGAGATACCCGAGCCGTCAAAGAGACCACCCCGACGACGTCGTTCACGACTGCCTCCCACTGATTCTTCATCGAGCAGCAGTGGAGGTCGTCCTCCGAGATGTTCCACTGATGATGCAGGCCGCATCAATCGGTCTGAGCTTGCAGCCTTAGAGAGGCGGATGCAGAGGCATATCGATACCCGGATGGATCAGGTGCAGAGGAACATCGATTCCCGGTTTGACCAGATGAAGAAGTGGATGACAGGTCTGGTTGACAAGATGATGTATGGCACGTCACGACGGAGTTCTCCAGTGATCGATACTTGGAGACGCAGCCCGTCGATTACTGACTCGGCTCGTCAGTCGGATGCTGCAGCTGGCGATGATCATGCTCGACCATCTACCGCCTCGTTGTCCGAGCACTTGAGCACGATACCCGAGACATCAGGCTCATATCCGGAGCACTTGTCTGGACAGATCGAATCGATGGCCCCGCCGATATACACAGAGGCTGTCATACCCCCCAGCTCGGGTACGATCTTCACTTCAGCTGCCGAGGATTTGGCGAGAGCTTTTGGATTAGATATCCCCCAGTCTAGCTCTTTTGCGCCGTCCAGCTCTTATGCGCCGTCCAGCTCTGACGTTCCGTCCAGCTCTTACGTTCCGTACAGCTCTTATGCGCCGTCCAGCTCTTATGCGCCGTCCAGCTCTTTCGATCCATCGGCGATCGATGCTCCATATGTGACGATGCGGGATTCCACATCTTCTTTTCAACCCCAACAGGTAATTTTATTTTGTTTTCGCTTTATTTCACCTATTATCTAGTTTCAGTTTTCTAAGTTTTTGCATTAATTTAAAGTTACCCGCGATGGGGCACATTGATAGTGACTTTGTGCCCGTGGAGGAGTTCATTCAGGAAGAAGTTCAATACGAGCCTCCACAGGAGCCTACTTATCCAGATGAGGTCACATGCCAAAAATTCAAACGTTTTAGGGGGATGTCTCGGAAGAAGTCAGTGATTACCATCGAGACTGAGTATCCTCTGACAGTTGGATGGTTCAAGAAGATGATCGACTTCGAGGAAAATTATTTTTGTGAGGTAAAAAACTTTTAAAGTCGAGTTTTCATGTGTTTTACATTACATTTCATAGCTTAACGACATTTGTTTTACAGACAGTCGACCTGTATATGATGGCACTTCAATCGAGATTGATACGGGGCGACCACGTTTATCCCGGTCAAATGAAGGGGAGAACAATCATTTGCACAACCGAGTATTTCGTAAGTTATTAATATGCATGTTTTATAGTTATTTAATTATGAATATGCATGTTTTATAGTTTGTAGTTGTATTTATTTAAATGATATTGATTTTGCAGAGGAAACTAGAGCATGGGTACGAGACTTGCCTCGCGGATATGACGAATCAAGGGGTCCAGTTCGAGCGATGGCATTTCACCGAGAGTTGGATAGACCTCAACTGGAAGCCAGCAACTGGGTTGTTGGATGTCATTCATGGCAAAAGATCGGGATCCACGGCCATGGAGTGGTGGAATGCGACAGAAGTATGTTTTAAAGTTTTTTAATTTATATGTGATATATGCATGTTTTATAGTTTTATAATTATGAATATGCATGTTAGCATGTTTTATAGTTATTTAAATTATGCATATGCACGTTTTTTAGTTTTTAAATATATATGTGATATGTGAATGTTTTCTAATTGTAGGTGATTTTTTCCTAATAATCATCCTCTAACTGAGGGCAATTAGAACTAGAATGATCGGTCATGCCACAATGACGACATCCTCGACTTCCTCTACTTCTTCTTCTCGATGTCTCACCTCCTGATCTACGTCTACTAAGTCTCGGTCGACCAGGCATTCTTATAGCTTTATTCGGCAACACTTGCACATTAGCCACATCGACCGATAGATCCCAAGTACTCCTATGAGGTACACGTACAATCTATACTCTATAGGTTGCTGCTCACGCTTCTCGACTGTAGAATTTCGCAATAAATTGAGGTATCGGCAGTCCGGCATTACTGAATAAAAAAAATAATGATAAGAAACAGATTATGAAAAACTAAATTAAAATTCGCTATAAAGAAAATTATTACGTACTTTATCGCCGCGATCGCATGGGAACAAGGAATTATATCAAACTGAAACTCCATGCACTCACATGTTAATGCCTTCAGATCAACCGTAACCGGCCTACTACTTGTCACAACCTTAAATGTATTACAGTCCACACGATCTACCGTGTATGCACGAGATCTCTCAATCTGCACTTGCAACTTTCGTCTGACCTCTGCAGGAAATTCATGAAATTCCTGAGCTATTTTCTGACGCCTTCCATCAAACCATTCTTCCATAATAAGTCTCACTGCCTCTACGCATGAGCAGATAGGAAGTCATCGGGCCCACAATAAAGTTTTGTTGAAGCTTTCGGCTGCATTAGAAGTTAGAAAACTATACCTCCGGACAGGGCACATCGATCGAGCCCACTTGGTAGGCCCAACACTCATCAGATAGTCGTATGCATTAGGCTTTGATGCCTGTATCGCGCTCATTGCTCTATTGTATTCGTGTTGCCTGTATGTGTATGCGGTTTTCTAAAACAAACCAACAGTGGTCTTACCGAATCGTTTAATCTTGCCGCTAAGATGATAGTAGCACAAACAGTGTTTCGCTTCAGGAAACACGATGCCGACGGCATGCTCAATCGACACGTGTGCATCAGATACAATCACGGTGTTCGGCGTGCTACCATACGCGCTCTTGACTCTAGAAAGAAACCATAACCAAGACTCGTGATTCTCTATCGGCCCAATACCAAATGCCAATGGGAGCACATGCTCGTTTGCATCCTTCGTTACTGCAACAAATAGTATGCCATTGTTCTTGCCCTTAAGGTGAGTGCCATCCACGACTATCACAGGCCTCATGCACAAAGCAAACACGGCTCTACAAGCTCCAAGAGCGACAAATAAATGTCTAAATCTACCATCAGGGCCGACATCGAGATCAGTGAGTGTACCTTGATTCATCACTTTAAGCATATGCAGATACCCAGGCAACAGCTGAAATGACTCCTGATACTTGCCGTAAATCATCTCCAAAGCTTGATTCCTCCCCCTGAGCGCAACATCGTAACTCACATCCATGCCAAAACACCTCCTAAGCTCCTCCTGAATAGCCTTCGGTCTCATGATCTCATTTGCATTGCGCATCTTCTTTGCAAAATAAGCACCTATCACCTTCGAGTGAACCTTTCCCGGAGCAATATTAGCTATGTCATCCACACATGTTTGATGTGCGCAAAACTGCGACACGGCCCACATACCTCCATGACAATGAGCACGCAACATGAACGAGCAGTCAGAATACGATTTGCAGACCCAGTGCAGTCGATATGTGTCTGATCTAATGACTCGGTACTCAGCTCGTCTCTCCAGGTTCCACATTCCAACAGCAATATTCAAGTCTTCCTTGTCGTTGTAGATCGACCCCTCAGCTAATTCTTCAAGTGTAGGGTTTTCCTCGACCAACACGTCACATGTCGATGTCAGAGCATTAGGAGGGATCATTAGAACCATCCAATTACTTAAACAACCTTCTGTGTTAGGATTGTACTCCACATCACCATCGACATCTGGATACATCATCTCAAGGACTCTTCTCATACCTCCTGCCTAGTGCATCCATGCTGCGAATTCGGTGAATGTAGCACTATTCAAAGCACTGAGTCGTTCTTCTTCGGAAACGGACGAAGAACGCTCAGAACTCCCTTCAGAAGCTACATAATCATCATCATCATCATCGTCATCGTCACCATCTTCATCTGGACATGTGTTCAGATCAGGAATTCCAGTTGGCTGGTGAAACCAGTCAGAAGATGTCGCCACCCTTCTGATGTCATCGAGATCATCCATTCAGTCAGTATTTCGCGATGTCCCGCCTACTTCATAAGATGACACATCGAAATCGGCATACACTATAGGAGACGGGTGGTTCCTACAAAAAACTTGGAGTTCTTGATCGGTGGTCATTCGAAATTTGATAAGCCGACCATTCCTCGATCTAGACAAATAGGAGATCTCGTATTGTATGCCAAGTGAACTCCACATGTATTCAATGCAGCCTCTCAAACATGATATCATGATGTTATTCATCGGGAGAGGTGCTATCCTATCCTCACCATCCGTGTACGTACACCCAACCCAAGTTCCCCCAGTTTTCACGGTCACGTACATGTATTCCTCCATCTGCATCGACATTTATAAGAAATTAACAACTACAAAGATTGAAAGAGCTGTAAAACACTACAACCGGTGGTTAAATGTGCAAAAATGTCAACAGCCAGTGGCTTTTATCCACCGGTGGATGCTTGATTTCAACCGGTTGTTGTTGATTAAGGTTTTAAACATGCTTTAAAACCTGAAACAACGACAACCGGTCGCTGGAGGTGAAAAACATTCAACAACCGGTGGCCAAGGACCACCGGTGGGTGGTACTTGTGCAACCGGTTGTCGTGTTACACAACCGGTGGTTAAAGGTCAAGATTAAGTAACAACTGGTGGTCCTATGGCCACCGGTGGTTGCTCTTGTGCCACCGGTTGTCTATTTTTACCAAATAAAATAGAGGTTAATAAGTGAATACCTGATTTTTTGGCAAAATCTCTTCAGATAGATGAGATCGAGCTTCAAACCGAATGATGAATTGATATGCTTGAGAGAATATTTAATTGGGAGTTGGGAGAAATGTTAGTCAAATTATAATTATGATGTTATCATTCAAAATTTAACTAAATTACTTTTGCGGAAATCAAGACATTGTGGGAGACATTTTTCTTGTTTTTATAAAAAGTGGGTATTTTGTGCATGTAAGTTTATGTTTAGGTTACTTTCTACATGAACCATTTAAAAATTGAGTATTTTTACCCATTATCACTAAATAATACTCCCTCCGTCCGACTAAATTTGACACAATTCTTTTATTTGGACGTTCCATTAAGTTTGACACATTCCTAAAATAGTAAAAATTATTCATTTAAAAAGGTGTGGACCCTACCACCTTTATTACTCTTATACTACTTTATACACTCTCAATAATCATGCCCAAAAATTTTATGTCATGCTTATTAGGATGGAGAGAGTACAACATAAGATATCACACAATTAGAACATAAGATAGCACACAATTAGTCAACAGTGGATCAAATTCGGTGTCGAATTTTTGCTTATTTCTTCTCAGTGACAGTCTTCTTAGTCTTCTATTATGCTATGTTCCCCAATCACCAGAATGAATAATGCTTTTAATGTTTTGTCCTGCTATCCTTTCCTTTATTATTGCTTGTCAATTATCAAACCACCCCTATTCTTGTATTGTCATATACCTCCTTAATAAAAAAACCAAAACCACACTTTAAATCTGTCAAAAAAGTAAAGATAATATACTTGTTACGTACATGCTCAGTCATTCTTCTAAGAAAATTAAAGAAACAACAGAAAATGCTATTGAGCCACTGCGGGCTTCCAATCTGTCTTTCTGGGATCTCGCGTTCTCTTCCTCTCTCCCAAGAGTATCTCTCTCACTCTCTCTAACTCACACACAGTCACGCACAAGAAAGCATAGATTGGTCTGATAATTATTGTTGGTTGTCCAGTTTTAAGATGAATGATCATGGGAGGAGGAGGGAGATCATAAAAAAGAAGAAATTCCAAGAACATATGGTGTTACTCGAGATTATCAGGGCCCAGAACAGAGAGGTTTCAGGCAATAGAGGTGAGAGCAATGAAGGGGGTGCTAATAATGGTAAGAGCACAGCAATGACACATGAGTTTTCTTTCATTTCTCTCACGGTCTCACCTGCACAGCAAAAGCTGCATAACCATAACCACTATAGCTCACTATTTTTTATTAAGTATTTTAGTATTATTAAGGGTCCAGTCTTCATGTTTTACATTATGAATGTTACATCTTACAAAGGTTGGTTACTACAAAGATCTAACTCTAAGCTCCTTTTTCGGCAATCCTTCTCGTGTGCGTGTGAGAGAGAGAGAGATAACATAAGAATGGAGATTTTTGCCTAGAGCAAAATAGGGTCTATGAGAACTGACACATTGCTTGCAGTTGCAGCATGATAATTCAACATGAACAAGGTATGCTACACCTAAATTCTGAACTTACAATAATCTGAACGGGCTTGATTATATTATTTATAAGCAAGTTTCGAAAATGAATCAAGAAGTCAGAAACATTAAAAAGCAGGCAGCCATCGATGAGAATTTCTAATAACTGCAAACTGGTATATCATCAGTACTTTACACTATACATGTCATATGAGCAATTATAATAGAACTCGGAGTCCGACTAAGAGTGCTACACCAGGATACCATATTACTCATGAAATGAAAGAAAAAACAAATTTTAATTGTACTGCACCAAAAATTCATGATATAAATATTCTCCGGGCTATATGTTGCCAAGCACAAGATTTACATCAAGTTCAACCTTATTATCATACACAATTAACTCCTATAACACCAAATCATCGGCCTCAAAGCATGACTCATGTTACATATCTATATCCATTAAGTTCGCATCATGGCCGGAAAGAGTAAAACCTTACTCAGCTACAGTTGTTCGAAGAGGCAAAGAACTCTCAACTTCCTTGATCTCAGCGTTCCTTTCTGCAACAACTTTTGACATTCCAAACATCTGTTTAATGGTCAAGAGTGACAGTTAGAATCAAGTAGTACTACATTATAAGATAAATCTGAAATCTGAGGTGTGCAATATGCTACTATTAAGTCTTAAAAGACACCTTCTTGATTGTCTTTTGGAAGCAAGTCTTGTGTTCGTCCATAGAGGCATTGATGAATTCATCAATATGATCTTTCACGTCCTCCAGGAAAGTTGCACTTTCACTCTTCTTTTTCCGGCATGAAGTTGCAGCTGGAGCAGATGCTATGGATGATATCTTCTCAGTTGGAGCTTTTTCACTTGCCATTGGAGGTTATATAAACCTATAAACCATTTAGTACTTTAGTGACGACATTTCTTAGACTGCCATAAATGGAAGCAGAAAGCATGTGGCAGAAAAACACATTAAGGTTAATGAAAAAGATCAGGCGCATATTGCAACTACTGGAGAAATCATATGAAGGATGAATTGCACTAGTCTAGTGCAACCTGATAATTTCTTGGACCATCAATTGCTACTCTCAAATCTAGATGTATAAATGCAGCCCCATCGAGCACGAGAATAGAACTGCGAATCATCTTCATAGTAGGCATTACCTAATCATGTTCCAGTAACTCCGTTATAATCTACATGTCCCAATTTACCTCTCAACAGTAAAAGAAAAAAAAAACTACATTTGAACGCCGCTTCAAGAGAATTTTCTAAATCCTAATAAAAATTCCCCATTGTCAATTATTTTAAATAAATGGAATCCGAATCCAACCAAATCGCCACAGCAAGAAATGAGTAACAGTAAGAGTTATCCAAACAGCCATCAGTAAATTAGCTGCCATGGCTCTCAAGTCATTCTCCAACATCCATTACACAAAAACTCAGTGCAAACCATAATTTTTCCAGTGAGAAACGTCTTCTTCTGATTAGCCTTATTTAAAACAAACTAACATCACATACTTACAGATACAGGCGGTCTCCCATTACATACATAAGCGAAGAAACAATTCAGTAAATAAACAAAAAACACGGTCTAGTTTCAATTTGAATCTCACGTAACTGCTCGAAAAAATACCGGGCAATTTAGAACTCTAAACAAAAGCAACAGAACAACTAAAAAAAACCGCGAAATCGAGCTGATTAAAGTGAAAAATTCTGAAAGAAGAAGATAAACGAATCGCAATATAAGATGAGAAAATTGCTTATAAGTTCTAACCGTCGAGGAAATTTAGATTTTAGAGAGGAACTATGATCCCGAGCGCTTTCCCTTCTTGCGAAATCAAAAGAGAAAATGGCCTTTCACAATATTGAATGTTCCAGAAAACGAATCCATTGATGGCAGATCCTTGCATTTCTATAAATTTACAGATATTGTGTAATGGGCCTTGAGCTTAGTGGGCCGTGTAATTTATCTATCTATACTAGATTCAATTTTAAACACAAAATACTATTGGTTAATTATAAGCCAAAAAGATTCTAAAAATTAGCTAAAAATATGAGTTAATGTATCAAAATAGCCCTTTTTGTTTGTAAAAGATAAATAATAGCCTTCCGGATAAAAAAGATAAAATATAGCCCTTTTTATTTATTTTGGACAAAAATGCCCTTTTCGCTAAACACACGAATCCCGCGACCTCGAGGTCGCGAGATTCGTGTGTTTTACGTGAATTATATACAAACACACGAAACCCGCGACCTCGAGGTCGCGGGAATCGTGTGTTTTACGTGAATTGTTAAAACACACGAAACCCGCGACCTCGAGGTCGCGGGATTCGTGTGTTTTACGTGAATTATATACAAACACACGAAACCCGCGACCTCGAGGTCGCGGGATTCGTGTATTTTACGTGAATTGTTAAAACACACGAAACCCGCGACCTCGAGATCGCGGGATTCGTGTGTTTTATGTGAATTATGGACAAACACGCGGGATTCGTGTGTTTTAGCGTTTTCTTAACAACACACAAACACAAGCACACTCTACACACACACGAGCATACACTAACACACACACTAACAAACATGAACACACACACTCCATACTTACACACACACGAACATACACTACAACACACGAACTCACACTCCATACACACACACGACACACACACGACTCAAACACACTACACACACGAACACACACACACGAACACGTAAACGCACACGAACACAGCACACTACATACACGAATGACCCAAACACACATGCACACACACACGAACACATGCACACTACATACACGAACACATGCACAATCCACGAATCCCGCGATCCCGGACTCGCGGGATTCGTGTGTTAAAGAAAATACACACTACATACACGAACGTACACTAACACACACACATACATTACGAACATAAACACAAAATACACGCACGAACACACACACACACGACACAAACATACTACACACACGAACACAAACATGCGGAGTAAATTCCCCACCTCTCCTCTCACAATCCAAGCGTCGGTAACTGTTATTTTTTCTCCAACAAAAACTCAATGGCGAGCGCTGAACGACGAGGACGAACGACGAGCAACAATAATTTTTTCTCCAATAAAAACCCAAAAATATGAAGAAAAAAAAATAGAAGGGTAATTTCGCCTATTATTTTAAAAAAGGGCTATTATTTATGTTTATTATACTTAGGGCTATTATTTATCTTTAATATTAAAAAAAGACTATTTTAATTTTCGCCCCTAAAAATATTGTGAAAGATAGATAATAGTGACAAAAATTCTAGCCACAAGACAACTCAAACTATAGTTTCTAAAAAAAAAAAACCTCTAATAAGAAAGTAAAGGAAAGAATCTCCATTTTATGATAAATCTGGTTGGATGGCTATTCTCAACTGACGAATGGCACACTAGAAGCAATCCGAATTGACTATACGTGTTACATTTCATATTACATCAATAAGATAGTGACAATAATTAATGGTGTGAGATATAAAAAATATAGTTTTCTTATATATACCCTAAATCTTAAACCCTAGTCATGCCACATGTCACGATCTTATTAATACAATAGGAAATGCAACACCGTTAGGCAATAAATAATATCGTTCGCACTAGATGCGATAGTGGATGGAAATGCAACCCTATATTTAAACTGGTACGATTCCTTCGTACTCATATGAATTATCGTAAATACCCTTCTACTTAAACTACTTAAATTTAATCTTAAACCCTAGTCATGCCACATGTCACGATCTTATTAATACAATAGGAAATGCAACACCGTTAGGCAATAAATAATATCGTTCGCACTAGAGGCAATAGTGGATGGAAATGCAACCCTATATTTAAACTGGTACGATTCCTTCATACTTATATGAATTATCGTAACCTTCTACTTAAACTACTTAAATTTAATCTTAAACTACTTAAATTTAATTTAATCTTAAACTACATGATTTATTATCATAAATACCCTTCTACTTAAACTACTTAAATTTAATTACCTAAATTTAAACTACTTAAATTTAATTATATGAATTTTAAACTACTTAAATTTAATTACTTAAATTTAATTACCTAAATTTAAACTACTTAAATTTAATTACTTAAATTTAATTATATAAATTTTAAACTACTTAAATTTAATTATATGAATAAATCAATTTAAAATTATATGAATAAATCGTTTTAGTAAATACCCTTCTATTTAATTACCTAAATTTAAACTACTTAAATTTAATTATTTAAATTTAATTATATGAATTTTAAACTACTTAAATTTAATTATATGAATAAATCGTTTTAGTAAATACCCTTCTAATTGAACTACTTAAATTTAAATTTCTACTTAAACTACTTAAATTTAATTATATACCCTTCTACTTGAACTACTTAAATTTAAATTTCTACTTAAAATTAAAATAAATCGTTATAGTAAATACCCTTCTACTTGAACTACTTAAATTAAATACACTTCATACCTATCATCTATCTTTTAGAATTTTTATTTTTTCTATTTTATATAATCACTCAAATACTAATAAGAAAAAAATGGTTTAATTTTATTTTAAACAAGAGGGTTCGTGGATTTCTAGGCCAAATTCAATTGCATGCAGACAACTATCTTTAAATTTCGATTTTTATGGTGTTGCCAACACAGAGGAAACGAACGATTAACATCCAACTTCAAATATACTATTATCCACTCTACATCTGTTGAATAAAAACCAGACTAATTACCAAAATTTTATTCTCAACAACATTACCCAGAATGGGTTTTGTAAAAGGACAACATGCAAGATCTATACAACGAAGCTAATATACAACTCCCGAAAGATACACAAGAATTAAAAGTACATACTAAAACACATCAGCACCACACACTCAAACTGCCAACGACCTCCCCTCTCTCGCCTCATCCGGCGGCGCAACCATGGCGGTGGGCAGGATCGTCGACTCCCGCTGCGCGTCGATGATCCAATCGAGACCCTCCTCGGGCAACCCGAACGAGGCCGCAAACTCGGGCCCTCTGAATGAGTGGAGCAAGGAGTTGGCCCCCACCAAGAACTGAGGCCAGTTGTACCGGGCCGAGGTCGTGAACCCGAAGAACTCAAAGGGGCCTGTGCGCGAGGCGATCTGGCAGAAGGGGAAGAACCTTGGTATCCAAAACACATCGCCCTCGCTAACCTTGGCATTCATGGCTAATCTCCCATCTGGATACACTACTTGGATGGTGCCACTCCCTTCCAACACAACTCCATACTCTGTTGCCATTGGATTGATATGTGGCGCCATCATCGATCCCTATTCCAGTACAACACAGCATAAGCCAGAGCATCGCATATTGTTGTGATTACGAAAAAGGAAAGAAGAAGGTGTTACCGCTGTGAGGTTAACGAGATAGACTCCGACGTCGTCGTGTCTGAGAGGGGAATAGTCCTTCTCATCGAGGGCGACGCTCCAGCCGTAGTCATTCTTGAAATCGGGCTTTCGATCGTACAGGTTGTAAGCATCGGGCCCTTTACCGCGTATTCTTGAACCCTTCTTGTCACCCTTCTTCTTGTCACTCCATTCTAAGAGAGTGGTCATCATCTTCCTGAAAGACCAGGTTGATCCTTGTGCTTCGGAGTCGTCCTCGTTGTCCGGTCTGATTCGGATAATTCGCTTCATTTGAGCCATCTTTGGTTTATGATCCATGTCCATGAATTTAGACCACGGTGAATGAGTTACATTCCCCAAGTAGATGATCGGGCCTTCATCCTGTCCCGAAAGCATATCCGCCACTTCCTCTTCTGTCACCTGATGACCAACAAACATCCTAGTTCAAAGACAACCCATTATTTCAAAGCAGAAGTGAATTCTAATGAGGAGAGTTACTACATTGAATGCAGTTGACAACGTTCGACGATCAAATCCAGAAAGCACAGACTTGGGATACTTTCCACCACCGATGTAGAAAGGCTGCATAAACAAACACATAGTTAAACTTAAAACTCGGTGCAAGTGCAATAATGTTGAGTCTTTTATATATTTTTATTTATTTAATAAACCTGGAAAGTGTCGGGTGAGAAACTGTCGGATGTGTCAATACTGCAGATTATATGAAGGCGCTGGCCTTCAGCTTCATTAATCAAATAAAAAGCGGATCCTGCACCGATTCTGTATACGTCTCCCATCTTCAACCTCCTCTCCACCAGTTCATCTTTGTATATATTCCCAACTCTTGCTTCCCCTGCAGATGCAATCATATTCTTAATGAACTAATTCAATAAAGAAAGGCATGCAGGGAGGGAGAGAGAGTAGTACTGACCTCTGCGAACGAAGAGAATGAGGCTGGAATCGAGATATTGAGGGATGAACATGGACTTGGGCTCCATGGTGATGAAGCCAATGTGCATAGGGCTCCTCACGGACTTGCTACCGAAGCCCTTCACCATTTTCATTGTACCCGCATCAGTAGTGACTACAGACTTGGAATCGTGCAGCAAGAACCAGTCGTCCCCCTCACGCCGCCCCGTTCCGCCCTCATCTCCTCCTCTTCCTCTTCCCCTTTCCGACCACGGGTCTTCTTTCCGGCCTCTTTCCGACCATGGTTCGTCATCGTCGCCGCCTCTTCCCCGCTCTTCTTCCCGGCCTCTCTCCGACCATGGCTCGTCTTCGTCGCCGCCGCCTCTTCCCCCGCGCCCCGACCACGGCTCGGGGTCATCCTTGTAACCAGACACGGCAACCACCAGCGCCACTAAGGCCACCACCACCACCACCACCAACCCCCTACTGATCTTGCCCATCAACTGATTTTATCTATATATGAGCGACGATCTTGAAATGGTATTTGGATTTGTGATGAAAGCAAAGATGAATTGATTTGCATAGTGAGAGTGGTGTGTAGGTATATGTAGAGAAAGAGGGAATACAGATGTCCTCATGCATGAGTGCTTGGCCTCGCTGGCCTTCTATGCTCAAGACACACTTTACATCAGACCCTCATGCACTGCAACCTCTAATGTATTCAATCCAATTATATATGCTTTTTGCATTCCACACGTACATAAATTAATTTCACCAATTAATTGATAATTTTAATACTCCAATTAAGATGAGAATGATTTACTGTTTCACTTTTGTCACACTCTTCATATTTTATCGTAAATAAATTCTATTATTTTATTTTTATTTTAATTTCATTTTCACATATTTAATTTGATTTTATACTTATTATTAAGATCCATCTCATAGAATATATAATTATTTTGTAGTATTGAATAATATTTTAATTGATTTTACGATTTATAAATTCCAAAATAGAATATATAATCTTTAAATATTTTTATTTTTTAAACAATAATTAGTTGTGATATATTATATTATAGTAATAATTTTTTAATTTTTAAAAAGGGGCAAATGCTAAAATACCCATTTTGATAAGTAAAAGATAAAAAATACCCACTTAAAATAACTTGAATAACATGATGAAATTCATGAGCACATGATGAAATTCATCATGTTATTATAAAAAATGGGTATTTTTTATCTTTTATTTTTAAGTGGGTATTTTTTATTTTTATTTTATAAAAGTACCTATTACCCCTTTTAAAAATATGAATTAAAATGATAAACCAATGTGTCCTTTTCACTATAAAAATATGTCCAGAAATAAGTTACTTCAATTAACCAATGTGCCTTTTCACTATACTCTATCCTCTAAAAACACTTTAGCTCCTCCCCTATCAAATTATACATTGTTTTACCTCAATTCATCATCTTCTTCTTCTGCATATGCAGACACATTCTCTTCTTCACTTGCTGCATCTCTGTAGATCTCTTCACTCATTTCATCTTCGACAAAAGCTCGATCCTCGTTCGCAATCAGAGGGCCTTGAGCATGACCGAAAACCGTTGCGAAAATCTGCCGATGGCATTCATTGCAGAAGTAGAAGTAGCTACAATGGCCCTCGTATGGGAGCTTATGTACAATGGCATCCGGTAGGTCCCGTTGCAAGAACTGGCTCATTGGCCGAGGGACGATTGTATCCTCAGCTCCCTATTCAACATGAGCCAGTGACGTAGTTAGTAGGCGCTCACTTTGCATGATATATATGATCAAGCATTCAAATGATTAGGCAATGAACAAGCTCAAGATCATCCAATCCATCAACTTTAGATGCATCTATCATCTATGATTCAAGCAACATATCCAACATTTCTCATGATTCATGCATGCAAAGTTTCATTGAACAAGACAATCCCATACCTGCCACAAGTGTATAGGGCCAAGAAAGCCGCTTAATCCTTTTTCTGCACGAGTGTAGAGCGATTTTAGCCAAGCAAGAACGCCGTTTGCTGCGCCCGTTGAGGTCACCAATGCTGAAACCCCAATCTGAAACCTGTAACACAGCTTCCTCAACGAATGGCCTAGCTTTTGCCTGCCTAACGGATTCCTTGACGTTTCTCTGCCAAAATTCCTTGAAGGTTTTGTCTTCAACCACAGCTCTATCCTAGACAGGTCGTATCTTATGATGAGAAAACTTTCCCATCAATTCTCTCTATAGAGAAACTCTAGGCATAAACAAATTTTAAGGTGTCTGTAGCTAGCTACTCATGATATTGAACAGTAAATGGAAGTCAATATGATGGTTTTGAGTTAAAAGGACTCACCCTCTTCCCTAGTGAGACTGAAAGCCACGAATCTATTTCACCGTGGTTAATGTAACATATCCATAGCTGATGAGTCAAGGTCCCTCTTTGGGTCGGGATCACTCTCCCCAAATCCGGGTAGATCATATGTCACAAGGCGAATCCCAAACTCTTCCAGTAATGTACCCTTAACACCAGGAACACCTACTGTCCAAGAAACTTTTATAGATCTACTAGTTTTCCAAGAACAGTTTTAAGAAATTAGAAATTAGTGAAGATTGATGATTACCTGCTAGCCGGGATGAAAGAAACGAATGGGGAGCAACGATTGAATATCTGGCTTTACCGGAGGGGACACCCTGCTCGTGATAAGCTAAGCACCTCACGTCTGGAAGCAATATAAGGGTACCACTAGAAGGATGCACCTTCATCTTGTTAACCAATGGAGTTGTAGTTTGACTCATATTTACAATCAAAACTGTACCAAATAATATTACACTCTGTTAGTAGCAAATTTTCTGCCCAGAAATGAATGTTACCATAACACCTAAGACATCAATCTGTCATCTGTGTGTGATTCTTACGGCCTTAATCTATTTCCAAAAGCTCCAAATCTTCTGCAGGAGAAAGTAAGAATTCCGTTCTTTATTGATATGCTAAATTCTAACTGATTCAAATGCTTACTATTTACTAACAAGTTCATCAGACTGAGCAAATTAGGCAAGATTACGCTAAATATATCCTTCTTTCTTATAAAAGATTCTACATGTTGGCAGAGAGAGATGCATACTACTGAATCCAAGCCAATTATCTTACAAAAACTTATAATCTTTTTTTTTTTCTCTTGCACTATTTCTGCAATATAAAGACAATTCCAACATATCCACTAATCATGGAAAAGGTTGATAAATTCCAGAAAATACAGGTAAGATTTCTGAGACAATTCCCAATTCAGATTCACATTTACAACTGTTATTGACTACTGTTACTGTTTCTTCAGCAGTTAACATAAATAAAGATTCAAGTGGCAATCATCATATGATCACAATACACACACACACACAGAGAATGGAGAATATGTCATAGCCAGACCTGCAAGAGCAATAATCGAAACGCAGGCAATGACGGTCCACGAGTGAACCGGATCGCGATCTTCGGGCAAATATTCATTGAGAAACCTCAGTTTCCTCATAATTACAGAATCATCCCTCAACACTGTCTACTTCATCACATCCCTCACTCCCTTCCCGAACTCCACACTCATCTCCGCCGCCCTCTTCGCGAACTCCGCTACCTGAAACTTCCAGTCCCCCGCTGCCGCATTCACGGCGGCGGAGGAGGAAGCATACCTCATCTCATTATTAACAACACCCCTAAACTCGTTGACTTCAGACATCAACAGTCAACTGGATCCGTGGAAATTCTCGAACATAGAATCTTCAACACTCAATAATTCGAACCCAGATTCCAGAACGGCAAAATAGTTCGATCTTCTCCAAACTTCTACCGCACGTATTTGTGGATTGTGTATTTGTGCGTAGAAAAGTATTCATAATCGTATTGCATCAAATCTCATCAGAAAATGACAATCAAAGTAGACAAGCAAGCGCTGTCACTGTACAGATCATTACACAGTAATAATTGCCCCCATAATTCGTTTGCAAACATGGGTTGGTTCCCGCAGCTTACAGAGTTTTATGAGACATGTATGAGAGATAAATGCATAAAAAATTCAATATTTTCATGCTATCTTTGCATGAGTAGTTGCTGTTTGCCATTAATGGAACTTATATGGATGGCGTGGAAAAGGAGGTGGGGTGGGGGGGAATGCAATTTTCAGAATGCAGGGGGTGCAACTGCTGGTGCATGTTAGAAGGCGTGCCGTCGAAATGGGGCCCATCGCGCCGCCGAGAGAGGTGGTTGCGTCGTGGTGGGCCCGCGGAGAGAGGTGCCCGTCTTAACGTCCTTTCACCGCCCATTTCTGGCATTTTTCTGGCATTTTTATTTCGGGAAACAGTTTGATTTAGCCAAATTAATATAGCAAACACAAATTTTAACCATTTCTAATTTTATAATGAAATAGTAACCGTATTTATTTTTTCTTTATTGCCCTTTTATTAATTAATTAAAAAATTATTCTTCCATAATTATTATTTCTCCTTTAATTATTTTTTATCGGTGTATTGTATTAATAAATTATTATTATAGATTCATGCCTAGGGTTCATATGGTAGGATATAGTATTTAATTATAAACCAAATTTTATTTTTAAATTCTGTAGTATTTTGAAGGAATTAATTAGATGGAGGGTATTATAGACATAGAAGACTAGATTTATAATTTTTTATACTGCAGCTATTATTTGAGTTTACTATAATAAAATGGTTATTATAGAAGTTACCCCTTTTTATTTTTTTTTAAGACAATAAATCGGAAATTAAATTTATTGAGAAGTCGAATTAAAGACTTCATATTATTCAAAATTTCAATTACTTAATTAAATACTAATTACATAAACAACTACTCCTAATTGAATATAGATAAATATACATGGTTCATTAATCACACAGTCATCATATCAAACAATTAAAATCGAAATAATAATAGAAAAGATGTAACATTTCTGAATGAGTATAAATCATGATCCATTCTCAGATGGGAGTTACTCTGAATATATAACAAATTATTAGTCCAATGGATGCTAGAAAGGCATCACTGGATCATATTTTTGTCCCCAATCTTCAAAAGACACCAAGAAATCAAGTGAAAAAAAACGATTTTGCTATCTCTTTATTTCTAAACTGGAGCTGAACTTCAAAGAGTTCATCTGGAAGTCGTTCCCAAAAATGTTGAGCAGTCAATACTAATAGCCCCAATAATCATTTCTAATTTCGTCATCAAACTTCTTCCTGAGTTCAGGATGCTTCTCAAAGTATTCGTCAGCTGTCATGGTACTAAGCCTCTTCTGTTAACACCAAAACAAAGGAATTAAAATCCAGAAAGAATGTCCCATTGTTGTGTGTACGCGTGCACTTGGAATTTTTTTGGGGGAGGGGAGATATGGATTGAAGAAACTGCAAAACCATTATTTATCACCTTCAAATCCTGAACATCAGCAATTTCTTTTTCTAATCTTTCCGACTCCTTCAATGACTTCTGTTCAGCCTCTTTCAACTCTACCAACTGCAGTGTAAGAGAAAGTATATATGAGTCTACTAAGAACTTCAATGGCTAAGATTTTCTCATTGTCTAGTTAGGATTGCTGCTAATAACTAAGATGGATTACAGATGAAATATTGCATTCATTACGGTTGAAAGTTGAAATGTCCATATAGTACCAATTAAACATTTGTTTTTCTTAAGGAATGTACTGGAAACATCATCTGATATGTTTATACTAATATCCTAATACTCATGAAGTTATTCTAAAAGGTTGCTTTGGAGAATTATTTCCAGTATAGTAGAAGATTCTAGTTTGCTGATTAAAATTTGCAGCTGCAATAACCCAATATATCTTTTCCACTTAGGGGGTCAATGCTTTTGTTTTGTATTGGTTTTAACTTTTAAATACTTATGATGACATTCATCACCATCATGCATGTGAACTGTACAACTGAAATTTATCAGCTGCCAAAGCAGCAATCCCAACAAAATTTCTCAGCTTATATAAAGCGGAGAAACAGATATAGAATTTTCAAATTAAAGGAGAAGCATGGGAAATGCAAGGTAGCATTAAAGACTCACCAGAGCATCAAACTTAGGCTTGTACTGAGGAGTAACATTGTCAACATATTGTGGGATTTTAACTTCTGGACATAAATAATAGGCAGATAAAATTAGAAAATTTAAATGCAAAAAACAATCTTCCTGAAAAATTCCAATATATCCAACATAATTTATACATTGTGTGTCTGTGTTCTTCAGTTTACAGAAAATGAAACAACCAAACAGGTCGCACATACCATCATAAGCTTGCTTGTACATATCAACCAAACGAGATCCAATTCCTTTTCTGTAATACTCCCAGTCTACTGGTTCTGGTTCCTGCAATATTTAAAAAAATCAAGTTTTACTTGGTCATTAAGGCATCAGGGTGTATTCTAACTGGAGGAAGTAAGACCTGTAACCACTGAAATAAGATAAATGTACAGGACATTTCACAAAAATAAAAAGAACCGACATCTGGGCATAGAAAAGATCAACATGTCCTCAAATCTGACATCCAGATTGCCAAAAACTTGCGGAATTTTCAAATCTAAGTTAAAAACAGATAAGTGTTAAGTTCATATATTTGTGAACATAAATTTTTAAGTCACATTAAAAGGCAGAAAGTGGGGAAAAATCATATATTTAACCCAACATCATATATTGATTAATAGACATATACTGCAGAAGATATCAAGCTGCTAGATCGTGTGAGATGAAAGGATAATGGAAAAGACCAAATCTTAAAGATAGGCATCTCACCCTTATTTTCCTCTTCAAAATGACAGGGACATAGACTATTGCATACCGCTGCCTAAACTATTCAATCACATATTCACATCTCCTAGCTGAATTGGATCCTGCAATCTCGTACAAGGATGTTAACCGCCCATACCTCAGCTCCATTTTTATTTTATTCTTGGACGTAGAATGGTAGAAGTTCAAATATTTGACGGGAACGAAGCAATCAACGTGAATACAATGGGAGCCCTAGGTTCCAAATCCAGACCGTAATTCTTATCAATGGTTTAAAACACAACAAATAGAAAGAAAAAAACAAAATTATAAGAACACAATCCTCGAGCAAAACAATGTCATCAGCTAAGTTATTTCCAAACATCAACAAATAATGAGCCATTTTACCAGGCATCCGAACCTAACCCGACTATCTAAAGGCAGAAATTGAAATTTGAATAACCCAGATATCTCCATACAATGGACGAAACACTCGCGCGCGCACGCTAGCAAAATCAATAGATCTGGAATTTTGTTACACCTAACAAGTAACAATCAACATAAAAATACAAATAAAAGTGGGTTACGATATAGAACCTGGCTGAATTTTGTCAGGAGCTGAGTGTTAACCTCGTCGAAGGCGCGGCGAAGGGTGGCGAACTCACGGCGGGCATCGTCTGATACCAGCAGCTTCGCCATACCTTCCCAGTCGATAGTCCGGCCAGCCTTGAATGCCACGTCGGCCACCTTCTTCCCTGGTCCGCTCATTCTCTCTCTATCGTATTGATCTAAAGAGGCGATTGCAATTTGAGATTTTGTGAAATGACAGCGAAATGCTAGTCGGAGGCCTCAGCCTGTTTTGGGTTTGTTTCTAAATTCTAACCAAAAGTATGATAATACTCGCTCCACTCCCTTTCTTAAAGATTTAACCATTTAACACGGCGTGAATTTTAATAAAATTTAATTAATTTGAGTGATAAAAATATTATAAATTATTAAAATATAATTATTTTAAATGACGCCTAAAAAAAATGTTATTAAATAATAAAATATAATTAATTTGAATCGTAATAAAGATTGAACCCCACAAAAAAATGTAATAAATATTAAGTAGAAAGAACATATTTTTAAAAAATAGATGCATGTTTTTAAGAAATGGAGAGAGTAATATTTATAATTTTACTAATACATGCAACAAACATAATATTAAATATATTTTATACTATCAAACATTTCACCAGTGTTTCATAAATTGAATGAAATAAGTTATCCAAAATCTAATATCTTACGTTATAACGTTTTTCAAGAGGCGAATTTTTACAATTCAAAAGATAGTTTTATTTGATTACTTAAGAAAATAGTTCTATTTACAAAGACAAATCGAACACGAATTGTCGAGAAGAAAGGACAAAGAATATTGCATACAGGAAACACAAAAGAAAATAGTGCAGGACTCGCTTCACATGAGTTCGTTTTATTTGATTTCTGACGCTTTTGGCCGCCGACAAAAAGCACTAGAATGGCCTACGATTCGAGATGGCGTTCAACATGAGTTCGTTTTTGAATGCCCAAAACATCAAATTCAATTCAAAGTTTACGTACAATTACACAATTACAGTATTGTAGGGATTAAATGTTCTCATTAGGTACAAAACTTCTAAATTATTTGAAATAATGGAAGTGTCAATAATGTGCAAATGTTTTCGTGTCAAAAATTCAATAATCTTTTACTTTTCTTTTTTGAATTAGATTTTAAAATCTTATTGTTTGGATTATATTGGAAATTTTGTTGGGAAATATTCTAAGTGTTTTGATTCAGATTCCAATACCTCC
>JAPKLX010000003.1:3594057-3741408 GCA_026898415.1 Leonotis leonurus | reverse complement strand
GTATTCCCCCCCCATACACTCAGTTTCACTCGTTTCGGGACCAACAAATTTTATAAGGGCCTGTGATTTGGAGCATTGTGTTGTGCACCGAAACTTAAGTTGCTCAAAGTTCATAGAGTGGTCCCATACTAGTTCATCCCACATACAAGCTATGCAACCAATGCACCAAGTCATTTGTGACAAGGTTTTACATAAACTTATTTATACAAGCGTGGAAGACTTCTTGATCATTCTCATCTTTATTCACTCCTTAATTTCTACGACCCTCTAAGCAGCTACGACATTCTAGAGAATTGTATCAAACTTCAGTAATATCTACAAAGTGTAAAATTTTCTAATGTAGCATCGCCAAGTCAGGACGGATGTCACAATTATTTTACCAACACAAAAAATGAACAAATCGGAATTTTATTCCCTGCATTGCATACCGAAGAATGCATAAAGAAAATAACTCTCATATATCTACGAAAAAATTGCTCATTCGGTACGGATTTTAACATGGTTTGAATGTTTTGTGAATGTAATAAAGTTTCATAATATTTATTTGTTATATATATATATGTTTAAATAAAAAAATATTGATTAGTAAATGAATTAAATATATTTAAAAGAAATGAAGTTACAATAAAAAAAGTTTCAAATACAAAAATATAATGATTGCACTTCTTCAATTTTATGATTAAAATATATTCAAATTAATGGAAATGCGAAAATACTTTTTTTGTGGTAGGAACCTAAATTAATATAAATGTCGATATTGAAACTTGAGAAATTGGGCCAACCATTGAAAAAAACGTCGACAGCAGGATTCGAACCTGCGCAGGCAAAGCCCAACAGATTTCGAGTCTGTCTCCTTAACCACTCGGACATATCGACAACTTGTTAGTGGAACCATATATAATCTTTATAAAGTCTATACATGCAAAATTTTGATAACTTTTCCACTGCATTTTCGTTATTTCAATTTTCATATACAATTACAAACAAGCATTGCATTCCAAACTAAATGGATGGAGGCTCTAAAGACTCTAAATTCATTCTTGTTTTTCACAAACGACTTATTTTTCAAAAGTAACTCTATATATTTATAATTTCCAATTTTATTACACAGAAAAAAAAATGATTCTAATAATAAGGTTGTGATTTTTATTAGGTCCCATTATCTTTATGATTTGGAATAATTGCTTGGAAAATTTTTATACTATGAACATTGATCCAATGATCCCGTACGTGACAGTCTTCAACTATAATCAATAATCATAATGGTTATCTTGAATTAGTAATGGCCTTTAAGGGAACAATTTTGGCGGTTTACTTTTTAATAATTGGACTGGATATTTGTATGAAATTACATTGCATCGAATTGACCATCACATAGCTTAGTACAAAAGTTACTTTTATATAAACGTGGGCATGAAAGGTCCAATAAAATTATATAATCGTGTCAAATATTTGGTCCCCAATTAAAGAATAAATTGAGCATTTTCTTATATAATGTTTTCACAAACTACTCTGTTTTAAGACATAATTAATACTCCTTTTTTCCATTACATTAATAACGATTAACTTTAATTAAAATTTTCGTACAATTTTAATTAAAATTAATAATTAATGAAACGAATGTGGTATTATATAAATACAATTCTCTTAGTTATCTAAAATATCACAACGTCTAGATCACTTGCAATCGACTCGCGACTAAAGTTTTGCAGTTACAACATTGTAAAGAAAAGCAAATAAAAGGTAATGCGAAAATTGGAAATGAGTGGATGAGAATCGATAATTAGTGATGATGGGAAATTAGAAGATCCACAAATTTGACTAAAATAGCAAGGAGTTGTAAGAGCATCTCAATGCAAGATCTCATGTCTGAGGTTTGTTGTTCGGTTGGTATAGTTTAGAGAGGAGCTTTTCATTTCGGAGTTACGAAACTCGAAAGTTAGATTCTCAAACAAAAAACACGAACTCGCACTAAAGAGTCCTGTTAGGAGTTTGCGTTGGGAAGTGTGTCTCTCAAATGTTAGAGCATCTCCGGGGTTGTTTAAATATGGGTTTCTAGCTATGACATTTTTGTAAATAAATGTAACTTTTTTGGGTAAAGTTTGAGAGGTTGTGTTGGTAGATAGCAGTGGGAGTTTTTCACTTCGGCTTTCCGGAGTCTCTACTTTAATAATTATAGAATGATTGAATTTGGAAAAAAATAATATTAATTTAATTTGTAATATAAAATAATAAATAAAAACGAAAAAAAATAAATATTTAATTTTTGATTAATATTTTAATTTAATTAATTAAATAACATTAAAATAAAACAGCAATTTTAGAAATTAAAATTTCATTTTGGAGAGAAAATATAGATAGAAGAGTGGATGAAGGTGTATGGAGAATGAAATGAAATGTGGTATTTATAGATGTAGATAATTTAAATAACTAAAAAAATTAAAAATATAATTTAAAAAAAAAGGGGGTGGGTCACGGGCGCCCCAACCCCGCAGCGGTAAAACCGGGTGCGTTTCCCGCACCCAGTGCCCGTCTTTTGGGACACAACTCCGGTCCCGGCGCCCCAACCACGCGCAGCGGGGGTTTCTCCCCGGGGTTTTCCGTGCCCCTACCCCTTGCCGGGTTTCCCAAAACCATCCACGCTGTCACCTTTTATTTTTCATTTTTTTGGCATAAGATTTGTTTTTATTTTATTATTTAATTAAATATAAGAGTTCCGGTTTTAAAAGTCACTTATTACAATTATTTTTACGAAACTCTCAACATATAGTGCACCTTAAGAATGTTGTTAAAAAAAAAAAAAAAAAACAATTGACGGTCCTATCGAATGGGAATGCTCTAATAACTGAGGCAAGTGGTTTCATACTTTGTTAAAGCGAAAGTCAAGTAGAAAAACAACAGCACGTTGGGCCTAAATTGAAAAGCATGTCCCATTTGATTTGTACAAAATCAAACATAATCTTGTCTCATATTATTTATAAGATTTAAGAAGCATCTCCATTCATAACAAACTTAATTATAAATTGTTGTTTACTGATTTTATTTTTATATTTTATTTTTGGAGTACCAAATAAGTTGCCGACAGGTGTGGTTGGAGAACGTTTGGAAGCACCCGGTTCTCACTTTTTTGAGGAATTATTATTTAAAAAAAAATTAAAGAAAAATATACGATCTCAATCTCAAAGTGTATATTGCTTATTGATAGTTGTATATTTTTTAATGAACCATTATACCGTTAGTATATGGAAATCAAAATTGCTTAAATGTAGAAAGTATCAGAGATGTCAATTTACTTGAAACCAAACATATTGACTCGAAATCAATCGGAAAAAATAGATTTTAATAATGTGCAAAATAAAAGAGTGATTATATAAAATAGTCAAAAAAATATTATAAAAGATAAATAATAACCACCAATATAATAATAATAATATTTAAATTATAGTTATTTATAAATTTCTTTTACTAAAACGTCCTTATAATTACTTTTTATATTTCTGAGTATGGATAATATGAATCGTACCATTCATAACTGATATTCATTTTTATGAAACTGTATATATGTATGAATCGTACGTAGGGCCGGCCCTGAGGGGGTCGAGCCCGGGAGACCGCCCAGCGCCCCGAGTTGTCAGGTGCCCAAAAATCTAGATTCTCAATATATAATATTAATATGTGCTAATAATTATGTATCTCACTTAGTTCAATGCTTATGAGATATTTTTATTAATCTACATAGATTCAAGTTTGATTCTTGGTAACTACATTTTTATCAACTTGTTTACTTATAGATGTATCTCTTTTTAAATTTGGGTCATATATAAAATATGAAAAGTCTACTATAATAAAATTGATAATTATAATAAATTTTCTAGAAGAATGACTATTTATATAAATAATACATATAAATATAAGTTAAAATAAGAACTTTTTTGCATACATTTTTTGGATTTTCTTAGAGCATTCAAGGTTTAAAGCCTAATCTTTTTTATTATATAATTATTTATATATTTAATTTTAAAATAGTATAAAATTTGAATTATTATTATCGTTGCTTGAAAAACATTTTTTACAAAGTAAAAAATGTTAATTAAATAAACAATTAATTATTACTCAAAATTATATTTTTTTTATTTACATAAGACCTATTTTTTTAATGTTGCCCCGGGCCTCTTTATTGTCAGGACCGGCCCTGATCGTACGAATAAATATTATTCATACAATTAAATTTAAGTAGAAGGGTATATGTTGTAATTCACATTCAACATAATTAGAATTTAAATATTTTTATGCACTATTATTTGCCTTTTAAAATTTTATTTAGTTAGTATAATTAACACAAAATAAAAATAAAATTTTCTTTTCCTTTCATGTGTATATGAGATTAAGATGTGTGCGTGTGGGAGAAAATATATGTGTGACTGTTATCGAACATAGAGAGTTGTCAATTTTGGAAAAGGAAGAAACAACTTAAACGTCAACAAATCACGTGCAACTTCCATTTTTAATCCTCAAAAAACATTCCACGTTAAATGACATCTTGTTTTTTTCTCATAAATCAATGCATGTTCATTCAAAATCTTCATTTCCATGGAGAGTTAAATGTTGATAAATCAATTTTTTTCCTTATATTTGCAGTAAATTATAGTAATTATTTATATTTTGGATATAACATTTTATTTGTTAAAATATGCCATGTATATATGTTGGTCAATTTTCATGCTACTATGATAAAAACAAATAATATGCATATGGTTATGAAGCATCGCATCGTTTATTTAAATTTAAAGACGGTATCTTCTGAGATTTCATATACTAATAAATATTATGTCGGCAAGATTTGAAGGGGCTAAATAAATTAATTAATTAAAACCCTTGTCGTTGATCATTTCTAATCATTTCTTGCAGTTATATCGGTTACTGGATCTATTGTCTATAGCTATATCAACTTTAATAACTTGTAATAATTGTAAAATAATCTATTGCAATTTGCAAACCAACCAATAATCTATTTTAAGAAATCTGGATTACACACGATATATTTCATTTAGCCGAAATGATTTCAAATATAAATAAAAAAAAGGTGTTCAAATTTAAAAGGACACATAAGAGTTAAAATGAAAATATAAAATAAAAATGGGAGCATGTCTTGCAAATTTGAGTCCGGTTACAAAAAGGAAAGGAAGCAAAACAAATTTATTGTTTTAATCAATATTATTTAAATAAGAATTTGTTATGATATAATGAATAATACTTAATGATTATTTAAAAAAATAAAAAATTTAAAAATTATATATCCTAATTTTAAATTTATAATTTCTAAAAAGTTAATTAAAATTAATATTAAATGTTAAAAAATAATTATATATCATATTTGGGTGCTTAAAATATACTCCATAAATTTGAATTTTTGTTGTTAATTATCACTCATTTAAATGTATAACAACTAAACACGACTTTATATATAGTTATAATGATAAACGATTAGATTAAAATAGGGAGCTGAGTAACTAAAAATTCACCCGACTTAAACATAATGATGAGAAATTAATCATCCTAACTAACTATTAGTACTATGCTCCAACTACTATAGTACAATATGAATAGAACCATCAATCACCTTTAACATAACTTTATTCATTAACACTTGCTCTAATAATTATCCGGTCCATACCTAAAACAATACTCCACTTCACTCTAATCAATCAATCTCCGTTAATTATCATCACATGGAGAATAATCAACGGCCGGATCACGTCCAAAGAGGATGCTCACACGAAAACCCCAGACTGCCCTCGTCCCCTCCACCTATGTAGCTACCCAAATTATTATTGTGAATTAAATTTTGTTGATGATCCATGCAAATTATGGCCATAAGATTAGCATTCTGGCATTGCATGTTTAGCAACTGAGCTTGTGCTTTGGCTAGTTGCTGCTGAAGCTCGTCCACTTGCTTCTGAAGTTGAGAAATCGCGCCCGCGCATCCGTACACGGGCTCTCTCAGCCTCGCGTTCGCCTCGTACACCATGCTGCTCACTGCGTCGTCTCTTTGGCATTCCGGAAGCTCCTAATATTTAGAAAATAATATCATTATATCTAAGGTCGTTATAAGTCATCATGTTTTTATAATATAAAGTTGTTCTAATTGTAGACTAATTAACATAACGGTTATGAGAAATCAAATTATACAATGAAGTAGGTATTAGACTAAGAAAAGTAGGACATTATTGTAAAATGGTACCGATTTCATAATCTACTTTATCCACAAGTATATAATAATGCAATTTGACTACTTTTGCAATTAATTTTTGCATTCACATTGCATATAAAATTTTATTGGATCACAAAATGTATGTTAATCAAAATCAATTATTACATATATAATATTCTTGGTGTCGTAAGGAAATTGACTCTGATACCAGTTTGTTGTAATGAAATAGGATCAATTAAGAAAACAACATAAAGTAGACACTAATTGGCTACATCCACGGGGATATAGAAAAACATATTTTATTGAACATACTAGAATTCTAGACATATCGAAACAAAACTTTAGTTTTTTTTAGTACGTTGGTATGTAATGTACCTGTAAGAGCTTGATAATATTGCTGGCACCAAAGACACGGTGAGCAGTTGTGAACTTGAGAGGATCGTGAGGGGGAAAATAAGGTGCAAGAACACATTTTTCGACGCATCGTCGCCGTAGAATTTTGCAGGCAGCGCAGGGGCTGATCACCACCGTTGATTGAGCAGGAGGAGGAGGAGGAGGAGATGAGGAGGAAGAAAGTGAAGTTGCAGTTGCACTGACGTCACTTCCCTCCATTTCTATGAACAAATATTTTACTATTAATTACTGATGAACTGATATTTTGATTGTTGAAGATGGAGGAAGAGTTAGTGCCTCAAATGTGATTTTGTAGCTAAATGGTGGTTATATTTATAGACCAAAGTTATAAGGGTTTGGGGAACAGTCGTTTTCTTTGAATTTTTGGAAATATTGTTTATTTATTCTATTTTTGTAATCCATATTAATTAGTAGTAATTTATTTCTTGTTTGTTAAAACTGTGTGAAATATCAAAAATCGAAGTGTACTATTAGATTAATTATTTTTAATTAATTTGGTGTTATTCTATGCCATATTCACGTGCATTTTATTTTGTAGGGGAGTATATCATACATTTCTGTCTATAGATAAACAAAATGTATATATAGAGAGAGCAGAAGATGTGTACTGCAAAATGGCTGATGTATGTCTTTTTAAATGCGACTACAGTATTTCTATACTTCCCCCTCCATCAATTTTATTCATTTAATTTGTTATGTATCTTATGATAAATGTAATACGAGTCATATTTTTAATTAGAGTTGTTTGTATAAAGTAGATGAACTCATTTATTAAAAAAATTATGAACGAATCAAATTAATAAAATAAATATAAATTTGTATAGGAATGAAATATTAGATGTTATTAAATAATAAAATTAATATTACACGCCCAACAGAACACAATTGGGAACAAATAATATTACTAGTAATAAAAAAGTGTTAATTATTAAAATAGCCAAAAAAAATTATAAAACTATTTAAATTCTAATCATTTTGAATGTGAATTACCATAAATAATTTTCTACTTAAATTTTATTGTATGAGTGGTACGAATAGTATAAAAGGTATGAATAATATTCATTCATAAGATTCATATACACGTACAGTTTAATAAATTTAAGTATCACGTATGAATGGTACGATTCGATACAATTCATATTATTCATACTAAAAAATGTAAAAAAATATAATTTTAAGGGTATTTTAGTACAAGAAATTTGTAAATACTAGAATTTAAATATTATTATGTTGATAGTTATTATTTGTCTTTTACAATCTTTTTTGGCTATTTTATATAATCACTCAATAAAAAATGTTTACCAGTTCGCAGTTGGCGGTGTTAATATCTTCGCAAACGATATGATATGTCTCGTAAATAAATACTCCCTCTGTCCCACCCAAGTTGGCCCCTAAAGTTAATAAAACACACACAATTTTGGTCAAACGGGGCCATCTTGAATGAGACGGAGAAAGTATTTAATTTTTAATAAAATTTTATTAACTCTCACTTTTCGACTAGTGTTTATTGATTATAGAATAATTTAATATAAAATAAAAATTAATAAATAAATAAAAATTATAATGCATCGTATTTTGATGTGACAATACCACATCAGTTGTAGGAACGTTAAGTGGTGCTCGCCGCGAGCGGTTGAGCGGTGCTCTACAAGTAACACCTAATTAAGTTAATGCTTGTGAGATCTGAGCTCGATATTTTCCGTCTCCAAAGTAATCACGCTATTATTGTACTACATGTTAGGTTGTTTTTACTAGATAATGTTTACTTTGCATGATAATATGTATTGATAAGATTAATTCAAGTTAATGTTATGTTTACTTAATTTAATAGATAAATGATGGATTGTTTGATTTCAAACTAATTTACTAATTGTATCTTTCAAATACCCAACAATATGTTTTATTAATCTACTTTATCGCTCAAAGTAAACGTCACATAAATGCATAATTTCTTATACTCATGTCATACTAGTATTATTGACTCGTTTTCAAAAAAAAAATTTAAAAAATAAATTTTGTGAAATTATAATTTACGTGTAAAAAAATAAATCAATAATAACGGGATA
The DNA here is from genome assembly GCA_026898415.1 of Leonotis leonurus. Lineage (NCBI taxonomy): Eukaryota > Viridiplantae > Streptophyta > Magnoliopsida > Lamiales > Lamiaceae > Leonotis > Leonotis leonurus. The sequence continues at coordinate 3,732,717 of JAPKLX010000003.1, read as the reverse complement.
TGACAGGTGAATATTAAAAGAATGTGGTGGATAATTTAAGTTTTAACCCCACACATGACTTTAACATATGACTCATGTGCTTCATAAAATTGAAAACAACAAGACTAGATAGAGATCATGGTCCGCAAAAGAAAAATTAATCATTAGCGTACAATAACAAAAGAAAAAGTGTACATTAAGAAAAGCAAAGTATGGAACTAGGGAAAAAGAAAAGGACAGAATGTGAAATTTAGAAGCAAAATGAATTCATAATACTCTGGTTTTTCCACACATACTTTCTACCCATGAAAAATAATTTTCAACTCTTTCAAAATTTATAATCCAAATGTGTCCAATTTTTCTTACAGTGACTGAACAGTTGATGCAGAAAATTATAATTTTCTACTTTCTTATGTAAGACTAACAACTTCTCCAACTCTTCTGGATCCAAGTAAGTCTAAAGTTTTGGTAACAAAATTCAAACTTAAAACAACTCTCCACAAAGCTTTAGCACAATGAAAATATATGTCTTTCTAGTAAGAATTTTGAGCGAATCTTGACGAAGTTTCCAATCTGTTCGAAATTTTAGGAGTACTCCTTTTTAAAATATGCAATTTTTTGATTCCGCTACACTCGGGTGTAAATATATCTGAAATTCTCAAAGGGACCAAAAGTACTTGACGGGACTTCGAAAGCTCAAATGTCTATTAAATTGAAATTAATTTTGAAAAGTTGGGATATTCCCAAATTTAGGGAGTCCCGAAATATTCCAAAACTCAAGTCTTGATCCAGATTTTGAAAATTTGGGACTTTGAATTTCAAATTCGATCAAGAATTGGGTTGATACGGAAAGTTTCCAAATTCAGGTCTCAAATTCTCAACCCTGTAATCAAAAGCATGGAATTTTCATTTCTCTTTGATAAATTTATGGATGCATGCAAATGGTAGGTCACAAATTATTATTATTTGAAGGATACTTCAATTTTATGATGTTTTCATTTTTTATAAATGAAACTTGCTCATCTTATCATATAATTTAGTCCATATTTCAAAACGATACGAGTAGGGGTGTGCATCGGTTGGTTGGATTCAACCGACCGACCAAATTTATACAAATCGAAAATCGAACAGCATGAAAAGAAATAATAAATCGAACCGAAAACAGACCGATCAAAACCGATCGGTTTTGGTTCGGTTCGGTTCGGTTTGAACCAAACTCATGAATCATCTTTCGTTTCTTGTGTTTTTTTTCTTATTTCGACTTTGTTATTGTATTATTTGTTCTTGTTTTTTATTCCATGTATTTAATTTTGTATATATATTAGTATTATAAAATAAGTATTATTTAATATTTATATTTTTCTAATTTTAAATACATTATTTAATTATATATTTAATATTTTATTAATATTTTCGGTCGGTTCAGTTAGCGACCGAACCAAAAATTCAAAACCACAAACCGAACCAAAACTAATCGGTTTTAAAATTTTAAAAACTGAACCGCAAACCAATTAAAATAAAAATCGAATTGAAACCGACTAAAATATATCGATTCGATTGGTTTATTCGATTCAGTTCGATTTTTGCACACCGTAGATACGTGATCGAATAAATTAAAAATTAATGGAAAGTGATGAAAAGTAGATTGTAGCATTAGGCTGCTAACAAAAATTTAGACAAGTGTGATTTCCTACTTCCCCAACAACCATTTCACTACGTGGTCAGTTTCTTTAATGTTGCTAGCGACTATATTAAAATAAAACAAATCGCATTTGGCACATTGTATTGGATTAAAGTTTATATAATAAAATAAAATTGTGGGATTTGAATCTAATTTTTAAACATATTACCCACCATAACTTTCATTATGCTGGGTATAAGTAATTTAATATTCATTCATGTAAATAATTTCACAAAAGATTGTGTTAAGCCTGTTTAAAAATTGATTTCAAGCTTATAGAGATCTTAATTAATTTTGATGCTTATATATTTATTTTTTGTGAAATCAATTGTTGATGATGGGTTTACATTTTTAGTATATAATCGTAACATTTTATTTATTATTATCGGATTTAATCTTAAGTGAGTAAAAAATGATACTCCATTTTGATCGAGACTCTGATCTTGATTGATTAAACTTCAAGGTTTAATTTTGGGTCAAGATTTGCAAGCCCATTGTAAGTCCATTTGAGGATAATTTGATATATCACCAAAGCCCACAAAAATTTTGTACTTTCGTATTCTACTACCCTCTCTTATCTCATCAAATTTCATTTATACTTTAGTGTAATTTGTGATTAATATTAAAAGTTTATAAATTTAAAATTGAAATATATAATTTTTATTTTTTAAATGAATAAATAAAATAGTGAGATAATGTGTTGAATATAAAAGTTGACACTCAATACATCAGCTTTGCAACTGAATTACTTTAAAATGGTTACTCGTAACTAATGTATACAATAAAATAATTATTCGTCCAAACTGACGCTTTTCAATAAACAAGCTCAAGCCTTTTTGCTTCAACAACAAATCCCATAAACTTATTGTCAAAGTCAATGCTTGGAAAGTAGTATGAGAAGCTACGTAGAAAATGTCAAATTTAGATAGAGCAAATAGGGTACAACTATCACGTTATTTATGAAATATTTATGGTTAAAGTATATTATATCAACAATAATAAAACGGAAATAATAGTAATTGGCATTTTGTTAGAATAAACATTCATTGAACTATATTAAATATTATTTCAATAATAATAAATAAGACAAGGTGAGAGAGACATCAAATGGTACATTAAATATTGTCCTAATAATAAATTGATCATTTGTCATTAATAAGTGCATGGCAAAGGTGGAAAATATGGGAAGAATTTAATGTCATGTGATAAAACAAAGTGCAAGTAACAATAATATTTAACGCCATGCAAGTCTAATAAGCGAAACATGATATAATCCGTTACATAATATTTTAAGGCTATCTTAGTATTTAATAGTATATAATATTCATTTTATAATAATTATTCTATACTTTTTTATAATAGTGACATAATTATTGAGATGAGTACGATATATTACGTACCAAATATAATCCAAATTTATTAAAAATAAAAATTGAAAATTAAAAAGTTGGTAGCGAACGAGCTGAGGCAAGAATGGAAAGTTCCTATAAAATTACAAAGAAAAATAATTCCAATTTAATCCAATGGAAGTGGAAATAGAGAAAAGAACGAAAACCGGTTCAGGACCGGTTCAAATGTTGTGGCTGGACCGTCTCCAACCAACGTTGAAGCCTCCAATTTTTGACTTTCCCAAGAAAATATGGAATCGAAGAATAAGTATGGCAATCGACACGCGTTCACTCCTTCTTCCTTCACCGTCTTTGTAAAAACCCATTTACGTTCACCTTCCCCTTCCCCACCCATTTCATTGCCACCATTTCATTTCCATTCCTACATTCTTTCTGCGACCTTATCAACAATATTCCTCGCCGCTTCCGTTCTTTTCTATTCTTTTCGAATATCAAATTTGTAATCTTTTGCGTGCCTGCAAATCTCCTTTTGCAGTTCGGCGGCAGCAAATTTGAAGGAACGGAGGGGCAACAATCAACATAATTGCAGATTATTCAAAATGGTTCAAATTAAAGAGTTGTATCCTTAATTTTCATCGCCCATTTATCATGGGATTCTCTTTTTTCTGTTTCTCGTACCTGCCTCTGATCATGGCGATTTATTTCTGTTAGTATCATGGATCATGATGCAAAATGTGAACGTTAGGCCTTTGCGTCCTCCTGTGCTGTCAAAAACCAGTGACGTAATCATGGAAATTTCCGATAAATGTTGATGTGAATTTTGCTTTCATTATGATATTATACTCGTTCTATTTGGATATTGTTTTTTATTCTCCTTGACCACGTACTTTTCCGAACTGGGTTTGTTTGAAGTCGGATTGTTATGCCATTATCATTGGAAGAGGTAATTGTAATTAATGTTTCGAGAAAATATAGGATTGTGTATTAATATGTTTGACGGAATGCTCATTTGCTGTGTAAAGATTATTCTTTCTGATTCTTTTGTTTTCTGTGGCAGTTTCAAGTAGCTCAGATGTACATGGTAATGAAAATGCAGCAACAGAACACCAATTCCACGGAAGGGGTGGAGGTGTTGGAGAACAGACCTTTTGAAGACGACGAAATCGGAAAAGGCCAATACACTTTAAAAATTTATAGGCTGCAAAGGTAATTCTACGCACTTTTGGCGTATAGTTTAAGATTAGATTGATTAATTTGATCAACTGGTTTATTTTTTACTGTTGATGTTCATCTTTACACCCTATTTTCCTGCATTGTTACTAGGTTTGTTGTTTGTTTGTTGGAACGGCATTTATGACGTGCCTATTAGTTGTTATTTGCCTGTTGTTTTTGTTTCAATCAGCAAGAAATTGTACTTCGAATAACAATTTGTGGAATTTTTGTGTATTCTTTCCCAGCAAAGCACCGACTTGGTTGTCTACATTTGCCCCGGCTGATGCTCTTGTGATGCAAGAGGAAGCTTGGAATGCATATCCAAGATGTAAATCAGGTCTTTTCTAAGCTTTCTATTCATGTTACCAATGGAATCTGTTTTGTGGTTTGAGTTGTCTTTTGTCTAATATGTTTTATCATTGCTTGCGGTCATGGCTGTGAATCTCAATGTAACTCGAGCAGTAATCAAGGTACATAGATACTCTGAGCTGTTTGATTCCCTGTTTATGTGTGGTCTTTGTGAATTCTAATATAGGCTTTTACTTTTTGAACATATACCAGTGCCTGTATTTTACAAGGTTTATTCTTACTATAGAAACTATTCATGCGGCCGACTGTGGTTTATCTGAAAATGTAAGTTATATATCACCTACTTGTCGTCTCATAATATTTGAAGAACCAAATTTGTTATTTTGGTCTTTTTAAAGGGGGTGTAATTTGTTTCTTTTTTGTTTTTTCTTTTGGACATTTAGGTGCATGGCCTCACTAAAGAGCAATTAGCAATTAGGCAGGTGGAGACCCTTGATATAGCTTCCGATTCAAATGATTATTGGAGCTATATGATTGGGGCAAGCAATACTGATTTTTCTCAGTTTCAATCCGCACGAACTGGCCGTGGTCCATTATTAGACGGATGGCAGGTTTGCGTCTCCTCCTCATGAAGATCTTGATTCATAAAAGTTTTTGCTAAAACCATAAAAATATACAGTTCTGGTATGTTCTTTTGACTAAAGTCTGCATATTAGGTTTCTGTTAATTATCGTTGCAGTTTCAAAAAAATTGATTTCGTTTGGTTATTGTCTTATTGATGGCACTAAAACTAGTAGTACTGTTTCCTGGAAGCTTTTGAAATTGCAATACAATGTAGATAAGTCAGATAAAAAATTAAGGGATTTGTTGATAACCATTTCTAGCAAAATGATGCCAGCAACTAAAAAAATCCATCTTGAAATTAATCATCAGCTTTTACTATCTAAGTATGCTAGAGAATCGAGAAATTAGTTAGGAAAACTTGGTATTAGAAACATTGATTTACTCGTGAAGAAAGTTATACACACACATATATATGTGCTTTGGCAACTAATTTACAACATGGTCTTGAAAAGGGATGATGGTTTGTTTCAACCTCATTGACTTGCTGAATCCTTGTTAATTGCAGGAACAGTGCGATCCAGTTATGACAGCTTACAAGTTGGTGACAATAGATGCCCCGTATTGGGGATTCGGAAGTAAACTTGAACAAGCTTTGCTTGCGGTAATTTATGCTTTCAGTAGCCATAATATATGATTCTTAGTACAGACAACGTGTTCGTGTTCTGGAATAGGACAATTTTTGCTGAAGTATGTGTTTCTTGAATAGCATCATCTTGCATAGGATCTTGCCTTTATACACTTCTACGCAGGTATATAGTGCAACTTAGCATTTTTCTGAGTACTTGCATACTTCCACTGCAGGGTGAAAAGGCACTTTTCCTTGAAAGCCATAGGAATTGCTTCGGTTGGATTGATGAATGGTACGGGTTGACTGTGGATATGATGCGTGAGCTCGAGAAACAAAGTGATTCTTCATTAAATGAGGTCAAGTTTGAAAGATGATAGCATCAGTTCACTTTTATAATACTCTGTATCAAGAGACATTGATGAAAAACTTCTATGTATAATGCTCATTTTGATACAGAAACTAGGTCGGCCATGTCTAGTTGCGAACGAGGAGGCATAGGCTAGTAGCTGACGCTACTAGAAGTTAAATTAGTTATTGCTTCATGAAGACACCAGAGCACGTTCAACTGTAGAGGACGATAGGCAGAGATGGGCATATGTATAAAAAGGTCAAATTTCCTTTCTACCTGTTATAGCCTCATTGAGTAATTCAAAGAGAACCAAATTTAGACAACAACGGCTTCTTCACCTGTACTGTACTACTGTTGTACAAGGTTCTTTTTGGTTAGAGAGGTTAGAACAGAAGCTCAAACACAAATTCTGATAAGAAAAGCTGCTACTTTGATTCCCACACTTGGCATTATCCATGTTTATGGAGGATATATGCATTAGAGTATATGAATCCTATATCTAGTTGTAATTTTGTACTTTTGTTCATATTACATTTGTTAATTCTTATAGTAATGCTGTATCGTGTATTTAATTGATTTTGCCTTTCATCTGATTTTTTAATTTTTTTTTTAATCTAGAGGTTATTTTGGGAGATTTTAGGTTATAAATTCCGAAATAGTTTTCAGAAATTTATGTATATATATGGTGTTTTTATTCCTCTAACTGAATTTATTTAATCATATAGTGACTATAGGAGAGTTTCCGCACGTAAAGTAGTGATTCCAATAAAGATATTTGTATGTATATATTTCATATTTGAACATTTTTATTGTAATTTTTAACAAATTATTATGTTTTACAAAAAATTGTGGAACAACAAAGTAGAACAAAATATTTTCACTCTGAAGATAGAAAAAAATCCTTGTTATTCTAATTTTTGTAATAACGCCAAAACTGATTTTCCATATGTGAGCTGATTTCCAGATAATGGACAATGAAAAAGAAAAGGCAATTGTGAATATGCATCATCATTATATATTTAATTTATTTTAATAGTTATTGAAAAGAAAGTTGGGTGAGAAAATAGCAGTAAATCTAAATCTAAAATTAAAGAGAGGGGAGAGTGAGTGGGAAATATTAGAAAAATAAAAAAGGAAACAAAACAAGGAGAGTTATTTGAAATAGACGGAATTGGCCTTAGCCGCTCTCTGCCCATGTGACAAAACAAAACTACCACAATCCTCCTTCACCCTCTGTCTGGGCCCACTTTCCCTTGCATCTTATTTTTTATTATTATTATATTTATTACTATTATTATCATCTAACTACAAAGTAGGTAAAACTAGGTTATATAAAATACATTTTTTATTTCCAAACTTGCATTTGAGATTCTACACAGACTCTAATTTACCCACTGTCCATATAACCTCTCATTTAAATGAAAGTTATAAAGTCAAACCACCCTTAGGGTTTTTACAAAAATATGGTTTTGATCACTTCTTCAAAATTTGTTAGGGTTTCAGTTTCATAAATGTCTGTAACCCCCTCATCTCTAATCTCTATCTCTAACATTTGTTTTCTTCGAATATGGCAATATATATAGGGGTAAGATTAGGTGAGAATCAAATTTTATATAGGAATTGAAACTTATGCATGTTAAACATTATTTTGATGCATTAAAACGCTCTTGTTGTAAAACATGATAATGTATAATTTAAATGCATTTAATACATAAATTTAATATATAATTAATTTGAACGTACAAAGGTCTTTATGGTTAATGGTTTTACTGGCAAATATTTACGAGCTATATGTTGGAGCATCACTTTAAGGCATTAATGATCGAGTTGGAGCATCGTTTTCCCAAATTTGAGTTAATCACTGGAAATATAGTAATTAAAGTATTAACCTCATATTAGTAGTATGTTGTAAACAAACTTGGACGATCAATTCTAACTAAATTTTTTTTTTTTTTTAATTTATCTCATTAAATTATATTTTTATACCAAAACATACAACTTTTATATTTATTCTTATATAAATTATAAGTTTTTATAAATTAATAAACAATTTCACTTAATATTCTTTTAGTTCACGAATTTGTTATTCGGTGGGTCCCATTATATAATGATGGATATGTTAGCTAAATTTGGCTTATCTTGTAAATCTAATGATGTCACACCATACATCGCTAAGTAAGCTAGTGAAATTAAAACCAAATATTTTTGATTCAATATAAAAATAAGTTAACTAAGATTCGAGTTGTCACACCATACATCGAATCACAATTGGATCGATCGAACACAGACAACACAATCATTATTTAACTCCTTCCAAATTTAATACTGTCATCACATTTGCAATTTGGATGCTTAAACCGAACAGTTGCTTTGATTTGACAAGTGCTACCTCAAATCCAACAAATACAATTAATTCGAAAAGAAAAGGTTGTTAAAACATCGTCACCACCAAACACTTCAATAATTATAGTTATATTCGAAAAACACAAACAGAATCATTAAAAGGCAAACAAAATGGAATGATGAGAAACAAAAGGAACATAAAGTGAATAATTGCAGAGAAAGAAGAGCGTTGTAAGAAAGAAATAGGAATATGCAAACAAGAGCAATTTTCCCCAGTTTGAAGATCGTCATCAAGCATCCCCATATTTTTGTCTTAAGCATTCATTATATTTATTTATTTATTTATTTATATAATCCAGTAATCCACCCACTACTACAGATTACAGTACCACTTCTACCTCTACTCATACAAGTTTACCCCACTCCACCCCACCCCTGCCTTGAAATCCGTGCTCTTCCTCCACTAACAATGTCTCATTTTTTCTTCTAAAATGCCCTTAAATTCTTCTTCTCCAGCTCCAACATTAATTCCACTCCACTCCTTTCTTTTTCAAGATTTTCTTGGTAAGAAGTTACACACATTGTTTTCTTTTACTCTCTCCCCGCCCCTTGAAAGTTGAAACTAGCCAATCATTCAAAACCGCAGGGCCATACGCTATTCTCCTTGTTTTCTGGAAAGTTGGCTTGGAAAATCTGTTCTTTTTTTGGCGGAAGAATATGGGGTTTCCAAGCCTCCTTTTTGACTGAAAATGGCAGAAAATGGAGAATGCAGCTTCATTTTTTTGAGTTATGTTATGTGGGTGTTGAACTTTGAAGTTGTAACTATAGAAAGAGAAAAGGAAAGGGTGGTTGAGATGTAAAAAAATAGTAGTACCTTTTTTATACTTCTTTATGTTTCCTCCTCTATGATATGTTTTTTTTGTTGTTTCTAGTTTTTCCTGTTAGTTGTCTTTCCATGTGCTTCCTTACTTGAACCTCTCTCTCCATCATTTTATATTTTAAGAAAGAAGAAGAAAGTAACAAGAATCTCTCGGCTTGTATAATTATGAGCAGAAATGGAGTTATTTCATCTCAGAGTATAATAGTCTTCATGTTTGGTTTACATGTGACTTTGCAATCTCAAATCCCGCTTAGATGTACTTGAATTTTAAATTATCAGTTTTGACTTGTTTCATCATCTACTCTGCATTATTATAATCACCCCTCATCACAACAAAGATTAGTTTTTTACACATAGCTGATAGTACCACCATCAATCTCGGGTGTAATGGTGGGGTGATTGAGATTCTCTAAACCACCCCTGATGCGATGACATCTTCTTCTCGTGTCCCCACTTGTCCAAATATCTACTGCCAGTCCACAAAGGCGCTACCACCCCCCAGCTTACTCCTCACTTTTATAGCTGTGATTGCCTCGTGACTGCATTTATACTGCATATACGCCTCTAATCTCCTTATCATTGAGTTCTTGCATATTAGGATTTATTACACTCCATTTTGAGCTTTGATCACACACAGTTGCAGCGTGCCGTAATTTTCGTGAATGGACTTAATGGTCTCTGTTTTTGGTTGTATGGTTACTAGGTAGATGCATTTTATGAGACTGCGTGTCTTAAATGGTTGGATTTTGGATGTCCTACTGCATTTAATTCCATTGGATTCCTATGGTTTTTATCTTTATATCCTTGTCTAATTCTCATTTGAAACTGCTGCAGTGCTGCAGGTGGTGGTAGGAAACATTTAAGGAGTTGAAGACTTTACTATACTGATTTACTCTGTGGCCAATAGTTAAGAAGATGCAGACCCCTAAAGCAAGGTTTGCATCTTTGCTTCTTCAAACATTCAAAATTTTATGGATAGTGTGGAGTTTGAATCTCTAAACTTAATCTTGAAATTGGTGAGATATTGGAAGATATGTGTCCAGTAGAATTCTGTGTGTGTGTGTGTGTGAACATGTTCTTGTCTTGATGCCATAGCCACGAACCAGAAACCATGGTTGTGTTTCCACTTAGATGTAGCTTTAGCATCTTTTATTTTGTTTTCGGTTTTAGTTTAATCTGGATGTGGCTTCTATTAGGATGTTCCAATAACAACTGTCAAGAAACATTGATCATATACATAGCATTATTCGGATTGCTTTCTTGATCGCATTTTCATACCAAATGATGGTTAAATGTATCTAATTCGTTCGAGTGCAGAAACAGTCCGTCGAGTGCTCCCCAGAAGAGCTCGCCTCGATCTATTTCCTCAGAGGCATCTCTAAAGAGCTCCTCCCCTCAAACTGCCTCCTCGGAGGCTCCCAAAAAGGTTTCTCCTAGAGTGGTTCGCCAACTCAAGACGGGTCCGCGTTTTCTAGATCCTACCGCGTCTTCATCCAACCAAGCGAACCGTACACCAAAAGAGAGAAGCCCTAAAGTAGTTGATCACCAAAGGAGAGAATCCCCGCGAAGCCCACTCTCTGAGGTACAAAAGATTCACTTATTATAATTTTGGGTTTGTTGCAGCCTACATTATGAATCTGTATAAGTTTGTGTATTCATCTGACTGAATTTTTCTGTGTAGACGAAGCGTGCCAGCAAAGTTTCTGAGCTCGAGAATCAGATTTCTCAGCTCAACAATGACCTGAAAATCATCAAGGATCAGTTATGCTCGACTGAAGCGCAGAAGAAGCAAGTGCAGAAAGATGCAGAGGAATCTAACCAGCAAATCTTGTCCCTCTCCCTGAAGCTCGAGGTGTTGCAGAAGCAACTCTCTGAGCAGTCGCCTTCGGAGGCAGTCGTGTGTGAGCCCTCTGAGGAACAACAATTGGCCTTGCAATCTGAACTTGAGGCTGTCAGAAAGCAGAGCTCTCATGATTCTGCAGCGTTGGTGTCTGCATTGGATGAGATCGAGCAGCTTAAGTTGCAGCTTGAGGTGGCAGCTGAATCTGAGGCTAATCAATCTAAGAAATCCGAATCCGAGCAAGAGCATCTTGAGAAATTGAAGGAAGACTTGTCTGAGACACTCTTGATTGTCGAAGACATGAAGCAACAGGTAATGTCCAGCAAAGAATCTGAAGCTCAGGCGCAGGCGTTCGTTGGAGAAACTCTGGTGCAACTGGAAACAGCCAAGAAGATGGTAGAGACGCTGAGGTCGGATGGAGTAAAAACCACTGATTCTTATAATGCCACTGCTTCTGAGCTCGAGCAGTCCAGAGCTCGTGTTGATTTCTTGGAAGATCTCGTGAGCAAACTCAAGGCCGACATCGATAATGGTGGCAACAAAGACTCTCATAGTGAAGTTGAAATCGAGAAAATGGTGGAGAAAATAAGTCAGGATTGTGCAGAAACAGAAGTGAAATCGTTGAAACTTGAAGGAGAGCAATTGAGATCTGCTTTAGAATCTGCTGAGATAAGATATAATGAAGAACGGAACCGTAATGCTGATCAGATACGAAATGCTCTGGAAATGGTGGAGAAGATCAAGTCTGCATCAAGCCAGAGGGAGAACGAGTTGGAGTCTGAGATACGGAAATCCAAATATGAAATAGAAGAGCTGAAGGCGAACCTCATGGACAAGGAAACAGAGCTGCAAGGCATATGTGAAGAGAATGAGGGCCTCACGAGGAAGCTTGAAAGCTCAGTATCGGACCAGAGAGAGAATGAGCTCGTAAAGAAGCTCCATGAGTCGAATGCAGAGGTAGAGAATCTGAAGGCAAGTTTGAGCAACAAAGAGGCGGAGTGGGAAAACACATCAAAGGAAAATGAGAAGCTGAAGGTGGAGATCAAGGAGATGATGATCAATGAAAGAACACGCGATGAAGTTGGTGATGAATTTGAGTCAGCAATGGCTGCAGAGAGAGAGGCAGCCATGAAGATGAACTACATGGCAGAGGAAATCGAGAAGAGCAAGACAAAGGCAGCTAGAGTTGAGGAGCAACTAGAGGCGGCACAGGGAGCAAATGCAGAGATGGAAACTGAGCTGAGGAGGCTGAAGGTGCAATCTGATCAATGGAGGAAGGCAGCAGAGGCTGCTGCTACAATTCTTTCAGCAGGAAACAACGGGCAAATGATGGAGAGGACGGGATCAATGGACAGCAATTATAGCCCGCGAATGGGGAAGATAAGTTCACCATATGCAAATGAAATTGAGGATGAATTGATGAAGAAGAAAAATGCTAACATGCTAAGGAGGTTTGGGGTGTTGTGGAAGAAGCCACAGAAGTAGCACCCACTTTTGCATTCATGTTAAGGGAGGCTGAGCTTTTCTTCCATATTGGTTGCTTTTAAGAACCATATTATGTAATCTATGTTAGCATGACTGAAGTTTATTTTTTAGTGCCAGCATTTAGTATCTTTTGTGAAAAGGAGATGCAAACTTAGTGTGTGTGTGTGTGTGTTCTTCTTGCAGTTTCCTCTGAAGAAACGTTTGTCATAGTAGAATTGGATATGGTGAGTTTGGTAAAATATTCAACACTGTTCATCTAAATTTAAAAGTTTAGGTTGCTTTAAGGATGGAACAAACACAACCTCTTTTAATTTACAATGGTGCCAATTACTTCAATATTTTCCAGACATAATAGCTTGATAACATTATAAAGAACTAATACTGAATTACCAAACCAGCTGGATAAAGAACTTAGTAAATTTAAAAACTAAAGCATCCATTCCATTATTACTCAAATAATAAATAAATAAATAATTCCGATCCAAAATATAGGTTTAATTTTTAAATTAGTAGTTCTGGATTACTTCTTACATCTAGGCCCAGAAGAAACCAAGCCCAGTCTATCTCTATAAAATAGGCAAGCGTAGCTAGGGTTTCTTTATCCATGGAACTTTAGGAATTTTTGGCAATTCGCACTTTCTCTCTATATTTTGCAATTGCATAACACAGACGAGCAAGGTGGTTTTAGTTTAATTAAATTTTCCCTTTCTCTTCTTCGTGTTTGTCTTCTGATGTGCTTATTCGAGTTGTTTTTGTGACGAATTGTGTGGAATTTGCAGTCCATTCTTGGCAAGGCTAAGAGCTCTTTTGAGCTATGAGCAGCTTTGAATGCTAATGGACTAATATCAAATGTCACTCTAAACTGTTCTCGGCTTCTTCTTTTTTGTGTGGTGTTGCAGATCAGTAGAGATGAAACATTTTTCTTCCTTTTCATTTATATCCTTCTTTTCTATTTACATCCTAAGGTATTTCTTGAATCTTGAGGTTGAATATAATAAATCGCAAGCGATTGATAATGTATAAGCTTTAACATGGGATATAATCTCTGATTTCCTGTAATTCGGACTAATCATGTATTACCGGGATCAAAAGCCCAAGGCTGGATCTACTCATCTTGAATATGGATGTTGTGCGTCAGTTCATAGATATAGCTCAACTGTGCTAAAATATTGGGCTCTAAAGTAAATTGATAAATTAATTTACAGGTTATTACCAAATATTGTGCATCAGTTCATAGATACAGTTCTAATCCCATACTGTAAATGAAACCGGCACAATTGGACCCAGTAAAATAGCTCTGGTCACTGTTGTAGACTTGCAATTGAAACTGTTAATGTCGAACGCAGATTAAGTTAAATCGAAAAGAAAAAAAATGAACTATGAAAAATTTATATTTATAATTATTGTATAAATATATGTTTAACATAATTTTGAAAAAAAAAACGTCAGGTCGAATCGGGATAGGAACAATATCAAACTGGTTGGTTTGATTTAGATTATTTTAGAACTGATCACAAGTCATGAATCTAGTTCTAAAATCAAAACTTTATGCTTGAGCGAATATTGACCGGTCGATTAAGGTAAAATCCTCCCATTGGAACCCGTAACCCGTGTGTTACATATATTTAGGGATCACAGTAGACGATGGAAATCAAACAAATAAATGACGTATTACTACGATTCTCATTCCAATTTTAAAATATATTCAAGTTATTATGAAAATCTGTATTATATCGGCTGTTTAGGGGTTGACCAATCAACATTCGCCAAGAATTGTGTTTAGCAAGATTATGACTTTTCCTATTTAGGGATTGACCAATCAGCATTCGCCAAGTATTGTAGACTATACATTGACATCGACCTGTAAAATTGTGGTTCCAAACTTCGAAGAGAAGTCGACCACAAGCTCATCCATGATGATCATACTGGATTTCAGTATAGAAACGTAGCATATATTTAATAAAATGATACTTCTACATAGGAGTGACTAGTTTACCACAGAATTTAAAGCGTCGACAAAAACTGTGCCATGAATTTAGCTATTGTTGTGACAACGATAACACCCCTTCTCAACACACCGATTTCATTGCTTAGCCATAAGGCTCTGCACAAGATCAAGGATTTCATGTCGCATTTTAGAGACAAGAGATGGAGTTACCTGCTCCTTCATCATAGAAAACCACAAGTCCTTCGTATCTTTAGGTTCCTCGCCAAAGTACCATGTGCAGATTAATCTTGCAATTGTTGTGACATAGAGGCCACAATCATATCCATTAACTTGCTTGGGAGAACTGGGGCAGTCCACATAAGTGGCACCGTGTGCTGTATAAGAAACTACAGCTCTATACACCCTCTTAGCATCTGCAGTGTTCATGCTCGAGCTTGTGCTGTCATGATGAACGAAAACATTAGCATTTCTCTCAAATACGAGTAAGCTCCAGTGACTCCCACCTTCTGCCATAGACACGTCTCCGTTGTCATTGATTGGGAATATTATTAGCTTTCTTGTAGACAGATGAAGAGGTTCAAGAAAATCTTTAAGGCTTGCTATGTCGGGGCATTCTTTTATCCAGAAAGCAATTGAAGGTGGCACCAGGAGGATGTTCTCAGAAGGATAGCAGGATTTGAGGTAGCTGAAATAGAATTCAATCATGCGATCATTGAGGAAATATGGACCACTCAGAATGTCAAGATCCGATCGCCTCAGTACAACATCATAGTAGCTCAGTATTTTGTCGTTGGGGTTTTCTTTCTTCATGTTTAAGAGAACCTGAAAGAAAAGAGTAAAATTTCCATATGAAAATGACACACAGAAATCAGAATGAAACATAACAACAGAACCGGTTATCACTATTTGAAGTAAAATCAAATGTTAGAAATTTGCAGACAACAGAGAACATTCACTGAATCATTGTTCCATAAATATTTGCATCCTTCCCTGCATTTGGGTGTAACAACAAGAAATACCGTCATCATAGCAATTTTTATTTTTCTTCAAGCTGCCACTACATTTTGTTTCATTTTATAGACGTGCTTGAGTATTTAACTACAAGATACCTATTCCAAATGCAGCAAAAGGCTGTATTATTTAAATAATCACCCCTTAACCAGAAAAAGAGCCATCACAAACCCTGACACCCTAACCATATTCAGTACTCTTAAAGAAATTTATCAACTCGCATTATCTTACCAGATCCCAAAAACTCCATCAAGAAAAGAATCATTACTTTCAACAGGGAAATAATATTAAGATAGTAAACAACAATAATGTTGCATATTGTTAGGACTAAGGAGTGCATTTCAAATGTTATTTTCTGATAGCTAGGTTAATTTCCCCTGCTTCAAAGTCAAATTACTGACGGACCTGAGTCACAACATAAATTTACATAAAGGTAACTCCAAAGCAAATATTATATATATGGTATCAATTAAACTCCAAACTATCACAACAGAAAAATAGGTGAAACAAAACTAAAGGTTCTTATCGCGTGGATATTTGTTACTTCCAAAAAAAATTGTCGATATTTGTTCGTGGATGATCATTTGGAATAGATGAACATTATGCTGCCAAAAAGATAACACAGTAGGCAGCTTTATTCAGGTTAATGTAAACTCTGATAATCTGATGCCCTGCTTCACAAAATCCTGGATGAAATTAGAACTGTAATAGCCTAAACTTTTAAATAGTACCATAGGTTTGTTTGCCTAAATATATATATTGCGGAACACTTACATGCTACTACATATATTATGGACCTAGATTAGTTTTCTAGCATTTACATGCTGAAAGCATGGGCTGCATTGCTGCCAGATCTATAATCAAAGTTGTTACCTATACTTCAACAGCATGCAGGGATAACATGATTTTTTGCTTACAATTCATGCTCAAATTAGAAAGATACGATTACGAGAACGAAACAAGTAATAAATTATCAATCCAACTAGGGGAAGTAGAACAAAATTGCAGCACATTGCTTGAAAGAATGAAAACAATTTGCTGTAAATAGAAGATTTCTTACCCGAAGCGACAGCAATCACTTCGATCAATTTTTAATCTGCAGGGGAACTATGGTGCAAAGCGCGATGGTAACTAGTTAATTGAGTAAAACAGAGGAATCAGATAAAAAGGAGAAACCTCAGATGATTAACCTAAATTAGATAAATTAATCAAACAAAATAATTTAAAAACCCTAGATAGAATTATAAAGTAAAATCTGGATCAAATATATATTCCCTACCCGGTGATCAGATTGTTCCTTGACAGAATCCATAGCCATGCAACAGATCTATCTCTTTAAATCACCCCAGCTTCAATATGTAGTATCCAACAATTTTATTTGAATTGTTGATCGAGAAGTTGATGAGGATGGATATATAGATATAGCTAAATATTAGCATTAGAAGACGACTTCATTGTGTGAGAGAATGATGGAAATCATTTTCTTCTTATTTTCTGCCCTCTGTGTAAATGTCTGGAGATCAGCATACCAGTTCACCCCCACCAAGATATCATTTCTAGGTCCAATTTATAGGTAAGGGAGAAACCCTCAAAGAATTTTTCTTTCAATCATATTTTGATTGGAGAATTTTTCTTTCAACCATATTTTAATTGGTAGAATTCATAGGTAGAGGAAGAAACCCTCAGAGAATTTTTCTTCCAACCATATTTTAATTGCTTTTTTTTTCTTTGAATCCATCCAACCAAAAATCCTCCAATTCTCAAAGGAGAATAGAATAGAAGAAGCCATACTTTTATACAATATCTTAATTGAATGGAATTCTATGTAATTATCAATAAATTCAACTAGAATTTTATCTCTATAAATTATGTCCACCTAAAATCGAAGCAAATCAAATTAAAAAAAACAAATTAAATCAAAATCAAATTATTCAAATTATAATAATCAAATTTATTTCAATTTTGTTCCATTTGGTTCATTTGTCCAAATTTTTTATTTTGAAGTGTACAATTTTTATAATAATAAAGTATTATTTTTAATCATTTATATATATATATTTAATAATTCTTATGTATTAAAAAATTTCAACTTTAAAAAATTAAAAATTATAATAAAAATCATCAATATTTGTCAAAAATTATAATAAAAATCCTACATAATGTTTAAAAAGTTTAAAATATAAGATAAAATATAACCAAACATAAAATAAATATATATTATAATATTAATAAAATAATTTAATTTTTCGATTTAGTGTTGTCCGCATCCAAACTAAATTAAATTAAAATTCAGTTAACAAAAATCAAACCAAACAAAACAAAAATAACTAAATCAAATTTAAGATTTTAATTTGGTTCAGTTTGATTTTTCGAATTCGTTTAATTTTGCTCACCTTTAAATAGATGTATTCAGAAAAGAAAAAACTCATGTGTTATTGGGTGACCCACGTTACAGGAACTACTCGGTTTGTCACTTTGTCTCGTCATTATTACAAATTTATTATATTAAAGTGTCATAAATAATAGGATTAGGAAAATATATGTCAAAAATATTCCAAACTTGTGAAATATGTGAAAAAATATCAACTTTATGTATAATCTACTTAAAATATTCATTAAATATTTATAGAATTAATTAATAAACTTAATTTTACTACCTTTAATGTAAAATATATATTAATTATTGTTACGTGTAATTATATTTACTTAATATGTATAAAAGTTGCTTGCAAATTATTAAAATACAATTACTTTTAGAATTTAATTACAAATAATAGATACTCTCATAAATTTTTGCTAACGATTTGTAAATATTTAAACTTTAATAAATATATTAATATTATATATTTACAAAGCGCCGGTAAAATACATTAATAAAGGGCGTGTTTAATTAGAAACTCACAATTACATTTTGATATATATTAATTAAATACTATTCAATTATAATGACTTATCTATACTGGAACCAAGTCAACTGATATTATAGGACAGCCGAATGCAGGTAATAAATCCAACCTAATTAAAAAAATTTACACATTATATTTTGATAGATGAAATCCAATTAAATCACCTGATTGACTATCCATTAAAGATTTCATTAATACATAAATTACCCCCTAAGGTCTAAGCTTCCACTTTAACGACTTTAAAAGGTGTCATTGGGATGCTCCTGTGAGGCGTGAATCGCATTTCAATCTTCCTTCCAATTCACTCATCTCGATTCCCACATTAAAACGGAAAACGACACCAGAAATTCTCCCATGGCAGTTGCCTCCTCCCCCACCACTGCCATCCAATTCACTCGCAACCTATGCATACAAATATACGTATAACTCAATTCTCCCGCCCTACCAACTCTCACTCACGCATACACACTCACACGTACTGTACCTCTTACATTAATTTGATCCAATTCAGATCTGAAAGAGTCGCCAGAGCAACCAATTGTGATCTGAACAGTATCGGACAAAGAGGTGCCTGGAGGTGTTTGGAGAATGGAGTACATCGACAGGTTGCCGAGCATGGATCTGATGCGCTCCGAGAAGATGATGCTGGCTCAGCTGATTATTCCCGTCGAGTCGGCTCACCGCGCCGTCTCATATCTCGGACAACTCGGTCTCCTCCAATTCCGTGATGTGAGTTCAGATCCTTTTATTTTACTGTTTGTCTCTAGGATTTTTATTCATTCTGTTGATCAGTTGTTTCCAGCTATTCGTTGTTGCCAAATTTCAGTGTTTCGATTCGCTGTTTTATATGGGGAGTGAGGAGTGATCTATTGTTACCACTGATGTCTGGCCTGTTGGGAGGACTGGATTTTTCTTTTATTAAGTTGTGCTTCTAACTTTGGTTTATGTTCAATATATGCATCGCTGGTTACGGTTGTATACTTATGAAGTTCATTGCCTGGGAACGATTGATCATATTGGAGGGTTTTAGACAATACATATTTATTATCCTTATCGTGACTCATGAGAATGTGATCCAGAGGGGAAGCTTTCAGAGCTGCATTATTAGATTGTTCACCTTGTTTCAATTCATTTATGTTATTGAATATTGTGTTAGCTAAATAAGATCTGCACATAGCTGGACTGCTTGGTGCCTTTTACTAGGATATCGTTTGATGAAAATATTGTTGTTCTCAGGATAAGGTAAAGGTTGCTAGTCATGAGCTGTTCTATCCTTCTCTGCGGTAGTTAATAGCAATTTGATTTCTAAAAAGGCATATAAGGCAATATATATTAATTGAATCACCAGATTTTAGGATGAAATTTGGCAACTGCACTCGATTCTTCCTGAATTTGATGTCCAACTTAAATGATAGCAGTCCTCGTACTCATCTGTGTTATTTTATTGGCAGTTAAATGATGACAAAAGCCCTTTCCAGAGAACCTTTGTTAATCAGGTAATGTTCATTAGCTCCTATTGGTTGCTTATCTTTTGTAAGATATTTATGCTGCTTAACCATTTTCCAGATTTTAACTCACGTTTGGATTCAGCTATAAGTCATTTAAGTAATCAAATTCCACTTTCCATTTTCCATTTTTAAAGGCTTTCTTCATGTAAAAGAAACAAGATGGTTCACCTCTATGGTAATTAGGCTCACTAATAAAGCCTTTTTCCCTATGCATAGAACATGAAATTAAAATATGTCCGTAGAAAAATGAATTTGCCCACTAAAATATGTTGTCTGAAGCAGAAGTTATCATTGTTGCCTGAGGGTTCTGGAAACTGCTTTCTGTTTTGTTTACTATATTCACCTGCTTGCCTTTTTACATGGTCTATTGATTGCATGAGTTGATGCAGGCAACTTGCTTCCTAAAATGGTTTACCTTTTTGGGGTGGGATTAGAGGTGGTTGATTCCCATTAGGGGTATGTACTATCCTAAGCCAATTTTCAGAAATTGGTGTGCTGATGCATGGTAGTGGGTGATCTAGTCATTAAGAAAGGTGTTTGCAGTAATTTGCTTCTGAATTATTTTTGTAAACTTAATCAGAAAAGAGCTGAGGGGATCTCCTTTTTTGGATTGTTTACCAATTAATTTTATGACTGCATCAGCCTGGCCTCGAAGTTGAGATCTTTTGCCATTAACCTCTCTAACACTAGACCAACATCATAAGCACTAGCTGATCTCTTTCATTATCTGAGTTTCTTGTTACCCGCTTATCATCAGGTTCTTTGGAAGTCATTTATGTATCAACCCTCTTTTTTGTTGATATTTAATATTTGGTAACTACCCATAGGTTAAAAGATGTGCTGAGATGTCCAGGAAGTTGCGGTTTTTCAAAGATCAAATACATAAAACTGGTCTACTGCTATCCCCTCATCCTGCTTCTGAAACCGATATTGAATTAGAAGAGTTGGAGGTCTGTTTCTCTCTTTCCATTCCCCCCCTCTTGGTATTACTGCTCTTCTTCTGGTTACTATTATTCATATTCGTATCATCAGTCTTTATTTACACTTTACAGTAATTATTGTTCATAGTATCATATTTGTTACTTTTGTTGATTCTGCTGTCACTTAATTTTTTTTTTTTTACCTAAGCTTCATATACTCCAGAAACACAGTTCTCCCTTTCTGTTCTCATGCTCAGTAATTCCAACTTTTTTTTAACCTTCAACTTTAGGCTCGACTTGCTGAGCACGAGCACGAGTTAATTGAAATGAATCACAACAGTGAGAAACTGCAGCAAACATATAATGAGTTGCTTGAGTTCAAGATGGTCCTACAGAAGGTACAGTGGCAAGCAGTTTATCCTTTCCTTTTCTTTTCTCTTTATAAAATAAAGAGCTTTCCTTTAAGGTAAAAACATGCTAAATCATTAACATGTATAAGGACCAAGACTACATTACATAAATGTATGAACTGTTGTTTCAAGCTTATCAAGAAAAATATCTTGGAGTTGCTTAAGTAGTTATGAGAAGTAAGATGTTCCAAGTAGTCCTCCTGTCAGGAAATTTTATATCAACCGAATAATTTCCACAGAGTGAAAAATCCTTAGGTCATCACTGCGTTTCTTGTTTACTGCTCAAGAGAGAAAGATGACCGAAATATTTACACTGGCACTTAGTCAAGCTAATATATCTCCTTTTCTATTCACAGGAAAAAAGTAAATTGCTCTTCCTTTACATTGCCAAAACAAAGAAAAACTGATTATGTGAAGTGGAGAAGATAACAGACATTCACAAAGCCAACACACGATGAGAACATGCTAAAATTAAATGAATTACCTGCCACATGTGGCTAAGCTAAATGTGAAAAAAGGATTACTTTAGCATACCTCTTGCTTTTAGAGCCACATAATGCAACTAGATTAGGTTATTGAACCAAATCCTCTATTTCTGTGGAGCAGAGTTTTTTCATGGTTTGGTGATTTTTAGCAGGAACGTTAAAAGCACTTAGCTAGTTGTATATGTGTAAATATATTTTCTCTTTATGAATTCTTGAGGAGAAATCTTATAATTTTCTCATCTTTAAATCTGCAATTTATTAAAATTATGTGTAAGCATTTAATGGGCGATTCCAGGCAGGTGACTTTCTTATGCCAGATGGAAATCATTCTGCAGCACAAGAGACAGAATTAGATGAAAATGTCCATACAAACAATAGTTATGATGATTCAGCATCACTTCTGGAACAGGTAATGTCTAATCTGATGATTTGCTGCCTTACAATTTTATGATTTACCAGCCATTCCAGTGCTGTAGTCATATAGGTTTTCTAATTGCAGGAGATGCAACCAGGAATATCAGATCAATCTGGTGTAAAGTTTGTAAGTGGTGTCATTTGTAAATCTAAAGCACTGAGGTTCGAGAGGATGTTGTTCCGTACAACCAGGGGAAATATGCTTTTCAACCAGGCACCAGCTGATGACCTAATTGTGGATCCTGCATCAAATGAAATGGTCACTGTTCCATTCCATTTTCTTTTGCATGATACTGCCTACTTTTTCTTATTAGAATACCAAGTTCCATCATGAAAGGATTAGAAAAAGCAGAAATGAAAAAAGTGCCAACTGTCCAGCTGTCCCATCGTCAAGCAAATATATTCCAAATAATTGATTTTTCTTTATTTGAAATCAACTCTTTACTGCCTTGTATGGCCGCTACAAGTTTTTAATAATTGACGTGTACCTTTGCATCTGCAGGTTGAGAAAACAGTTTTTATGGTATTCTTCTCAGGCGAACAAGCAAGGAAAAAAATCCATAGAATTTGTGAAGCATTTGGTGCTAACTGCTACCCAGTTCCTGAAGAGGGGATCAAGCGGAGGCATATAACTAGAGATGTATGTTGCCAAATATTTTGCTTTTGTTGTTCCATTTTGAAAACACGATATCTGTGTTTTGATCTCTAAGGTATTACATTGTGATAAGAAATGTAGGGACAAGTGTTTGCCTAATAATTAATATAATGCAGCAAATTGATGCATTGCCTCTATTTCTGAGTTGAAAAGTGACGAACAATTTTGACATATTGATAACTAATTAATTGTACATGTAACAATATTTTGATGTCAATTTATCAAATTTTAGTGATGAATTTGTGAATACTAACATCAATATGTTAAGTGATTTCTACTGCTCATTTGCAGCTATATTCATGGTATTAGAAAAGAAGTAGACATTTTCTTATCAATTTATCATTTTCAGGTTTTGTCACGCTTGTCTGAGTTGGAAACAACATTAGAAGCTGGCCTTCGGCATCGAGATGCGGCACTGAACTCTATTGCATTTCAGATCACAAAGTGGATGAATATGGTCAGATTTCTTTGTTTATTTTGATTTTGAAATTCACTCGACTCAAATACCATTTTTCTTGACTTAATTTTACAGGTAAGAAGGGAAAAGGCCATTTATGACACATTGAATATGCTGAACTTTGACGTTACAAAGAAGTGTCTGGTTGGTGAGGGTTGGTGTCCAATATTTGCAAAAACTATGGTAATAATTATACTCTAGTATCTGATGAATTTGAGATTAAACCTAGAGTACCTAATTTGTTTTGAATTTTCATTATTAAGTGAAAGGGATATGTTCTATATATTGCAGATTCAAGATGCTCTGCAACGTGCAACATTTGATAGTAATTCACAAGTGGGTATAATATTTCATGTGATGGAATCAATCGAATCACCTCCGACATTCTTCAGAACCAACCATTTTACGAGTGCATATCAAGAAATTGTTGATGCATATGGGTAGGTCATGCATAATCATACTTCTTTGACGTGAAAACTTTCACCAGCATTTTTTTCTATCCATTTGTTATGTTCTCAACAATCTAATAAAGTAAATGTGCTTATATAAGAGAGTTTTTTATTAGGCGCTGTAGTTTTGGAAAATGATTTATTTGAATTAACTATTAATAGTTTAATAGACATAGTTTATTGTGGAGGAATCATGTTTGGAAAATGATTTGTAGTATTGAAATATAGTTTTTTTAATAGAGTAGTCAACCAAACACCCTCTTCAAGTCTTTTTCTTTTTCTTTCCCATTTCTATATATTTTATATCATCTCGTAGCTCGTGGTGCTCTACGGGCAACAAAAATAGCCTGCATAAAAGCTGTCCCTGTAAGATGCGGCTATGTTGGTATTCCAACCTTCTTGGCTGTACTTTTTAGGTTCTCTAATGACATTAGGAATATTATTTTACTAAATAAAGTATACCTGATTGCATTTTGATCAGGGGACCTCATTTTTGTGCCATGTTATGCTGACGGACTACTATAACTACATTAGAGTCTTTAATCGAGTTAGGCTCAAATTCAATATGAAGGGCAAATCTAAGATGATAGCTAGAGAGTTGGGCGCTGATCACCATACTGGCGTGTGGTGTCCAAATTGAATTTTGCCGAAGTTCAGCTATATGTTATTTTCTTAGTCCACTTGAATACATAATTAGTAGCCAAAAATACTATCAAGCTATAAGCTTTCCATGTATGTGTTTTTGCTTTTCTTATAGCATTACTAAACTTACTGCTGTAGTTTAACTAAATAAGAATTCTCTGTTTATTGGGGATGCATCATATTGCTGTCTTTGAAACTCATTTGCTAGCCATGATTGTTGTACATATGCACCTCCGTACAACATGGCACGCACGAGGCTTGTTTGGGGATTTGGGATTCATATGTTGTGGGAGGCAAAGATGAGAATAGTGCTTTACACAAAATTTTACAATTTTTCTGTTGTCACAATAGAGATAAACATACCATGCAGTATGCACAACCTACATTAGACAATAGAATGCTAAGAACTTTCTTCTCCACTTGTAATGTTACAGGTGCTCGTTAGGAGAAAATAGCTCATAACTAGGGTTTTTAGCATTTAGCCTTTTGAATGCTGACCTCTTTTTCCTATTGCTCTTAGGTATGGGACCTTCATTTGTTTTAGTAATTTCCTAGGAACTCAATTCCTCACGTGTTATGATTTTTACTCCATCTACATGCATATGTCTTAACTGAAAAATGGCAAGGCACTGATAAATATACTTCACATTTGCAGAGTAGCAAAATATCAAGAGGCAAATCCTGCGGTTTATACTGTCATTACATTTCCATTTCTTTTTGCTGTGATGTTTGGGGATTGGGGTCATGGTATATGCTTACTGTTGGGAGCTTTAATCCTTATAGCACGTGAGAGAAGATTAGGTTCACAGGTATGTTGTGGCATCTTAACATTTTTCTCTTTAAAGGATGTATATTCTATTTAACACGAATATACAAAAAATTATGGATCCAATATTATTAATATTTTGCTTACATCAATATCAAGTTTTCCTCAGTTTCTCTGGTGTACATCTGTCTTGTTTCAGGAACTCTTTATGATCTGTTTTTCATTATATGCATATGTTGCTTCCTTTGTAACTCATGCCTGTTTTTCTTCTTCTGTGCTTCTTGCTCCTAAATTTTTGTTTCTACCAGAAACTCGGCAGCTTCATGGAAATGCTATTTGGCGGTCGATATGTCCTTCTTCTGATGTCTCTGTTTTCAATCTACTGTGGTGTTATATACAATGAATTCTTTTCCGTTCCATTTCACATATTTGGTAGTTCTGCCTACAAATGTAGAGATGCTTCATGCAGGTAACAATCAGCAGTTTCTCTGGTCACTAAGTTGACTCCTTTTCAATCTTTAATTGGCTAGACCTAAAATTTTCCGCCTTTGTCATCTTTCAACTTTGGATTGTGCCTCTTCTGCCATACAAAGAGAACAAATAGAAAGGAGGGGGGGGGTGAATCATTTTCATTTCACTTAGAAAAGATTAAGATGGGCATATAGAGTGAAGCTGACTGCTGTGAGTGTTACTTATTTATGCTTTTATATGTGCAGACTTTGACAGATGAACCGGGTCCATTTATACTACTGACGGTCTTTTCAGAATTTAGGCTATTTAGCTAATAGATGATCTAAAAAGGAATTTTTTTTTTGTGAAAATTGGGACATTTCTTGTTCATTTATGGTTAATTGTTATGTTCTTGGGAGTTTTTAACCATGCATTTATTAGCTAAATTAGTACTCGAAGCTTGTTAATTGCCGGAAATATACTTGTGAACTTTGTTTGCTAGATCTCAACATACTATGCTAGTTATATACTCCCTCTGTCCATGAATTTGTTACCCAATTTGCTATTGTGGATCGTCCACAAATTTGTTATCCAATTACTTTTTTCCTTTTATAGTATGTGGATCATCTACTTTTTACACACAACTCAATTAAATACATTAAATCAAGTGGGATTCAAACTCCACTCAATATACAATACACCTTAAGTCAAATTATTTTCTTAATACACGTGTTGCGTCAAAGTGGATAACAAAATGGTGGACGGACGGAGTATGAGAATTTACCTAGCCTTTTCTGATACTTCCTTGCATATATCCTTTGGGGTCTTAATTACGTTATGCTGCTTTTTCATATCAGCTCGGACTTTTTTACTTGCAATAAAATTGTAAATCTCATTCTCTTGCTCCCTGTAATGCCTTAAACAGCGAAGCACGTACAATTGGTTTAATCAAAGTTGGAGATACATATCCATTTGGTGTGGACCCAAGTTGGCGTGGAAGTCGTTCTGAGCTGCCTTTTTTAAACTCTCTCAAGATGAAAATGTCTATTTTGTTTGGTGTGTCACAGATGAATTTAGGAATTATAATAAGTTATTTCAATGCACGCTTCTTCAGCAGCTCAATCGATATTAAGTATGATCTCTCTCTCTCCATCCCATCCTCCCTCATGTCATATATGTTGTGAATGATCTAGGCTTATAGATGCTAAATGTTCTGCTTTGCTACCAGATACCAATTTGTGCCACAGATGATCTTCCTTAACAGCCTTTTTGGATATCTTTCTCTTCTCATTATTATCAAATGGTGCACCGGTTCTCAAGCAGATTTGTACCATGTGATGATCTATATGTTCTTGAGCCCTTTTGAAGATTTGGGTGACAATAAGCTGTTTTGGGGTCAGGGCGTGCTTCAGGTATAATTACCATCAAATGTTCCTTTGATTTTGCTACATCTGTAAATATGATTATGCAAAGTTAAACTAATTTAGATCATTGATAAAATTTAACAGGTTATATTATTGCTCGTAGCTGTTATTGCTGTCCCGTGGATGCTCTTTCCGAAACCTTTTATTTTAAAGAGACTTCACAATGAGGTAACCCCTGCGGTCCTTCAAACTGAATTTATTATATTACCTTACCTGTCATGGAAAAGGCTGCAAGGTTTTTCCCTTGAACTCTGCAGTTTTTTGCTTGCCAATTATTCTTCATAATTATAATTTTCTTCTTTCACTAGAATCACTGCCGCAACCTAGGCCTCCCAACCCCACCTAAAAAAAGAGAATAATTAAGAGAGAAAGGAAATCCAAAATTTGAGTGCTGTAGGTGCATCATCCACTTTAAACTTTAAAATGTCAATTGGAAGTTTTAGTTAAACTTGGTTTCTCTTAATGAATCACAGCTAAGGAAACTGATGATGTTGAGGAGCTTATCTTACATGAAATATGGTTAATATGATACAAATATTTAGGAACTTTTATTCGAAACTGGATGAGAAGTGATATGCAATATTTATCAGGATTTTCCTCCATGAAATATACAACTTTTATGCCCAAAGACTAGCTTTAGAGAATCAGGAACTTGATGTGTAGTACTAAGTCACAGCGCTTAACTTCCTTTTAATATCTGAACATAATCTGAGTCATAATCAACCACGTAGGCATAGTCTGCCTATTTTCAACCAGCTCAGTGTAGTCCTGAACCTGTTGGAAGTTGGAACCTTTGAAGCTCGATTAACTGTGTCATTTTCTTATCTTATCTAGAGATTCCAAGGCCGGACGTACGGAATTCTTGGGACCTCTGACATGTATAATGAGGAAGAGCCAGATTCTGCAAGACATCCTCATGGTGAGGAGGAGTTCAACTTCAGTGAGGTCTTTGTGCATCAAATGATACATTCTATTGAGTTTGTACTGGGGGCAGTTTCTAATACTGCATCATATCTTCGGTTGTGGGCGTTGAGGTAGAGTCAATTCATGACTCTGTTGTGCTCATAATTCATCAATTGCTTAATGCCATCTTATAACTGTAATCTTTGTTTTGTTAACAGTTTGGCCCACTCAGAATTATCAACTGTTTTCTATGAAAAGGTTCTTCTGCTGGCTTGGGGGTAAGTTTTTGAGAAGCATAGCTGTGCATTCTATATAAATCTTACAATTCGCATAATTCTTAAAATTCTCTTAAACTCTGTGGGGGTATGTTTTTGAGAAGCATATGTGCATTCTATATAAATCATACAATTTGCATAATTCTTAAAATTATCTTAACTCCTAGACCGTGCACAAGAACCAATTTCCAAAAATATGGTTGTCACGTTTTCACTGTCCTCAAATTTGTGTCACTATTTAATGAGGTGAAAATTTAACATACTGGGCAATATTGGTATGTTAATTAAAAGTCTTTTAGCACTACTCACTTCTTTTTTGCTTTGACCTAGGATAGGAACGCTAAGCGGCTATATAATATTCCGATCAGATGGCTTAACTTAACTTGCTTGCATAAAAACTCTGCAGCTTCCTAACTTGCTTGCATAAAAACTCTGCAGCTTCCTAACTTGCTTGCATAAAAACTCTACAGCTTCCGTACTATGCTTGATCTCAAATTTTGCCTTCAAAATTATACTCATGTCACGCTCACGATGCAGGTACAACAATATTATCATACGTATAGTGGGACTTGCAGTTTTTGCTTTTGCAACAGCATTCATACTACTTATGATGGAAACTCTCAGCGCTTTCCTCCATGCTTTACGTCTACACTGGGTGGAATTCCAAAATAAGTTTTACAGTGGGGATGGATATAAATTCAAGCCCTTATCCTTTGCCTCATTAACAGATGACGATGAATAGTCCTTTTTCTTTTTGCTTTTTGTGAAGAATTTTGGAGGTTGCAGGAAGATAAAGAAATTTTGCAGTTGTGATGAACGATCAGTATGGCATGGTAAGAGTAATTTACTTGTTTTTAACATGATGAAAGTCTACATTAGACTTCTAATTGTAAGTCATGACTCAATTTTTCTTTAGCTGCAAATGCCTCTTGTGAAACCAGATATTAGAATATTGATTGAGGAGATGTAAAGAGGGTCGGTCTATACATAGAATCTCAGCATTTTTTGTTCTTAGCAACAGAGCCATATTTGTACAACTTTTCTATACAAAGAAACTACTGCTCCCAGATACTTGTAGGCTATATTACCAAACGATTTTATTTTCTTTATTCTTTTGGTATTAAATAATTCTTTCTGGCGTTTGGTTTGACTTCTTCCCTCCACCCTTTTCTTTCTTGTATCTCCTTGTCTGCCTTTTCTTGTCGGTTATATTTAGATCTCACTACAATGAATAATTTTAAAGGGTTCTCTTGTCATTTTCATGCAGGTATCTTTGATTTGAACATATAAACATTTACATATAAGGCTACGAAATAGTAATAGCTCCTTCAGAACTGAACCTTCATATTTTTAAATACTTTGCTTCAAACTATGAATGGCTCGCATAATTCATTTTAGAATCTTGTGATTGTACGTTACTCGTTAGGCTGGATTTATTAGGAATTTTCTTACTATCCTTCTTTGAAATGTAAATTTCATAGTCCATATATGATATATGTACATTATTAATTATTGGACACAAGCTACACTAGATATTAGATAGTACAAAGTTATTGTTTGATAACTATGGAGGATTGATATATATATATATATAACGATGTGATTTATTTTATATCTTCCTTCCTTTGACTGGTGTGACTCACATTTGTAATATAGAATTGATTTATGTACCATATCTCGTAAATACCATAAAAATAACGTATCATTACATTTTTGGGTAATTGTTTTAGTTTTTCTATAAATTGTATACTAGCAGTACTTGAGCAAAATTAAAATGGGTCCACTACGAATTTTAAAAATTAATTCATTTATTTAAATAACTTTGTTCTTCTTGCATGTTCTGAAACAAAATTATCGACAATGATAATAAAACATTAAAATTTCATGGTAAGATGGATCAAACCTTGAAATATAAAAGCAAGCACTTTGTAAGCTAAAACTTAAAAATAAAATTTCTTTATATTTATAAATTAATATTAACTGATTCATGAAGGAAGCATATATCAATGATCTTAAGAGAGAAAAATCCATCCTGATCAATGATCAATCCTACCATTTCCCTAAACCTCCACTGAAACCATTCATCAGCTTCCTCTCTCTCTCAATCCCACAGACTGTTTGGAGATACTATGCGTATGGTGCCGTACGCTTCCGTACCTTATTCGGATGCCACGCCCTTCATCATTTACTCCTCATTCTTCATTTCTCTGTTCCTATTATCTTCTCCTTCTACTGTGTTTTTTAGACTGGAAATTTCTATAATTTGATAGGAACTATTTATCGGACTTATCTTTTCTACAATTCTGCAAATTGATATGGAGAGAGTCGAGAGACTGTACAGAAATTCCGATAATTGGTTGAATGAACTTTACACGAGAGAGATGGCTCTATTCCCTCCCAGAACTTACTCTCGCCGCCTCTCTGCTTCGCAGGTTCGTCCTATCTCACGTATGTTTATTATGTATGTATCACTCCGTTATATAATCTGCTTGTGTGAGTGTATGTGTTTTGATGAATAAATTGATGGACCGAGAAGAATTATTGCGACGATCGAATTACTGCGAGTTAGTGATTTGTTGCTACCTTTTTCTATAGTCATTTTTCTTTGTTTGGAATTTGATCAGGTCGTTATGTGTCGATTCCAATGATCTATGAGGACTGTATCGATGGTAGTAGATTTAGGTATCGAGAGCTTTCTTTGCAACTCTAATCAGTTTTGAAGTTCCTTTGCCCTTTCCTGCTAATTGGTGCTGTAAAGTTAGGTGTTCATAGTTCAGTCTGGTTTTGAAAACTCAGATATATACAATGAAATGATGAACCATGTCACAATCTTATTTTGTTGCTTAATGCAGACTCTGATTAAGCGCCTCGGTTTGTACGGGAAACTGAATGGTCATGAGGGATGTGTAAATGCAATTTCATTCAATTCTACTGGCGATCTGCTAGCATCAGGTTCTGATGACCGAAAAATTATGCTCTGGGACTGGGCAGCAGAGAAACTTAAACTGTCGTATCAATCTGGCCATTCGGACAATGTTTTCCAGGCAAAGTTTATGCCATTCAGTGATGACAGCAAAATAATATCTGCCTCTGCTGATTGCCAGGTACTTTTACTGACTAGTGCACTCGAGAGTCTTATAACTTTTAGTATGTTATAGTAATAATCTTGAGAATTGGTTATAAGATTAGAGAACTAAGAGTGATCAGAATCTCGGTGCTGTAAGACAGTGTACCATTAGAAATATGTTCTATGAGACAATCATATTGATTAGTCTATCCCGCTCCTTATTGAGTTATAAGACACCTATCTTTCTTTCTTTTTGTCTTCTCTTTAGTGCAGACACATATGTTTCTTACAGTTGTTACAAATATCATTTCTTGTTTCAGGTTAGACTTGGCCTGCTAATGGATGATGATTCAGTAGAAACTAAGAGATTGGCTAAGCACCAAGGACGTGTTCACAGCTTGGCTATCGAACCAGGCAGTCCATACGTATTTTATAGCTGTGGGGAGGATGGCTTTGTCCAACACGTATGCTTTCTGAGTGCTGATAATCCATTAAATCCTTCTTCACGCTGAACTCCTTATTTCTTTTGCAGTATGATCTACGAAGTTGCTCTGCTACCAAACTTTTCTATTGCTCCTCATTTGCAGAAAATAGACGGTCTTCCAGTGTTGGGCTAAATTCCATGGTTATAGACCCAAGAAATCCAAATTATCTTGCTGTAGGAGGTAGTGATGTTTATGCACGTATATACGACATCAGGAAATACCAAATAAATTCATCAAGTAAAGAAGGAAGCCCAGCCAACTGTTTTTGTCCTCATCACCTTATTGGTAAAGGCGATGTTCGTATCACCGCATTAACTTATTCCAATACCAGCGAGCTTCTCGTCTCGTACAACGACGAGCTCATATATCTGTTTCAAAGGAACATGGGTCTGGGACCGAATTTCACAGCTTCACCACCAGAAGACTCCTCTCAGAAATCAACCGAAGCACAAGTCTTTTCGGGTCATAGGAACTACAGAACAGTCAAAGGAGTTAACTTCTTCGGCCCAAACGATGAGTATGTCATAAGTGGGTCGGATTGTGGTCACATATTCATCTGGAATAAGAAGAGTGGTGAAGTTGTTCGAATGATGGTTGGCGACAGACACGTTGTAAACCAGCTGGAATCCCATCCACTGATCCCAATGCTTGCCACTTGTGGAATAGAGAAGAATATAAAGCTCTGGTCCCCCTCTTCTGATGATTGCATCCCTCTTCCTGAAAATTTTCAAGAGGTATTCTCGATTTATTTTCTCTGAATTTATAGTTTCACAAGTACTAGCAATATCTCCATCACTGGGCTGCAGATAATCGAAGCGAATGGGACAAACCGGGAGGAGGACCATTCTCGGGTGTCCTTCACTCCAGAGGTGATCATGCACGTTTTGCGTCTCCACCGGAGGCAAGCGCACTTGTATGTCGATAGAAGATACAATAGAGAAGACGTAGAGAGCGACGAGGACGAAGATCGACAGGGTTACCTCTTAGGATTCTCAGAAAACGATGCTGCAGAAGATAGTGAGAACCCCAGAGAATGTAACATTAGCTAGAGCTTTATAGCTTGTTTGTCCCTCTTCAGATTTTATAAAGATGAAAAAGTGATGGAGTTTTCAAATTTTGATAAGTTAATTTTTGCTATTTTTGAAAACAAAGTTAAAATTAATAGAATAACCAAAAAGAAAAAGAAAAACAAGCAACATTAACAAAACAGATGGAGTAGTAGTACATTGAATTTTATATGACCTTTTATAACATAAATTTATAATTTTTTACCTACAAAAATATAGTATAAAACTATTAACATATAAGCCCAATAATATTACAAATTTTTATAATATTAATAATAAATATCTATATATTGTTAACAAATACTCACGTTGATAATGGTTCATTTACTTTTTATACCACTATTAATAAATGATAGCAGATGATTTATTTTTCTTTTTAGACAATACCATTAATTTTGATTTGCATTTAAAATAATAAAAAAATTATTTATAATATACTAACTTTATATCTTTATATTATTTTTTATTTACGTGTAAAAATAAATAAATTATTTTTAGTATGACAAATAATATATTGTTTTTATTAAAGTATGCCTTTCTATTACTCTCTCCGTCCACCAAAATGGTTTACGTTTTGTCATTTTAGGATGTCCACGAAAATGGTTTACATTTGAAACTTTCCTTTTATAGCAAGTGGACCCACTACATCCACTACACACAACTCAATTTAAAACAATACTTTAAGTGGGACCCAAACTCCACTAACTACTCACAATCATTTTAAAACTATATATGAAGTAGGACTCTAATTCCACTTACTACATATCTCCATTAAAGTCAAAATATAATATTAAAACGCGTGCCGGGTCAAACCGTAAACCATTTTCATTGAGGGAGTGAGTATTAGTTAAAGGAAGTTGACAACACATCTGAAAACAGTTTTGTATTTTATTAATATTATATTTTCAAGTATACGATACGGAATCCAAAGGCGAGTAACAGCAGTCCCTTCTGCGCAGCGTTTACATTAATTCCCGCCCGCCTTTATTTTCAAAATCAGTTCCTATCTTCCGACTTCGGATTTGTATACTATTACTTGGATCTGAAGAACTCTTTTAGTAGTAATTCATATCCTCAAAGAATCCCGCATTTCCAACGTCCGTTTTTTTATGAATAATCTCTTAACTTATCAATTTCAGCAAGGCCCAAAAGATGCGTTCCAATTCCGAAGATCGAATCACCGGCAGCTCCACCGCCCGTGGTCAGATTTTTGTTTTATTAATTCTATCTTTTATGTCTCGTTTCACAATGTGGATTTCCCAATTTCGATAAGTTGACGTATTAGGTTACGATCCAGTAGGCTTCCAACTGTTAGGGTTTCAAATTTGTTATTTTGCTTACCGGAGAGTTGCTAATTAGCCTAACTGTGTTCTTCTAGATTGGTGTCTTTGAGATTAATGGAGACCTTTAGTAGAATTTTCATTTTTCTGCTTCAATTTTTGGAGGAAAGGATTTAATTTGTGCAAGAACGGATTTTTGTTGTCGTGTCTTATGTAATCAGTCATAATATCGTATGGAATTGCTAATTTATACCCTGCGTGTGGATCTCTTCTGCATGTTTTTTGATTAATTTCCTTGTCGTCTCTATCTTGCAGAGGGTCCAGAAAATGCTCCGGATTTAGTAAACCCATGTTGTACTGGTTCACCTAAAGAGAACAGATGTTTTAAAGAGAATATCAACATTAACAAATATGGAGCCTCGAATCTTTCTTTGGAGCCCCAGCAGATGAAAAAGAAGAAAAAAGGAGGGAAACATAATCTGCGGAAAAGCCTAGCATGGGACAGAGCTTTTTTCACCAATGAAGGTCACCACTCTTATGATGTATCTATTTGGTTTTCCACTCAATAGTGAATACTATTCTTAGATAATGGTTGTAGTTACGATTCCTTTGTTTTCTCTGCAGGCGTTTTAGACCCCCTGGAACTCTCTGCCATAAGTGGTGTATCTTGCAGAGGAGGATTGGATCTCATAAGTGAAGACACTCCTGTTAGTTCCGGCCAAGATGAAGACTTTGGTAGAGATAAGAAAACGAACCAGTCATCACCAAATTTCTCTAACCGTATCTCATCAACTGTTCTAGTCAGTTTCACTTGGTCATATTTCTCTTTCTAATGCTGGCATGTTGGCTTGTTTTAAACTCTAACGTGTAATATCTTTCAGGCTTCACCCAAAGTCCCAACTAGCGCTGGCACCAAATTTGGGTCAAATTTTAGAGGCTGCCCTCGACCTTTAGCTTCACCATCATATCCTTTGATTACTTTTTTTAAGGGTATCATATCCTTTGATTACAGGGAAGAATGAATCTGGGAAATTTCTTACTTCCCATTAATTTCCCGTCAAAGTTTCTAGTAGATTATCCTTAATAATTATGTACATTAAAAAGACGGGCAAATGCAAATGCCGCAAATGCTACGATCAAGGACTTAAAGCTACCTAAAGTTCCTGGCTTAAAGCCAGGCCTCAGTGCAACTTGTGCTACTACTAGAAGTGCTGTACTCAGAGGAAGTAATGTGAAGTACAATCAAATTCCTCAACCAGGTAACTGCATATTGAATCTCACTTGTACGGTCTTTTTCCTCTTCTAATTATGGAAATGTGTGTTCATCTTCAGTGTGTGCACTTGAATGCTATATCATTTGGTTCAGCCCTTAGAACTACCAAGTTATTGGCAAATATTTGTATCTAGAATCACAGCCGCATTTGTATTTCTTACCAAGCAGATTTTAGCATACAAAGAGACGCAGAACTAAGGAGCTCCTCTAAAAGTCATAAGAAGACTGAAAATACATCAAGAGTTTATACTCCCCAGTCGGCCTGCCATTCAGATGGAAGTTTGGTAAGAACCTGACTTCTTTATTAAGGAACTGGTGACACTGAAAATGTTCCAGCTAGTTCATGCATTCGGTTAAATACCTGGAAACTTGGCAGCAGTTGTGACCATTGAAATAGCACCTAGAATCCTGTGTTTTTTCTGGATTACTTCCCGCAAAGTTTACTAAATACTGATTTTGCAGGGCGGCTCATCATTACCTAAGCATTTATCCTTTAGTATGAGCCCAATAACAGTTGAAAAGGCCTATAATTCGAGTCCAAAGACCATCCCAGTTAATGTGACTCAAATCAGGCCCGATAACTCATGTGAGAGCCAACCATATGATTCAGCAACTTTTGCTGCTTCCCATTCTCAGAATGGTAATGTTAGTGGTGGAGTTTTGCACCCTTCACAAAATCAAACGATGAAACCATCAAGGTTGAGAATGCCATCACCATCTTTGTCATTCTTCAGTCAGGTATTTCAGCTTTGATTATCAAGTAGAGGCTGAAAAGTAGAGTAAAGAAGTATTATATGCTCCCTTTTGTGGTGCTAATTATTTTACTTAATGCAGCCTAAACCTTCTGTATTTCGAGATTTGCCATTGAGAGATACAGATGCATATTTTATTGGGTCCCGAAACACAGGGAATCTGAGGTTGCAAGACAAATTGAGCAGAACAACCAAGTCGTGTGATAAGATCCCAGAGAGCAGAATTAGCAGCAGTAAGCCCATATGTTCCAGACCAGAGTCTACTGCATCTTCTCATGTCGATATTACTGAGTTAGTTAAACCAAACTCAGAACGTGATCCTACATATGAGGTGGGATTGAAGGTCCTTTCTAATGTTTCTAAGTCTCACCTCATAGGTAATAAGATTTTTGAAGACAAAAATGATGTTGTTGCACAGCTTCAAGGTCGTCACAAGTTAAAGATAACTACGAGGGCATTGCATGAGGAGGCTGAATTGCAGAAGACTGGCAATGAAGTTCCTTCAGAAAATGGAAGTTTTGGACAAGCAATGGATAATTTCCTCGAGAATACTATTGACAGTTGCACAACAAAAGGCAAGTCATGTCCAAGTGAATGGAGAAATGAAGAATTGGAATCTAAACAGAGTTGTGCTACTCTGGAATCTCGAACATCAAGTGCAATTGATGAACTACATGAAATAAAAAGTAGATGCAACATTGTAGTCTTGGATCTTGATTCTGCGCAACGCACAGATGGATTTGATGACAGAGTGCAGAAGACTCTGGCTATGCATGGTGGGAGGAAAACCAGCAAGCGAGATTGTCATGAAGCCCGCTTAGAGGAAACTGATCCACTAAACTATTATCTCATAGAGAATGATAAAAGAACTGATGATAACATTTTGAATGCGAAAGAAAGAGCTAGTGAGCAACTGGATGATTCCCAGCTTAATAGAACCTACAGCAGTGGAAACATGAAACTTTTGGAACGTGGGAAGGCCATGGCTGAGAGCCCATATGTTGTGTCCAAGCAGGAAAGTAATATTAAGGTATTCACCAATAATTCACCTGCAGCAGAGGCCAGCATGCAGAATTCTGTAATATCTTTAACTGTTGGGGGATCTATTAGTAATTCCTATATTATGCCTGAGGTTGGTAATGGCATCAACCAACCCGATGAAAGTCCACAGGTTCAAGGTTTTCACCAAATTGACAAATGGAATATGAGAGACTCGATGTTGGCTGAGAAACCATTGCATCTTCAGAATTCGAAGCCAGAAGAAAATATTGATGAACTTTTGCTAGTAATGCCAGACTTAAAAGATCGAAAAGAAGTGATTGACACCAAGGTTCTGCTATCTTCATCTCTGGGTAAAAGACATAAAAATTCTGCTGCTAATTCCTTTTCATCCTTAAGCTGCAGTAGTCAAACAAGTACAGGTTTTGATTATGATGCTGGCACTTCTTACGGAAATTTATCAGACTTTCTTCGTCAGGTCACTCAGAGCTCTGAAATTAATGACAGTCTACTTCCTGAAAACAAGATGCATCAAATGACCCCAGAGGATATTCGTGAAAAGACAGAAGAGGTCCCACGTATACAAGTTAGATCTACGGACAATGAGCTGACTTCAACAATTTCACGAAATAATAGTGAATCTGAAGTCAGTGTCCTTAAAGATTTAGAGGACATACGAGCTCTACCGGTGCTATTGTCAGAAAGCACTATATTGGAAAACTGCTGCTTTCAAGAATCGGAATCCTTATTATTAGCTGGTGATGAATTTGTTGCGGAAAATCTTTCTCATATGGTTGATTGTACGCAAGCAAAACATCTTCCTAGTGTCTACTCTGCAGTTAATGCTGTAGGGGGCGAGGAAGATTCTGTTGCAAGTCAAAGAGAAATATCGCAGAGCATTTCAAGAAGCTCCTCTCCCACTAATGAATCGCCTTTAAAACATGAAACTTGCAATGATGAACATGAAACTGGGGATGTTGTTTCAGATGCAATAATAGATCCTTCTAGAGTTGAACCTTTCTCTGACTCCATTATGGTTACTGTTTCTGGAGATGCTGATCATTTTCTTAGTCGTCTTCCTCATAAGTTGGACCATGAGGTTCATGATGAGGTTGAAACCACACTACTGCCAAAGTAAGTGTCATCACTTTTTTCCTTGCTTAGTTTTATATCTTCCCTGTGATATTTTCCTAAATCTTTGTGCTTACCTGCTTGACAGTAATCAGCATGGAGATGGCCTAGATGAAAACAAAAAACTCTTGTTTGTTATTCCTCCAAATGTCGTTCCATTTTCTGATGAATGGTTGGCTGCTATGGAAGCAGCAGGAGAGGTAAGTTCATGCTTCATCAATGCAATGCCTTTTAGAAATATGTCAAGCGTCTCCAGTTTTTCTATTGGAACGGAGAACATATCATATCCATAAAGTTGTGGCTGGCATGTCGGAATTGATTGAGAATGGAAAGATATAAATATATATTTCATCCGCCCCCTAATTATCTACCCATAACCTTTCGGCATGAGTTTAATAAATGTTGAGCAAGTGTGGAGATGAGTAGAAAAAGAGAGTCCATTTATTGTAAAATGTAAGGATTTAGTGGTGAGATAGTGTATAAAATTGAAATGAGTAAATAAATAAGGGACAGACTAAAATAACAAAATGAATAGATAAATAAGAGACGGAGGGAGCATAAATTAGCTCGCATCATTTGTAATCAAAGTTAATTGGGCTGAGATTTTAATACAGTTTGCAGTCTATCTAGACTCATTAGTCACTAGCTTTGCATGTAGATATTAGCTCAAATTTGTCACACTAGAGAAAATCATGACTTCCCTAACCTTGATAATTCTACTTGCTGTTGCTTAAATTCACATTACTAAAGTTTGTGGATAGGGTTGTTTGATTCTGTTTATTACATATTTTGTTCATACAATTTTCAATTATGGAACCATTGGCAGGATATCCTCACAAGGAAAAGCGGGGCGGTCCAAAATTCACCTCCCGACAAACCGCTACCTGAACCAAGCCCATGGTCACCGGTATTTCTTTGATTTTTATCTCTTCTATGGAGGTGGTGTTATCATATACATTATTTTAAAATATACAAAACAGTAAAATGAAGAATCAAGAATATAAGAGTAAAGCTTAGTTAAAAAAGTTACGTGGAAAATTGATTTGAGAACCATGAATTAAACTGAATATGTCAAGTTATATATTTCCTTTTAACATGAAAGTGAATAGCATAACGGTTAGCAGGCTTATAATGGTAAAATAAGTGAACTAAGGTGTCAGAAATGGAACTTGACATGTAATATTGCTTTATTATTTTTGATTTTCAGGTGAAGAAGAAAAACAATCAGATTACACCATTTGACTGCACGAAATTCACCGCTCCATCTGAGTCATAGAGGAATGATAAGGTTCCTCTTTTTATTGGTTTTCTTGTTTTTTAGGTTAACCAGCAGGCAATTCAAATTTCATTGCTTGTAGGGGTGAGTTGATTACCCCCATTTCTAATTATTTCTGCATTATGAAATAAAATCATATGTACTAGCTTCACATTATCTAACAAGACAAGTGCTATATGCTTTTTTACTTCTCAAAGGCTGAATCCTATCATTTGAATGGATACCACTAGTTCTGTCAAAGTTTACCGAGAAAACTGTATATCGTACTTACCGTACCGGAAAATACTGTAAAATATCGAATTTTGGTAAGATATGATATCGTACCGAACTTTTTGAAATCATTATGGTATTAATTAAAAATTAAATAATATGCGAATTAGCTTTGACCAAATTTATAAGATTAACGCGATCATCAAAATTTTGTATCTTAATTTCGATTTGTATAGCAAAATCGACACCCTTTTAGATATTTCGTTAGAATTTGAGAGACGAAATTGGAAGTTTCTGCTTTTAGTGGCTTCTTTCCTTCCAATTTCTATAAATGTTTCCAAACGCTTTCAAATTCTATTGGGTGTCGAATATGAGAGAAATTGAAGGGGTAATAATGAGCACATTAGAATATAACTAATGGAAGATGATGTGAAGGAGTAATAATGAGCACATTAGAATATCAGAGAAATTGAAGGAGGACAACATATCAAAGAAAAGTGAGCTAAGTTTTGAAAGCAAACTAAATCTCAATGGTGAGCATAAAGACAGTATATTTGCATTTTGTATAGTAGCACCATGGAGGATTCTGAGAGGCCAAAAGACTTTATAATATTTTTTTTTTTTTTTTAAAATGAATTAGATTAATAAGAAATTACATAGCCACATCATAAGACTCAAACCCGAAACCTATTGTCTTGAGCATTAACATTACTTCCACTATGCTAACACACTATTCTCTTGATAGTTTTGTGTTTTGTACAGAGACCATTGCATCTTTTGTACTTATTATCTTTTTTTATGATAAAAATTTGTAAGATTTAAAAGGAATCTCAACTTAATCACGTTAATATCTATATCAATAAGGCAATAAATCAATAAAAAAAAATTACGAAATTATGGGGTGGAAAGTAAACATTAATTTGAATAGCTGCACATATATGAATAAAAATTTAAAAATTGACCTTGAATTCGATGGTGCTTATACTCTATCAGTTAGCATATATATGGATGAGAGATGTCATAACGTGCATGGGATGTTTGGTTTGCTTGATTAGTCTTTATTAGATGTGATTGATAAAATAATCAAACATAATCAAGTGTTTGATTTGCTTGATTTGGCTCGGGATAGATTATCCGGCCCGCATATAATCAAGGAATTCCTTGATTATTAATCAACCCAAACTTAACTTAATTAGACTTGATTATTAATCAACCATCATTTCAAAATGCAAATTTACAAAATTATCCTTATCAATTTTGTTATTTACAAAAATTACAAGTGAACACACACCCAACATATCTCGATAAAGGGCAATTTAAATATTTTTCTATATCTTAATTATAATTACTTAATTTATCAAACATTATAATCAATCAAACAAAACACATGATAATATAATCCAAATAATCTCATCATCTCTTATCCTATCAATCTAATTCATCTCATCCACCAAACCAAACACCCCTATAATAAAGTCAATTGAAGAGAGATGCAATAGTACTAGAGAAAACATATTTCTAATAATTATTACTTAATTTACTATAACAGTGCTGCATGCATCTTTAACCACTTAATCCGAATCGTGCACTTCTGTACTAATTAACTATTTCATCGTTATCATTATTCGCGACAAGTTTATTATATTGGAGTGTGATAATAATAATGATTCATTTTTAAAAAAGAAAATATTTTATTTTTGAAACATTAATTAATTTATTGGACTTCATTGATTTCTACACATCATACCCAAAAGTGACGTAGCATAAAATATGAGCCGGATGGATGGAGTACTAACCAACACAGATATATATATAAGACACCATAGTGCATCTAAATCTTTTAGATGGAAAAAAAAATCCTATTTTTTTTTCATGGGTGGGTTTTGGAACAAATGAGATGTAGTTTAAAAAAATAGAAAGTAATTTGGATTGTTGATTTGTGTGAATTTTAGGGCCATCGTTACTTTTGCATTTAATTTATTAAAAATTGGATGGAATTTTGCATTGTGTAAAAGACAATGCAAAAGAGCAAAATGTACTTACGGAACAAATTCATACATTACGAGATTCATTTCCACATTTAAAAATAAAAAATTTCCGCTCTAAAACAGCTTTGAAACTTGAAACTGCAACATTAAATGTAAGTATTTTATACATACACAGATAAATACAAAACTTATAGGATGAATAAAAGAAATGCACACCGTCAAGGAAGAAGACGATCTAAATGTGGAAGTGAAATCCCCAGAAGTTGTCGACGACGATTTCGAAGTTGCAAGCTCTCGCGCATTGCAAATCATAATTTTTTTGCAATACATTTTACTTAATATACAATATTGCATTACATATTTCAAACGAGACCAACAATACCGAGATGGAGGGATGGAGGGAGTATATGATAATACATGTTTCATATCTTTTTTAACTTTACACATAATCTAATGTGCACATTGCATTATAGAATATGCAAATAAATGAATATAATAACTAAATATTATAGCTATCGAAAGTTATGCAAACCATAATTTTCCGCATACGAATAGGTATGATTATACCCTTATTTTGTTAATTATAAAATATTATAATATAATTAAATTATTAAAATTCATTCGATCACAAACCATTATTTTGTTCTACATAAGAATACTTAGGGTGCGTTTGGTTTCATAGATGAGATGAAGGTGAATAACTATTATTCGTGTGAATAGTGTTACTGTTACACCAACATAAATAATATGTCCAATATGGAATGATAAATATTAGCTCTAGAATAGTAGAATAGTAAAGGACCCTGATTTTTATCTCGGGCCCGTGAGATAAGTCACAATAAATCACTTTAACTACCAAACATGAAATGAAAAAATATTATTAATATTATCTACTTTCGTATGTTATCACGTACCAAATACACCTTATATGCAACCCTTAAGCAATGACGTTGATGGCCATCAATACAATTTATTAGAAGGAAAAATGATTACCAATTTCTATATATTTCTCACGATAAATGATGACCATTTCTAGTGCTTCATTAAGGTCATGTTTGGTAGTCATGATAGGATATAACATGATAAGATTAAATTTATATGGTGTATTAAGATTATTTTAATCTCACCACCTCCTTAGGATTAAAATGTAAAGTAAATTAGTGATTTTGACACGGACTCAATGTTTAATACCGGGCCGACGTATTTATCACATTTGCTACCAAACACATGATTTAATAAGATAATTTAATCTTATCTTATCTACCAAACATGGCCTAAAAGTATAATCCTCCTTCTTGCCTGATTAATCACTACTATCCAAAATTAATACTCTCTCATTTCCCTCCCAATTTATTTGTCTCACTTATCATTTTAGATATTCTATCTTACTTGTCTCATTTCTTTACCAGGACAAAGTTAACACACAAAAGAATAGACAAAAGTGATTGATAAAATAATAAAGCACAAATAAAGTGTTTCTTAGTATGCGATCCGAAAAATTTTGGTACACTTTGAGAGTATTTAATATTCATATGATCATATATCCTATCCTATCCGATCTCTTCATTTTTTGTATATTGACAAGTATATATTTAATTTAGAGATATCGTGTCACCTACAATTTAAATCTGAAATCATTAAATTCATACTCTATTAAAACACGCACATTATAATTAGAGATTAAATTCAATGTCCTACATTTTTATTTCACACTCTACGTCTCACAATTATATATTAATTTATTTATTTTTTTATTTTAATTATAATATGCTTCAGTTTAACTTTATATATATAATACTCTCTCTGTTCCAGTTAAGATGAGACGTATTCCATTTTGGGTTTTAGGATATTTTTATTACACACAAGTTTAAATAATATATATATATATATATATTTATATATATTATCACTTTATACTTTTTTCAACTATAAACATACACTATTTAATTATCGTATGTGCCCAAAAAAAACGCCTTATCTTAGTTGGAATGGAGAGAGTATTAGAATTCAGTCTACTCAAATATAATAGATAATTATTTTTTAATATTTAATATAATATTTTTGAAGACTACAAATTGATAGGCATCTCCAACCAAGTTAAGTTGCATTCATATTTTATACCCTACAAAGACAACATATATATAACATTGGATAATTAGTTTATTTAATTCTTATGCTATATCAGCAGAAAGAGATTGATCCTCCTTCAGCACCTTGACAACATCCTCATTATTGTAGTGATAGAACCAAGAAATAACAAGAAAATAGCCAAAATTAACAAGGCCAATGATCATCATCACCCAATACACACAATCAAGCCTCCCATTATCAATATCATCAGGCAACCAATCAGTAGCCCTCCTAATGAAATCAACCACCGCAGTGCTCAAGTAAAACGCCACCCCTATAAGCATAGCAACCATGGCCGTAGAAAGGCTCTTCAAGCAACTCGGAAACTCTTGATAATACAGCACCACTTGCCCAGGAAAATGGAATGCCTCCCCCACTCCTACCACCACCATCTGCGGGACCAGCCACGCCACCGACATCAGGTGGCGGGACTCGGCCGACCTCCGCCGCCTCGCCTCCACCAGGGCGGAGATGGCCATGCTGCCGATGGTTAACACGTGGCCGACGCCTATTTGCTGCAAGGGGGTGGGGTTCTTGCCGGCGGCAGTAGTCTTTCTCCACATTGGCCTGAAGAAGTTGTCGATGAGGAAGACGCCGAGGGCGGTGGAGAGGAAGGAGAAGACGATGATGGAGCTGGCAGGGAACTGGAAGGAGTTGATGACGTGGCGGTCGGAGGCTAGAGATTGGAGGACGGTGAGGCTGAGCTGGACGCCGATGGGAGTACCGAGGAGGATGCTGGAGGACCATAAGGGCATTACTCTGATTATGGATTTTAGGTCTTCCACTTGTTGGACTGTGCATAGTTTCCACGCTGACGTCACCTTTCCGGTGGGTCTGACGTCACCTTCCGTCTTCACAGCTGC
This sequence comes from Leonotis leonurus, assembly GCA_026898415.1. NCBI lineage: Eukaryota > Viridiplantae > Streptophyta > Magnoliopsida > Lamiales > Lamiaceae > Leonotis > Leonotis leonurus. The sequence goes on along the minus strand of JAPKLX010000003.1, from coordinate 3,687,954 downwards.
GCGGTTTAGTGTCCTATATAAATATATATATTCACAAATATCAGGGCATGTCACAATATCTAAGCTCCAATTAAACTTGAAATATAATATCAGAACCACAATATAATAATGAAGAAGTGCAGATTTATGGACTTTTTTTAATTAAAAAAGTGAAGTTAATGAAAATGATCATAATTTATAACACGCGAAGTATGCATCATATATATCTATATATATAATGGATCAACTTGTGTTATAATATATCCAAATGATATGTATAAATAAAGCGGCAAGTGCTTAGCAGAATGCTTAAAGTCAAAGCAATACACTGTGATTCACATCATGCACCACTCCAACATACTTCCAAGCAAAGTATGTGATGATCATATGTTTTTTCATGTAATTTACATTTATTTTGGAAGCTAGGGAGATATGATGAATGATGATGATGATGATGATGATGATACGCTCAAATACAAAAACCCCATACCTGAACCAGTTAGTTGGCGCATCTGCGTCAACTCTTTTAACCCCATCATGGTGATGATCATCATCTCCATAGTAATAATCTGGACAGGAGGAGACCACAACCTTCCTCTTCCTAAATGCGGCCACAGCCACGCGCAGCAAGCTGGTGAAGGGGTTGGCGGCGGCGCGTGGGTGTTCGCGGCGGTAGTAAGGAGCACCGGCGAGGAAGAGTGCTAACCCTAGGGTGTTTGCGGCGATGGCGATTCCGAAGCCCCAGCGCCAGCCGACGTTGTCTTGGACATACACAATGGCGGTGGATGATATGAAAGAAGCAGCATACAAGCTGAAGAAATAGTAGTTGAAGAAAGTAGACTGCTGCCTCATCTTCTCCAGCTGGTTGGCTCCCATTGTAGCTAAGGTGAATCTTGTGCCGCCCATGCCCATGGAGGTTAGAGCTATGGCGGAATAGAGAAGTGCGTATTGAGGCGGTGAGGGTGGTTGGGAGGGAGAGGGTTTGAGAGCGTGTATGACGACAGTAAGCAGGAGAAGAATGAGTCCCAGTAGAGAGATGAGAGAGGAGATCCAGATGAGGGAGAAGCAGCCAAGGAGGGAGTCGGCGAGGACTGCGGCCACTACAGGGATGAAGTTCACGCAACCGCTGACCACGTTGCTCACTTGGACAGCGTCGATGCGTTTCATGTTGAATTCCTTGATTAGGAATACAATTAGGTTTGCCGTCCACCCTCCTCCCGCCACCGTCACCAAGAATACCGTTGCTGCATCATCGTCCAACCGCCATAGATCAATATATCAATATATATATACAATACATGTGTGTGTGTTTGTGTATGGAGGGGGAGGGGGAGGAAGAGAGAGAAGAGAGACCTATGATAAAGGGGATGGTGATGGAGCCGCCTCGACGGCGGTTGGTGGCGGCGGGAAGCGGTGTAGCTTCTGTAGCAGCGGAGAGGGGAGTGGTACCATCACCATGCAAAGATGCCATAATAGAGGAGTATTAATGTTGTGGTTGTTTTTGTGGTAACTCTACTGAGGCCATTATATAGGTCCAGTTAAGAAGGTTGTTCTTTTCGCTTGAGATTTGGCGCGTGTGTCCCACTTACCTTTTACTAATTAGGATTTTCCAAAGTCAATTAAGGTATTTAAAGTTTAATTATGAGATTAATTTTTATTTTTCTATTGATTCGTGCCCACTTGGAAGTTACATTGAGTGTATTTCTTGAATTTCTATAGACATTTTGACAAACCTGATTGAAAGGTGCTTTGACGACCGATCATAAATCTTGATTTTGACAAAATGATTCACGAAATTTGATCTAATCTACAGACTTAAAAGACACCAAAAGAAAGAAAATAAAAAGCTAATTATCATTTAAGACAGAACAAAACATACTTGGCGTAGCAATATGTATTATTACTCCCTCCGCCCCAACAAGCTTAGGGCACTTCTTTTCGGCACGAGAATTAAGGAGTTATGAAGTGTATGTTGAGTGTATGTTTAAAGTATAAAGTGATTGATAAAAATATATATTATTTAAATTTGTGTGTGTAGTAAAAGTTTCCTAAAAAGGAAATAACTCAAGCTAGTTAGGAAGGCCCAAAACGGAATACGACTCAAGTTAGTTGGGACGGAGATAGTAATAAATATCTAGAATGAGTAGTTAGTGGAAACACCCCCACTGCAATATGGGATCAGCTTATATTGGATAATAAAAATAATTCAAAATGTATAAATTTTTTATTTTCAATTTTAAACTAATTTAATAATTTTACTATTTAAATAATTAATTGTATATTATATCAATCATGGTCAGGTCAGGTCTTTAAACCACACTTTTTCATATTTTATGCCAATAACTAACTAGTGCTTCTGTTAAATTTTCTTTTAAGCAGGCTCAATCATGGTTCATCCAACAATGTGAGTCCAAAACAACCAGATAAAACAATACAAAATTCAAATAATCATAAAGGATATTATTCAAGACTTGGTTCATTCATGATATCTGATAATTAACTACTCCCTCCATCCTCACGTTTCGTATTATTTAAAGCTTACCTTTTTTTTACTTTTTAGTAGGGCAAGGAGTTTATTTATTTATTTAAAGAACTATAGTTTGAACAAATATCCAAAATTACAAATATCGGGCACGAATTCGTTAAGTAATTCAATAAGTGTATGTTTGGTACCTAAGATATGATACTCATCTCATGAATGAATATGTTAGGCGCCAAACATAGCTAAGTGAGTAGTATCGAAATGAATGTAAACTAATATAAAAGCGTGAAGGGTTGACAGAGAGACGTGTATATTCTAAAAGAGGTCGATGACCGTATATCATTTATCCAGTGCAACAATTGCCAAAATCCAACACATCTATGGAAACAAGCACAAAAGAGATCAACAGGTCCAACAAGGTTTTTCTCAAAATTATAACAACAATTAAATCTAAAGAAATAGGTCATCACCCCTCCGCCTCAATATTTCCAGGTACCTTAGGCTTCAGCAAATCTGCAGCAGCAGCAGAAATCGATGGAGGTATTAGAAAATAAACAAAATTCATTAATCAAATGAACAGATAGCACATCTCAATCAATATATAAACTGCGTGAACCAATTAAGAAAAATAAGTCATACCCAAGCTCAGAGAGCTTCATGTGAGCCTCAGCATAATCAGCAAAGAAGGCATCCTCATCCTATATATGAGCAAATAAAGTAACAAATTATTAATCAATTCAGTGAAAATAATTTGTATGAATGCGGAGAAAGAATAGATTATAATGAACAAACCGCAGCATATTTCTCAACCAATGGGCGGAAGGACGGGTCAGAAAGAAGCGCCTTGTCTGTGGGCAACTGTAAAAGCCCTTCTTTCTCTCCACTCAGAAGCTCGCTGTAAACAATCACAACATATTCAAATTTCAAGTTAGCACGCAGCATATTTTAGTACCATAAACCTAGTCTAATGCATTTTAAAGTCTCAAGTACGAATTCAAGAGTGGTGATGCCATACGTGAAGTAAGAGTTGTCGAAGATGAGAGGGTTGAAAGTCCATGGTCCCTCAAATCCAGATCGCTCTTTGTGGCATCTTCCCTGCATAAAATAGAGAATAACCTCATATATGGTTCACTTTCATATACCAGAAATAAAAACAAGCAAGTAGTAAATACAAACCAGAGTGTGGCCACCAGATAGCGCAACAATATCCTGATCACTCAGGCCCATTTGCTTGGTAAAGACATCCCTCAGGTGGTCACTTCCTGCAACGAGAGGGATGATAAGTTACACAATAAATAATTTTTGGGACACCTACGAATTCCATGTAAAACTATATAGAAGCTTCAGAATTTCTCAGGATATATAAATGAACTGTACATAGAGAAAACTCTCAAGCTTACCCAGGGTAGCATTGGGCAAGCGGCCTTCAACAGGGGGCTCTGCCTTGTCCTGAGATTTTAAACATCTCAACCGTTTCAAAAAATTGTGTACAAGAATTGACAATACTAATACTACATTGAACAGGAACAGCTAAAGAATTGAAACTAAAATACTAAGGTACAAATTTTTCTTGATTAGATTATCCATTAATTCCTTTTGACGAATAAAGGCAATGATACAACAAGACAAAAGTGCAAATAAAGAACTCAGGAAAGACATTTCCATAAATTGCATAACATCACCAAAAATGCACAAGATGAGGGAGATTTCACTTACCGGCCTTCCTGGGTGGAAGGGAACATCAGGTCCTCCAGTAACTTCAACAGCCACGACACCAGCCAACTGGGTATACATAGAAAAGGTATAAGTGCTAATTCTTTAAAGATGAGAGTCAAATGCCGACGTAAAAAACATATACTTTTTTTTTATAAAAGTACCTGATAGAAGTCCGCAAAAGAGATGGTGGGGAACTGCTTCCTGATAGGCTCCAAGAGCCTAAGAGCAATATCCAGACCATTGTTAGCACCATGTGCTAGCTCCTCAGGGAATCTCATGGTTCCAAAAGGTCCTCCAGTTTTAGAGCACTGGTCAAATGTACCAGCAGAGTGCCAGCTGCAACATACAGCAACAAGTTTATTCCAATCACAAAAGTACTATAAAAAATAATAGGAAGAATGAGCACTACATGCATGATCATCCACAGTAATCTAGGATATGATACATATCACTTAAAACTAATACTAGTGGGACTAAAAAAATCTATCAGACACAAGGAACAACTAACACTCCCTTCTATATCTAACATTGGTACGATGAATGACCTTATGACATTTTCGAAAATGCAAAAAGTTCACCCCGCGGTGCTACATTCACAGAACCTACACTAGTGAACCGTATAAGTTCCAGCAGTCAGCAGATGTGCAGCAGTGAGCGGTCAAACTGGTTCTAGACCGCTAACAAGCTCAGCCTGAAGAATGAAATTCTGTTATGAATTGAAAAAAGCTGCCGGAGCTGCTCTGCAGTCATTTTGTAGAGAGCCACCAGTCTAAGATATTTTTCATTTTCCTGTATCGATATATCCGCATTTGGCGAATTTAATCAGAAGCAGCCCATAATTTTTTATATTTTTTATTTGATTAATGTGTATTTAATATAATATAAAAAGAAAACCAAGCAGTCAAGAAAGTATTTGTAATATTTTTTACTTGAATAATATACTAATGATAGGGAAAATCTCGTGAAATCCGAATGTAAAATATTCATTATTGAAACTAGTAAATAATAGGGAATGAGTATATAATAAATTTTGTTGTGTTAGCGAAATTAGGACAGAAATGATTTGCTTAATTATTACTAATGACAGGGAAAATCTCGTGAAATCCGAATGTAAAATTGACATCTGATTCTGAGGGGCTAATTCGTCAGTTAAGTTATTATTATTATTATCGAACAGGGTAAAAATTCACTCTTTAAAATAGAGAACTAAAACCTAAATTGTAATTATCCACAGATCTACTTGCGTGCGTGTAAGCGCGAAGGCAATGATTTACTTCCTCATGCGGACAAAATCAAAATCCAAAATCTACTAAATCTTAATCCGAGCACACCATAAGAACATAGCATGATAATGGCAGCCTCACCGATATAATAATAAAAATAAACTGAATAAAATTAATGCAAAAAAGAAAAGAAAAACGAAGTAGATACTGAAGTAAAAGCTAGTACAACTTACGCGAGTCGGAGCATGATAGGAGCGCAGTTCTTCTCAGCGATGAGACCCCTAAGTTTCCTCTTACATTTGTCAATAGCCTTCAAGTATTCCTCACTCACAACTGGATAGTCCTTCACCATATTCACCGTTTCCTGCAAATCAGATTCGAACATGAGCACACCAAAAAATACTTTAAAATAAAATCAATCACACATACAAACATTTTTATGATCACTTTCAACAGAAAATCACAACTGAATCAGAAAATCTCGTCCGCAAAAACAAAACATTGACAAAAATCACCAAACAACCAAAAGTCAACGCCGTCAAAAGCAGGAAAGAAATCGATACCAATCGGTGTAGAAACAACATTTTTAGACCGCGATCGGAAATTTATGTACCTGAAAGAACGTAGAGAGAGAAAATGTATAAACCCAAAGGATGAGGTATAGTGTGGATGGCACAAGTACTGAGCTGATGAAGGTAAGAGTGGGAGTAAATATAAGACACGGGGCGATGCGAAGAGAGAAGTTTCCAGAATATTAGTCTGTGGCCGTTGGATCAAGATGATCGCAAGGCTGGCATTGTGTTTCTAATTGGACGGCTGAGATCAGTCCAATTAGACTGTTGGCGTTCAATTGGTAGGTGAGGAAATTAGCATATGGAGTGTTGTAGACCAATGCATGAAGACGGACTTTTTGGTCTTATTATCTGTTTCAGTAAAATGACACAAATATCCTTTTGACTCTATGAGATCAAAATTGACTTTGATGCAATTTTAGTAATAGCATCCTGAATTTATGGACGATAATGCAATTTTAGTAATAATTATAAGAATACAATACAACATTTAGTCCATATTGTATAAACTTAAATGACATTTGTTCCATTTTGGTAGATAAGATATAATAGTATAAGATTAAATTATCTTATTAAATCATGTGTTTGATAGCAAATATTATAAACACGTCGGTCCGGTATTAAACATTGAGCCCGTATCAAAATCGCTAATTTACCTTACATTTTAATCATAAGGAGGTGGTGAGATTAAAATAATCTTGATACACTATATAAATTTAATCTTATCATATTATATTCTATCATGACTACCAAACATGACCTTAACCTGTTTTGACATGAAATGGATATATCCATATATTTCTGACTCATAATTATGAGATGATACAATATGACAAAAGCTATACCGAGAACTGGTTTACGTAAAAATGTACGTATTGGTGCACGTAAAAGTGCACGTAAAATACCAAAGGGAGTTATTCATGTTCAAACAAGTTTTAATAATACCATTGTCACAGTTACAGATGTACGAGGTCGGATGGTTTCATGGTCCTCGGCCGGTACTTGTGGATTCAAAGGTACGAGAAGAGGGACACCCACCTTACAGTATAGGATAATATAATTATGGTAGATAACTAAATCCAGACATTTGTACCACTTAAAGATGTATGTAATTTTAGGTATTGTCATTCACATAATATAATTTCAATAGTACACGTCAACTTACTTTAAATTAATAATAGTCATTCTTATTAGATTGTCTTTATCATCCACATAACATAATTTCATAAATCAAAATCAATAATTTTAAACAAGATTTTCATGAGACAAAAAAGAATAAGTTATAAAAGTTCATTTAAAGTAGAACAACCGGCGAGCTAAATATTATCATGTTAGTCCTCGTAAAACATCATGGATATTTTCATATTTGAAAATTTTAAAATGTTAATATTATAATTTCAAAGGCGAAATAAATTATTCGTCCAAAAATGACTATAATCCGTGTTAAGATTATGAGGCAAAATACTAAATAGTCAAATATGATAGTGAGAGAGAAATTGTAACCATCAACATAATATGTAAATTTTAGTTATTCTTATTGTAAATTATAAGAAATACCCTTGTAAATTTAACCGACATGTTTTTTATTTTTTAACATTACGAGTATGAATCTTTCTTGCTAGACATGATTCATATGTAGTAATATTTATACAATTCACATATGAATCACTAAAATCATACTATTCATACACAATATTTAAATACTATTTGTTTGAATTTTTTGTTGGTGTATGTTGATTTTTTATTTTGATAATTTGTTATTATTGATGTGACTTCGATTTTGGTTGTGAAATAAATTTTGATGGTAGTATTGGTGGTGGTGGAATTTATTTAACCAACAATTTTTTTGTTTTTTAGCATTTTGAGTATAAGTTTCATTTGCTATATATTATTCATACTATTTATACTTATATAGTATGATTATTCATACAAATCATGTATGAATGATATGAAAAATTAAAATCATACAATTCATACATATATGTAGGAATACGACGGAGAAATATTTAAAAAATATTTTTGTCCAAAATTTTTAAAAATAACTAGAATTTATACACTATATTTATCTTTCGCCATTCTCTATAATTAACTTATATCGATGACTTTTATTAAGTTTTTCTTATTTCAAATAAATATTTTATATCATTAAAGCAAGAAGAAAAAACATTATACCACAAATATATTGAACCGTACAGGCAGGGGCAAATTAGGCAGTTGCTTTAAAACATACCGGAGTGTGGTGTGAACGCAAGAAGATTCCGTTAGGAACTGCTCCGGTCGTGAAGGTATAAAGGAAGGATCCGGCCCTGCTGCTGTCCCCACTCGTGCCGCATTACTTTCATTTATTAAATTATTATTATGTGCCACGTCACCAAAGTGGCCGTTTCTTAATTATTGTTTATTATGCCCACACGTACATGCACAAATCTCCATAAAGTTAATACTATATCCATATATTATTCCTAATTTAAGCTCATATAATAAATTATATATGATAAATAAAAATAAATTTAAATTATTAATTTATTTAGAATTATGTTTTAAATTGATAAATTTAATTTAAATAAATTATATTATTTTAAAGATTGTGGAAATTAATTTTTTAAAAAGATTACAGCTATTAATTTATTAAAATAAATAATTAAACTTTTTCGTATTTCTTATATAAAAATTCATTATTAATGACAATTTTTTTTATATAATTTTTCATATTTTTAAATGCATTGATTTATTCCTTTTATCAATTAATTAGCAGGTACAGCTGGACCAGTGTCAGTGGATTGGCATTAGACACGATGTAACTAGATTTATGGACGATAATGTATAATAAATTTTGAAGTAATAGATTTATATAATAACATACATGGTAAAAGAATCAGGAATGAGTACACAGACTTCCCAGTTTTTCTTGTATTTTTTGTACGAAAAAATAGCATCCTGAATTTTCAAATAATGATCATAAGAGAAAAAAAATTATAGTAATACTCCTTCCGTCCCATTAAATATGTTCTGTTTTGATCAAATTTTTTTTTACAGTTTTTGGTCAAATATGACATGTTTAATAGGACGGAAGGAGTATAATTTAAGTAACATTTAAATATACTTGACCTCTAAAATGAAATTGTCTTCACAGGTTTTATGATAAATAAGAGATTGATTAATTACGTTAATTACTAATTAATATTTTTGGTATAAAAGTATTATAATGATCTTTTACCATAATTTAGCAAAGGGTTAAATTAGTAAACATGTCACATTACGTCAATCTATTACTACCTGTTTTCAAATCATAATCTTATTTCAACTTGTTATGTGGACATCGCTAAAATTGGAAAATAATAACCATGTCCATTTATTTTGATACACGCTGTAAAACATTTTATTTATAATATGAGTATATAACTCACAAGATAAAAAAAAATAGCTATCTTAGATAGATCATCACATCACTATTGATTAATTATTATTTCCTCTTATTTATTTTGTATGTCGGTTTGAGTTATTTTAATTATTTATAAATTAAATGTTATTTTACATAAATGTATCAAATGCACTCTCAATTATTAAATGTCCAATCTTCCCAATTTTTTTTATTAAATGTCCAATATAAATTATGTATCAAATGTACTCTCATCGTTAGTACTAGTCTACTACCACTAATTAAGGATAAATTAGGTATATATTTCTTAAAAAGGAGTATTAAGATATATAAATCAACTTATTCTTGATTTGGCCCACAAATCTAATCATGGTCCAAAAATACCAACCACCAAAAAGAGGAAAGATAAAATGTTAGGACCTAATACAACACCCATTAACCAATTAAAAACCCACCCGTTTTTAAACGGAGCTCCATTAGTTCCAGTTTCTGTTGCGCCGCCGATGTGCGAGATCTGGGGTCCGAACCCGATCTCCGATAAAAGGATCCAAACCCGATCCAGTAGACGAAACAGTAAAGCCGTCATCGCAAAAGCCGGGTTCCGCTTTTTCTAACTGTTTCCCTCTGCAATTCTCAGTCTCTCTGTCTGCATCTATATCACATAATCAGTATTAAGGCCTCCAAGTTCGTGAGCCTCTATTTTTTACCCCTCTCGATCCGATCATCAGTTGTAAGACCTCCATGTCCACAATTTCCTTATCATTTTAGTTTTAGATCCCTCATTTTAAAATATTAAAATTTGGTTAGTAATTGAAGCTAATTTTTATCGATTCATCGGTTGGCTTGAGTTCGATCGCTGCTTTTTACTTATTATTTTAAGTGGGATTTTATCTGGACCACGTATTCTATGAGACTCTGTTCTGTTCGTTATCGTCCACTTCATCTCGTTTTCATTATTTTAATTAGTTCAGTTCTCCACGATTTACTTGTCGGTGCAGAATTTTGGTTCGGAAAGCATTGTTTTTTGGTGGGTGAATTCGTTTCGGGTTCGACTTTTGTTAGGTTGAGTTTTAAACTGATTGAGCTTCACTAAATTTCGCTCTATTGATCAACCTTTTGATTTTATTGAGTTTTGCTGTTTTAATCATTGTTGCATGTTAAAATCAAGTTTAATCCAGTTGCAAATGTTACTTTTGATTAAATGTGAAATATTTATCTGTTAGCTGGATTTAAATATTATTGGTAAGGTCACCATGAATGATGAAGGAGAGAAAACTTGCCCACTATGTGCCGAGGAGATGGATTTGACTGATCAGCAGTTGAAGCCGTGCCGGTGTGGCTATGAGGTAGTAAATCATTTTCTTTCTTTTTTCGGTGCAATGTAGTTTTTTTGTATTCCCTGAAAGATTCATGTTATCTAGTTAAAGTTTCTGTTGTAGCCTTAAATTTTTAATAGTCGCCCTTAGTTTATCCAAGCCTTCTTCTTTCTGGTTATCATTGTGTACTAAACTTTTCTGCTTGACTGAGATGTGGTTTTTTTTATTTTTCCAGATTTGTGTTTGGTGTTGGCATCACATTATGGATATGGCTGAGAAAGATGAGACAGAAGGACGCTGTCCAGCATGTCGAACTCCTTACAACAAGGAAAAAATTGTTGGAACAACTGCAAGTTGTGAAAGGTAATTTAACAGGCTATGTTTGTTAAGTTGATTAACTTTGGAGATTCAGTAGTTGAGGTATTTTATAGGTTTACTGCTCCAAATCTGATTGATCCCCTTTTTCTTTGCAGTAGGCTGGTTTCAGAGATGTATGTGGATAAGAAGCCTAAGTCATCCAGAGGGAAGAACAAATCCTCTGAAGGAAGGAAGCAGCTTGCTAATGTGCGAGTCATCCAGAGGAATCTAGTTTATATTGTGGGCTTGCGACTAAATTTGGCAGATGAAGATGTGGGTGCCTTTTCTATTCTTTTTTTAATGAGTCCCTCACATCTTTCTTCTTCTCTTATTAATATTGATTTTGTTGCAGCTTCTTCAGTCTAGAGAATATTTTGGTCAGTACGGAAAGGTGTTGAAGGTATCTATCTCCCGGACAACTTCTGGTGCTATTCAACATTTTGCTAATAGTACATGTAGCGTGTAAGTTCTAAGTATCTGAGCTGAATTTTTAATTCTGATATTATGTGGATGTCTATTTTTGAAGCGTCATACATGTGTTGTCTGATATAACACATGCCATTAACTATTCATAATAATTGCTTCTCGTATATCTGTATTTTCTTATCCATTTTGATTTTTATTATTGATTTTTTTGCATAGATACATCACATATTCGAAGGAAGAGGAAGCTGTTCGTTGTATTCAGTCAGTACATGGATTTTTCTTGGATGATAAACCTTTAAGGTGAGCATCATCTTGATTTATTTTAAATTTTTACTAAGGGTGTGTTTGGTTTGATTGATAAGGCATGGTTGACGAATTTAATCTAAACTTTATTACATGTTTGGACATTGGTGAATAATATGGGCCATGATGGATAAGTGACCCGTGCTCCATTGATCCAATTGAGCGATAATTTGTCACCCCAAACTTGGGTTGTTTATGTGTCACCCAATCCTATCTTGTTCTGTCAATATTATCGAATCCCATCGACAAAACCAAGCACCCCTATTATATCTAACGGACCTTAAAAAACTGTCACAGGGCATGCTTCGGGACTACTAAGTACTGTCTTGCATGGCTGAGAAGTGTGGTATGACTATCATGCTTGTTGAATTTTGAAAGCTATATGATGCTCATTGTTGAGCTCAACATGCTCAGGATACGCATTCATGTCCGTCTGTGTTGTAGCTCTTAATATATACTTTCTACTGTATTCCAGCCTTGCAGCAATCCCGATTGTTTATATTTGCATGAGATTGGTTCCCAAGAGAACAGTTTTACAAAGGATGAAATAATATCTGCATATACAAGGTATTTGTATGTCAGATTGCTTTTCGGTTGCATATTTTCTTTTCATTGCTATATTTATTTATGGAGAACTCATGTATTACTCCTTTTTTCCTTTGACGGATGAAACTTCCGATCTGATATCGGCTGTTTTTGAGTTGGTTAAAATGAGTATTTGGGTTCTTGGATTGGCAGATGACAGCCTCTTCTTAACTAGGCTCATCTATAGGACTTGCCATCTTTTTAGATGATTATTCATAAGCAGACAGACTGCGATTCTTAATTCGTATATTCCAACATATTGTGTGTTTATCTGGTTAACTGGGAGCTCGCCTAAAATAGGTTAATTGGGTGCCTCGTATGCAGTTTTTTTTCTTTACAAGCCTAGCCTCAACTCCTATTACATGCCTCTGGTTCTTCCACAATTGTCTCATTAGGGAACGGTTAAATTTATTTTTTGTTTAGAGTCTAGACTAGCTAGCAGTTGAAGTGCCCATATTTGATTATTCCAGCTACCACATGCCCTTCTAAACTTAGGGTTATGATATTCCCTCCTTGTTTTTTTAATCTGATCTGGTGCCTTTCTGAGTTCTTTTACTTGTTTCTCAAGCATCTGATCCACTTAACTGTTTTTGGGAAGGAGTAGGGTTCAACAAATAACTGGCTCAGCAAACAGTGTACAACGGCGTTCAGGATATGCTTTACCTCCACCAGCAGATGAGTATTGCAATAATTCATCCGCTTCTCCAGGGAAACCTATAAATAAAACTACTGTAAATACTAATGTAAGATGTCCTTATTTCTTACCATTGGCACCATATAACTCTTAATATTTTCCATAGTTATCCTTGTATGCAGGTTGATGTATTTCATTTGTTTTTTCATTTATCCAATGTTGCATTTCTCATTAGTGTGCTTGGGATCCATTTGAGTATAAATAAATCATTTAATGACAGAATTGTCACTTTCACTCAGGGGAATGTTTCATGGTTATGGGTTTCATAGTTGACTATGCACACTGTCATTTTGTTTACTATTTATTTGGCAATCGTACATTGCTGCTGAGATTAACAAATGTTTCTCCCTTACTATATGACTTTTATTCTTTTAATCACCAGAATACTCCAATCAATGCTAGAGTTTCTCCTCCAAATAGCAGCTCTGGAAGATCTCCCGCCCTTCCTGCTGGAGCTTCATGGTATTTCCTCTTGTCTTAGTCCTTATTTTATGCTTCTAGTTCTTGAACTTTTAATTTCCATGGCCAGGGGAACTCGTGCTGCCAATAATCTTCCTCTACATACCAGTATACAATGTTCCAAAGGGGCATTAAAGAAACAAGATTTGAGCGATGGACCCGTGGCTTGTTCTACTGCAGCAGCGAGCCATAGGCTGCTGTCTTCATTACAGACTGATATTGCAAAAAACGTGGTTACAGTTAAAGATAGCATATTTTCTCAAGATAAAGGTGAAATCAAAGCTTTTAGACCAGTTGTAAAAGAATCAAATACTGATGAAAAAGTTACTTCCTCTCAGAGTCAAAATACACCTTCACATCCTGCTACATCTCCTGTAAATAAACGGCCCCATGGGACATCTACTAACAAGTTACCAACTATTAGTAATAAAGCTGTTAATTCTTCCTCAGTCTCTGGTAGAGTTGCTCTAGGCAGAGGCTCTACTGGCACCAACAACGGAAAAATGGAGAAAATACAAACTTCACCTTTCATGCCTATTGATGTCCAAGGAAACCAAATTTTGGATGGCTATTCTCACCTCGTTAGAGGATCAGTGACTTCCAATTCACCTGAAACAACTACAAATAGAATTGAGGAGGTGGACTCCGGTGATGTTCAATCTGATTTTAGACCGGTATCACCAAGTCCACTAACAAAAATTGATTTGTGTGATGTAGAAGATGATCTTTTGTCTTTTGAAAAACAAAGCTTCAAGGATCCTGAGGTATCTCCCAACCGAAGCGACCTTTCTCATGCCTTTCATCTTTCAAGCCATTCTGATGTCAATTTGACTTGGCAAACTAAAGCTGAGGCTTCAGAATGCAGTCATTTGGATAGACAGGCTGTAGATAAAATCTGCAGTCTTCCTATTGGACATTCGGTGACTATACTTAAGACTCCCGAGGATCATAATGCTAAGTGTTCTAACTTGTTTCCTTCAAAGGATAACAGATCGCTACTTGGTGAACTATGCACTGATTCTTTTGATCTGGGGGAGAGCAGCATAATATCAAATATTTTGTCTATCGAGTTTGATCCATGGGATGAGTCACTTACTTCACCTCAGAACCTTTCTAAGTTATTGGGTGAAAAAGATAAACAACAAGCTTCTTTTGGAGTTCCAGGTTCACGTAAAAATCATGCTAGCAATCAATCAAGATTTTCATTTGCTAGGGAGGAGGAGCCTATGAGTCAAGCATCTGGTTGTGGACAATCTGCTGATTACTTTACAGAGAGTTCAAATCAGGGCACTTTTGGTCATGAATTCTCCAATAGCTTTCAGCTTGAGAAATTCGATAATCGCAATGGTTTCCCTGCTTTCAACAGAGTGCTGTCAGATATTTATAACCATTCTCATACTCCGAACATAATTTCTGGTAAATTATTGTTGGGCTTTTAGGAGTAAATTTCTCTTGCGATCCTATGTGATCTAGTCTTATCTTGGATATGTGCCATTGATTTGTGATGGGAAATTCTATTGGAGAATTGTTTGGCCCTATGATACAATAGTTGTATTGGTGCCTTTTCTTGAGATATTAAAGGTCTGCATTTGTGTTTGCATAATCTCTGGACACTGAAGTTAGTATTCAAAGGTCTTTCTGGAGTCTCTGGACCCATATATGAAAGATCTCTGATGTCCACATTGTGATGAGTGGATTGTTTTTCACATGGATTCACCTTTAAACCATGACTTTGCATCTTACTTTTAGTTTGCATCTCTTACCCCCTGCATATTTTTTCGTGGCATTGTGTCATTGAATGATTAAGCGAGTTCCTTGTCTGATATGTAGGTTAGCGTTTTCTAATCTTCAAATGCTATTGATTTACATTTCTTGTTAGATTTAATTTGTAGTTTGAATCAATGTATTGCTCTTTTCAATTTGTGCTCTTCCTCAATCTCTTTCTTCTATCTGAACAGTTTCAAGACCCCAGGTTTCAGCTCCACCGGGATTTTCATTGCCTAGTAGGACACCACCTCCAGGTTTCTCTTCTCATGATAGAACCGAAGAAATTTTCAACAGACCTGGTCAGTTTCACGTGCTGTTTTGCAATGCACATTTTGTTTTTTTGCTATCTATTTGGGACTCGTATCCTGCATATTCTGAACTTTCGTTATTTCTCAGGAAAACATTTGCTTGAGTCTTCCTCTTTGTTAAGACATCATTATCAGACTCCTTCAGTTGGGAATACCATTAGTAATGGGGATATTGAATTTATAGATCCTGCAATATTGGCCGTTGGCAAAGGCTTACTTCCTGGTAACGTCAGTGGCTCTGGCCTAGACGACCTAAGGACAGGTTCTTCTTCCCATTTGAGTACATATGAAGAAGCAAAATTCCAATCAATTTTGCAAAGACCACTTCCATCACATCGTAATCAAAGATTTAACAGCATGGGTGAATGTTTTTCTCCCCTCAGTGATGCTTACAGTATTCCTTCTGGGGTTATGGAGCAAACACTAGCTAATAATATATCTCCATTATCCCAGTTCAGTCTCCCTCAGCCTAGGAATGGAATAATTTCTAATGGACGGTTGAACAGCTGGAATGATCTTCAGGCTGGAAGCAATTTGAGTATGGGAGAAATTCTTAGGAACGAGAGGCTGGAATTTAATAAATTCTATGATGGCTATGAAGATACCAAGATTCTTTCAGGGAATCTATATAATGGGACTTATGGGATTTGATATAAACAGTCTTTCTTTGGACGTGTTTGCTGACGACAAAGATCATGAGATCAGATTATTTCTTGTGACTATGACATACCTGCATAAACTGAAAGAACCACCGGGCAGAATAACTTGCTTTCGTAGTAACTTTAGAGGTCGAGCCAAGAAGATCTAGAAATGGTTCCATATGAGCCAATGAAAGTGAGGTGTGATCAGTCTGTCAGAGCTACTTTCTAGTTGGTAAATAGATCTCCTTCAGAAATGGAGAAACTAACAGGTAAAATTTTGCCTTGGTCTTTATATGTGAGATGCTATAGTTGATCTCAAAAAGATCGTTTCTTTTGACTATATTCTGCTTGCTTGCATTCATCATCAAATAATCAAACACTATATCGTAAAGAATGTTTGGGATTTTTCGTTCCATATCACTATCGCTGCCTTTTTTTGCTCAGTGAATATATTGTGATGTCGTCTTCGTTTTGTATCTAATTACAGCTGAAAGTAGTCAGAACAAGGCTCGAGGTTTGATGGCTACTCTGATGAAGCGTGTTTGGCGATCTTTTCATTTGTCAAGGTTGCTCGACTGCTGTTGACATTGGAGTGAGAAAATCAATGGATGATGTCAGATAAGCAATGCTTTTAGTACTATCAGCTGCTTAAACATTCATTCCTTTGCAGAAATAAGAGTGTTCCACAATTTGTGACAAAGCTTTAATCTTGGCTGTGTTAACTCTTTTATTCATTTTCGTGGTACCAATTTTAGGGCTGGAGAAGTGATAAATTTAATATAAGGATGGTAATATGATAGTTCTTCCCGTTTATATTATATCTGTGCTCCTTTTTGTCAGTTTATTTTCATATTATATCAAAATAGAGGTGTGATGGTATGAGAGAATTTAATTCATGGAACTGATAAATAATTTCGTACTAGTAAATATATGGTTGAAATAACTACTTTTAACTATCTTTTTTTACTGGTATCAACGTTTTGGTGTACAGAACCGTTGCAAGAATAAATTTATTTGGAGGAGAGGAGAGGAGGGATAAAATTTTTACTACTCCACCTCCATTAACAAAGCCAATTCTCTATAAGGTATCAATATTTCCAGTCCAGGAAAGAACCAGAAAAAGGAAAAGCAGGAATTGATCCTCCCATTCGAAGCCATCAAGGGCGAGGAGACAGTGGTCTGATCTGAGAGTAGTTCCGAGACTGAGGGACATTGGAGGAATACGAAGCGAAGCAGAGATTAAGGGGCGATGAGAATCCTGATGATGCTGCAGTTGCACTAGTGATTGCTGGTGGCGTGCGAATATGTTCTTGCATTCGCCACGCCCAGTTAACTACCTCTTGTGTATGGGCCGTGCTTTTCTGGTAGAGTGAAACACAGAGACGTAACATGAGAATTCACATAACCGAAAAATCAAGCAGAATGAGGAACGATGATCATAGCGAAACACGAAGAAGTTAAAGTGTTCACCTCAGAATTTGGAGAGTCTTTAGGATTTAGAGCCTGCAACAAGATAGGGTGGTCCGATGTTACCTTCAATGGTGCAGCACCAGAGCTGTCTACATTGAGCTGCAACACACACACACATAATTAAAAAAGAAAATGAATCTCACTCTCCGACAAATTCAACATAGGAAACAAAGTTTCAATTCAATTTCACATCATTTTCTTCTTTCCATTACCTTGAACATATTTGCACTAGGAGTATCACAAGGAAGGAACTGGAACGCCCCTGTGTTTCCACTCTGCTTCGGAGACGGAGACGAGCTTGAAATCCCCAAGTTCAAATCAAGGTTGTTCCCACTTCCTGCTTTGAGGTTAACAACAACACAAATAAACAAATTCAGACAACATGTGAAAGAGAGACTAGATGTTCCAAAAATGCAGAAATATATGGTTTTCATTATGTGATTCGTGTATCATCTCACCTTTGTACAAGCCCGACTCAAAGTTGGTGACCGCTTCCCTACCGTTAAACTTGATGGCTGCCTTATCATAAGCCCTAATTTTCAGAAAAACAAGTAGCGAGACAAGACTTGGATCACACACAATTGAGGTTTGAAATATTACATAATACTATGAAGTATAAATTCATGACAATTTAGGACCTTGCTGCTTCTACTTCAGTGTCGAAAAGCCCAAGATATATATACCTGCACCCAATTTCAACCCTCACTAAGAATAACACATTTATCCCCAAAGTAACCATTTTCTTAACTAAACATCATCATCATCATCAATCTACCAAATCTCCAAATATTTCAACTCAAACACATTCCAAACAAAAGAAGAGAGTATTCAAGAATTCCTTACTTCTTGCCCAGAAACTGCCCCATTCGAGCCTCCCAACGCCCGCATTTGTGCAGCGTAACTCCTCTGTATTTAGAGCTCCCCCTCGAGAACCCGGTGTTATGTCGACGGAGTATATGCACAAACTCCTCCTTTGACAGATTCTTCGTCTGCATTCACACACCATAAATGAGAAAATCATGCACAAACTAAGCATGATGCATAATTACAACCAGATATTCAATTACTCACCTGTTTCATATCTTCGTCATAGTCACTGAGGATGAAGTTAATGTCGGCTTCGACGCCTCGGAACTGTATTGCTGCTCTATCATAAGCTCTGATGCAGTTAACAAAGTCCCATTGAATTAAATAAGGTGATTATGTAGGATCAAAGTCTTGATCTGGAAAAGAAGGAAATCGAAGCCTTAAAAAACCCAAAAAGGATGTTGAAAATTATGTACCTAGCCGCAGCAAGAGCAGTGTCAAATCCACCTAAACACAAACCCCATATACAGAATGAATCAGCATATATCAATTAAAATGCATTACAAGAAAGATGAAAGTTAAACCTAATAAAAGTGGAGTATCTCCATACCCAAATAAACTTGTTTCCCACAATCCCTGCATCAAAATAAAGTCAACAATGGAAAAATTAGTAAAGTTATGGAGCTAAAGTAAACAGAATAGAAAGAGGTGAAGTTATACTAATAGTAAATTGTACTACCAAATATGCGATTCCCATCTACCAGTTCTTCTATAGAACGTAATCCCTCTGTACTGTGAGCTTTTGGACCTGGGCCCCCTACGGCTCTTCCTCGCTTGCACCTTTTGTACATGCTGCTGCGGTTGTTGTACCGAAACCCTAGTTGGGCATTGGAGACTCACCGGAAACAGCTCCCGTGTCACCAACCCCGCCTCAGCCAAATTCAATCTACGATCATCGCCGCCGCCGACGCTGGAGATGTCGAAGTTTAAAGTGAACGCGTCGTCGTTGCTGGAGCTGGTCTCTCCTCCGGCGCCGTCCACCACCGAAGAAACGGATGTCGCCGGAGAGTCGGAATGATCCGCCTTTCCGTTGCAAGTCACGCTAAGATTGAGATCGAACATCATCCTCTCGTCGACGGTGGTAAAAGACGAGTCTTTCTTTCTTGAAGAGATTATCTCTCTAGAAATGGCGCAGAGAGAGTAGTTTTGTGGAGAGCATCAGAAATAATAAAGCCAAGGGGGTTGAAGAAGGGGAAGATGATAAGTGGAAAGTAATAGTTTGAGTTGCAAAAGCTCAAACTCAGAGAGGTTCAATAAAAAGTAATCAAGAATATATTTATTTGCTGCTAAAAGATAAAGGATTGAAAACTATACAAAGCGGCCTTTCAGTGTTTGCAGTATATTTCTACGGTACACACACATGACAGTGACGACTACAGACTACAGTTAATCTATTTTATAATTCTTCCTAAAATTAAAAATTAGCTTTTATTTATAAATTTTTAATTAAAAGTTATAGTGAGTGAGATGGGCAAGTGGAGTTGTGCTGATTTTGTCGGACAGTAATTCCATTAAAATTGGTAATGTTTCATTATTGAATTACTCTCTCTGTTCCCAAAGATCTTCCCACTCTTCTATTTTGGGTCGTCCCCCACTTTTCTTCCCACTTTATTTCTATTTTTGGAAACCTTCTATTTTACCCATCTTATTTAATGTGAGTCTCATTATCCACTCACAATATCTTACACATTATACTATTTTTTGTGGGACTCATGCTCCACTAACATCACTTTACTATCGCTTTACACTTTAACAACCAAAATCAACACATGTTATTAAAATCCGTGCCGGGTCAAAGTGGAAAGATCTTTGGGGGACGGAGGGAGTATTTCATAAAAGCTGCCATTTATTTATTCTTTTTGAAAGTATTGAATATTTTTAGCAACTTTTGTGGAAATGAAGGGAGGGTTATTATTTATGCATGCATGGAGGCGAGAAGTTCCATTTTCTTGGAGCATGATTGTTGAGAAAGCGATAATTAAAAATTAATGGAAGAAGAGTGTAGATACGTTGGTGGGGACCAGTACAGTAACCCACGTCCTTTTTTGGCGTTTGATGAAATTAATTAAGCACGAGTTTTATTCCAAACCTCAGTAGTCTGCTAACATCCACCCCTCCTTTTATTTTTGTAATGTTATTATTTAAAATTATATTTGCTGGGACATGAGGTTACCACGTTGCAATTGCTGACTCTTCCTCGGATTTCATTTCATAACCAATCAAATCTTCTGCTCATTTATTTAAGTTATTCAGGAAATTACTTACTTCACAAGATCCAACTCCAAGTCTAAAAAAATAAAATATTATACTTTAAAAAAGTAAGTAGGAGTGAGTTGTTTTAAAATTAAATTTTTTAAAAAATAATTATTTTTAACAGAATGATCGAATAAAAAAATATAGTCACTATTAACAAGACGGGTGAAATATACAATATAATGGGGATCAATAATAGTATTTAATTATTATTTTTTCTGGCGTAACATTTAATCTCAAGTATCCTATAGTGCACACTCAACCCTTTGTCCCTTTATTTAGACTCATTTTATTTTTTGGGTTGTTTCAATTATTTAGATATATTTTTTTATTCAGAATTTTAATACACAAAACATATCTTTTTAAAGTTATTATAACTAAATATTGATCGTGTCACAGTAAATGAGTCTAAATAAATGAGATGAAGAGAGTATATTATTTCTTTACCTTTGTTATATTACGGGACAATTGACATGTATTTTAAAAAACACTATAAAAAATATTTCTAATAAAGAAACTAATATGGAATACATACACATAAATATTAAATATTTTGTGGAATTCTATTTAAAAAAGAAAGAAAACTATATTCCTTATAAATGGTTCAAATGATAATAAAAATATTTTTTTAAGTAAAAAATATACTACATATGTCTCATGAAAGTAGTCCCTTTTTTTATAGGTAAACTAATATCTTAATTTATTCTCCTTTACTTTATTAGTTTTACCTTAATATATTTTATTTTTTAATTATAAAATTTGTTAAAAAAAAAAATAAGAATACTTTCTTAAGATGGAGGGAGTATTTTTTATGAAGAGAGAAGTAGTATTATTTGATTCGTTCTATTAGTTTATATTGTGGATGCATAAATAATTTGCATGAATTGATGCATAACTTGTACTGTGATTATATTTTTAGGTTTTGTGCACCCCCTTAATTTGCGGGGCCCTCTTACATGTGAGCTTTGATTCCCTAAGCCTTATTGTGTCTGTTTAAATAAATATTTCATCCGTCCCGATTAGCTTGGGACATTTTTTTTCGTCACGAGAATTAAAGAGTTAAGGAGTGTATATTTAAAATATAAAGTAATGATATAAATATATGTTATTTAAATTAGTGTGTGTAATAAAAGTTTTCTAAAAAGAAAATGACTCAAGCTAATTGGAACGGTTCGAAAAGAAATACGACTCAAGCTAGTTGAGACGGAGATAGTATTTAATTGGGTTTTCAAGGTTTTGAATAATAAACTGTATGTTATTACTTGTGTATTTATTAACTATTGTTTATTTCAAACACATGAAATTATCTAGAGAAAGTGAGACAACGAACACGCAATGTCATTGCAATTAGGGGTGAGCAAATCCAAACCGGACTCGTAAAATTGATTCGGATCGGTGGGTTCAGTTCAAGTCCGGACCAACTCATCTATTGTAACGGTCTGAGTTGAATTATCTTTTTAGGATCGGTGAAGCACCGGGTCGGTCCGGATCCAAACCCGCTAGACCCAAAACCGACTCATATAATTAAAATATATCTTTTTTTATTTTTAATAAGACATATATATAATATATATATAAAATATTTTTTATATAGATATATAATAAGAAATATATAAAATATTTTTTACACTTATTTTTATTTATGAATTTGGGATTGAATTAATAAATTATTATATTATGAATCGATTTTTATTTTATATTTTTATTGTGTCGAGAATATTTAATAATAATATATGTTTAATTATGTACTCCCTCCGTCCATGAAATTTCTCCTAATTTGTCATTTTCGTTCGTCCACAAAACTTCTTCCTACTTTAAACTTTTCATTTATAGTAAGTGGACCCACCACACTCTCTACACACAACTTAATTTAATATAATACATTAAGTGAGATCCAAAATCCACTAACTACACATAACACAATTTAAAACAATATATCAAGTGGAACTCTCATTCCACTCACTATATATCATCATTAAAGTCAAAAGCACTACATAAAAACCCGCACCGAGTCAAATTAGGAACTTCTTTAGTGGACGGAGGGAGTAATTTTTTTCAGAAATTATTGGTGAACATTAAAAAATTAATATTTGGTCTGGGTCGGTCCATGGTCGGTCCAGAGTGTATTTTCAGTCCGAGTCGGTCCATACTTTTTAAAAATATCGGGTTTTCGGTCCTAGCGGATCGATCCAGTTCGATTCGGGTCCGACCCACTACTCACCCCTAATTGCAACCACAAAAAGAAAAGATTGCATTATTGCAATCATTGCACCACACACCACAATTCACAAGGGACTACTTTTAATACATCTATCTTTGAATGTATTTGTATAATCTCTTACTCATTATATTAATTAGTACTTTGTTAACATTGAGAGTCGAATAATAATAATACATAAGATAGTTTAAATGCTGATAATAAATTAGAAAAAGTTAAGGTCTTTCGTTTTATATAAATGTAAAATTATAGCTACTTTCATGATATGTTACTACTACTACTTTCTGTATAAGATTTACCAAGTCCAAAATTACACTATAATTAATTGCGAAAACTAATTTCCGTATATTAAAATTGTGCTGGGGGAAATGGAAGTACCATAAATGAACTATTTTTAGCATAATAATATACGCGTTTAAAATAAGGAAATAAATAAAAGAGGTAAGGTATCCATAATTATAGAGAAGGAAATACAAGTATTAACCTACTTTAGTGGAGTACTACGTAATTAATCTAATTAACCATTTACTGTAGAATGTTTGAAAAGAAAATGCAATTTTAAGGAAAGTACGTTCAAGCAATCTTTTACTATTTCTTTTCCTTTAGGGGAATTATTAATTAAGGGATGATAATGGTATTGTCGGTAAGGTTTAGGGAATCAAAGCTCACATTGAAAGGGAAACAAAAAGTAAGGACCAATTAACGAAATTAAACGCTTCTAATTAACCATTACCAGCAACATTAATTAATCTTTACAATATCATTTTCTATGCCAAGTAATGACTTTAGCAATTAGCAAGCACTAAGAAGAAAGGATCTATGAATTACTGAAAATATATATAGTTACATATATATGTATACCTGGAAATTTAGCATTAGTTTAGCCCAATGTTATAAAAATCGTCAGCGTCCAAAAAGTAAAACTAAAAAAATGAATTATATTATCTTCCCTATAAAGAAAAAACTAAAAAAAGAAAAGGAATTTTATTCTGTTCCCACATTTCCAAGAAGATATAATATTCCTAAAAGAATGTCAAATTTGATGAAAACAAGATTGCACAACTTGCTCATTAGTTATATCACATGGTACTGTAATAAATAAATAAATAAATCACAAGAAGTAGAACTTGGAGGAGATTAAGATGTGAAAGTAGGTAGGTAGGAATAAAAAAAATAAAGTCGAGACATCGATGGGTCGATTCGATTGATTTGAATCAAAACATATGGACCACATTAGTTAGTTTCTTGGCTTTATAATTAACAAATCTCCATCCATTTAATTTTATGTCAGTCGAACTCAATGCCCAATGGGTTTGTAATGTGGCTAATTATTTTGCTGTTCCTTTTTCTTGTTTTGTTTTTGCAGCTGAGAAAGAATTAATTAAGACAAACAAAAATAAAACATATTACATACTTAGAGAGAGAGTGAGAAGAAGGCATTGGGTGTTTCTCGTGCGCAGGAGATTCATCCATTTGCAATGAACAATATAAGAATAAAAAGATGGCTGCCATCGAAAATAAACCAAGCCTGATACTCTTGTAAATGCTGTTATAAATGCACAACCTTGCTGTTATAAATGCTCTGATTTTGCGTTGACCCATTGCCTTGCCTCCTGAGAATTTTGATCTATATTAATATGAAGATGTAATGTAGTATGAAAATTGTGTTCTAGAGACTGATACTCTTGCACTGCATTTATTGATGAAATCATGCTTGATTGTTTGTTTTTTCTCATTTTGTCTATGGATCATGTTGAGACATTGATCTTGTAGCTTGGTGTTTGATCTTCTCTTTGTTTAGACCACCCGAAGGCGAGCCCGTGCAGATCGATGAAGGAGCCTAAAGCAGCATCTCACTCTGGTGGCATTGAGGACAAGGAGAGGGGGAAACTAGCAAGCTTGAGTCCTAATTGTGGTATGGAAGGTTTTGCCTCAAAAGCAAGACAGTTTACATTTGCTGACTTAGTAGCTGCAACTGGCAATTTCAAGGATGCAAACTTCATTGGTGAGGGAGGATTTGGACAAGTTTACAAAGGCTGTTTACCAGATGGTGACGTATTGTTTGGCTTCATATGTTTATCTCATTTGTTCTAATGCTTTATGCAGATTGTGGCCATTAAACAACTAGACTGCAATGGGTGTCAGGGAATGAGGGAGTTTATGGCTGAAGTTTGTACACTAAGTGATGCAGATCATCCTAATCTTGTAAAACTAATAGGCTACTGTGCTGATGGAGATCAGAGGTTGTTAGTCTATGAATATATATGCCCTTAGGTTGTTTAGATGACCATTTACATGGTAAGAAAAGCTTGTTGCTTTGTGGTACACTAACCATTTGGTGATTGACTCTGCACTTGCTTTCCTTGGGTTGTTGCGTATAGATATTTTCCCGGATAGAAAGGCCCTGGACTGGAATAGTAGGATGAAGATAGCAACAGGAGCAGCAAAAGGGTTAGAGTATTTGCACACCTAGATGTCACCACCGATTATATACCGCGATTTGAAGTGTTCGAACATCTTACTTGGGGAGGGATATAATGCCAAGCTATCTGATTTTGGTTTAGCCAAAGAAGGACCAAGTGGAGACACGACTCATGTTTCCACGAGAGTGATGGGCAAGTAAGGCTACTGTGCTCCCGACTATGCCATGACCGGACAGCTCAACTTCAAATCAGATATTTATAGCTTCGGTGTAGCTCTTCTGGAGATCGTGACTGGAAGGAGGGCTATTGACTACACGAGACCGGGTCCAGAGCAAAATCTTGTTGATTGGGTTAGCATCACCAACTTTTTATGGTATTTAACCATGCCATGGATGATGTTATAGTCTTGCAAATCTGCATTCATTCTTTTATGTTGTTGCAGTAGGCAGGCCACTGTTCAAAGATAGAAAGAAGTTTCACGAAATGGCAGATCCATCTCTAGAGGGCGTTACCCGATGAGAGGGTTGTACCAAGTCCTAGCCATAGCTGCAACGTGCATCCAAGATCAGCCTAGTATTAGACCACTTATTGGTGACATTGTCAAGGCTTTGAAGTATCTTGCTTCACAGCCTTACGATGGACAAAGCACGATGAGCCCTTCTTCGATCAAGAGGGAAAGTGACCGAAGAAACTCTTTCACCAAACGGGAGGAAGCTGAGTGAACTAGGAGTTATTTGCTTTTGATTCTTTAATGTGCTGTACATCATTGAAATCATTAGGTGATCAAAGTTGGAAGAAAGGGTGTGTGGAGTAAGATTAAATTGGTGTGCATCATTGAAATAGGTTATTATTGTACCAGAACTTGTCTTGTTTTTGTAGCTCATAGTTGCGAAATAAAGGGAAGAAGAGATAACTGAGGGTTAAAGGAAATGAAGATGGAAAAGTTAGTTAAGTTAGTTATCAAATATTTTCTCTCTGACTGAGAACTAACGAAAGTTTTCTTTCGAAGGGGTCTGGTCTCTACTTCAACTCGCCCTAATTTAAAGTTTTAAAGTGATAATTTTTCTTTTTTAGTTTCACTATTTAGATATACCCTTCAAATTCGAGATTTCACTCAAACAAAGTGAATCACAATTTTGATTTTGTGAATATAGTGTTGTATGTGACCGAACGCCCTTTAATAGATATAATTTCACTCGTAAAAAAATGTTGGATAAATGAGTAAAATTACTTATTTTTATAAAGTAAAGGTAAAAAATATTCATAGTATATAATAATATGAGAAATTTATTCACATGTATTTCAAAATATTTCCATGTCAAAATATTTAGTGAATGAAATATTTCCATTTCAAAATACAAGATCATGTGTAGGTAGGTAACTTTTATTTTTGTATTTTGTAAATTGAATAAATTTTATCTTTTATTTTTAAGTGAGTATTTTATATTTTTTACTTAAAAAATAAGTATTTTAGCCTTTTTTTTTCTTAAGAATGTTTGGGTAATGATCCAGATTAGTTAATAGTATTTATTAGAAAAAGTAACGTTAAAAGAAGCCCAGTACCTGTTTTAAAGTAAAGCATAAGCTTTCAAATTTGCAAAATTACTAGTTACAGTCTTACAGATAATCACAGTATACTAGAACAGCCACCAAATCCCAAATAATGGTTTTCTCCTCTACTAAAGAATTTCAAGAAACTGAAATTCTATGCCCACATGATTCCTACAGAAGCTCTCTCACACCCAAAAGAAAATTAATTAAAAAAATCAGTAAGTGAGGAAGTAAATCGACAAATAAACCTATATCCACACAATACTTTATGTACAGCTGTAACTATCAATTTGTTTACTATATATGCTTTACTTGTAAAGCGATCCACTCCCTCAAGTGAGTGTCCGTCCCCTTAATTGAGGGCTGTAAGGGGAACTCGGGAGTCTCTCACGGAGACAGCAGCTTCTAAAATATGCTTCACGTCTCCATTTGCATGCTTTGATGATTTTGCTTCCCAAAATGATCTTAGCAGTTCCTCAAACGATGGTGTTCTGAGTTCCTCGATGGATGCAATGCTTGAAGGATTGATCGGTCTTTGCTTTGGTGTCGAACACGATGGTTGGTCAACCTGAAGCAAAGATGCATGAGATAGAAAATTATAGTTGGTCAATTCAAGAAAATCAAGTATGAAATAAATAGCTCTTGAATGGTCTGACCATATACTCTTCTAGAAGGCATTTGCCCGCATCTTCAGTAATTTCTACAATCTTGTGATAATGTCCGCTGTTCAGATCCCTTAGGTCTCCGCAACAAGGAACGATCATGGAATCAAGATTACCACATGCCTCATGGTCAAGCTGTAATGAACCTGCAGGTGGTTGTGTAGTGTTGTTGGTCAATATAGGTGTTTTAAAAGTGTAATTTCCTAGTTACTGGATCCAGTTGCAGATGCACCCAAAACTTGAAAGCTTACGATCAATGGATGATAGAAGATTCTTGCTTCCAATCTCCATGTCTTCCGATGCCGAACTCAGAGCAGAAGAGAAATGCCCGCGTAAGAGTTCAATAATATTCATCCCTCCCCTACAGAGACAGTATATTCACTTAAAAAGCTATAATGCACGGCGAAGACTTGAAGTGGAACCCTGACTTTATTACTAACCTAACTATTTCATCCACTGAAGAAACATTGCTCTTCTCGAGATGAAGCAGAGACTCGTGAGCAATTTTCCATTGTTGCGCACCCAATTTTGCTTGTTCCATACTGCATAATTTGCAGATTTAACAAGTTCAGCACCAGTAAAATCCAGCAGCATCACAGGTAACAGTTACGTGACGAGATGGCAACTCTTAAAAGCCACATAAATATCTAAGAAGTATGCTAACCATTTATGAAGGACGCCTTCCATATGTTCTTTTCCAATTTGAACTGAAGCTGTATCCTCAACATAGTTAGATTCAGCATTCTGTGCGTATCTTGTCCATTCAGTTTTGATAGAACCAGTAGTTTCTTGCATAGTTGACATCTCTTGCTGTAATTTGCTGGTTCTGCTGGCAGCGCTCTCTCGGAGTTCATTAATAGCACATTTGACCTGATGCAGTAACAGTTATATAAAGATGGTTATAAAAGGATTGACTGAATCAGTCTTGCATTAGTTGTTCAGGGAAAAAAAATTATGTGGCATATCTTTGGGAATTGTCAAAAAAGCATATTTTCTGTCGCATATCTTTGGTGTCGAAAGGCATATTTAATGCAGGAGTGGTTTCGTGTTAACCAGAAAACACTACTCCATATATGTTTCCTAAGGAAACCTTTTAAGCATTTAGCAATGGAAGTTTTGAAGACAAGAAAGAAGACTGGGAAAATCGTTTATGAAGTTCATCATCAAAGGTGAATGCAAAGGATTCTAGATGAAGCCTGAACATTCTGATTATTTTAGGTGGCGGATAGTAGTTAATAGGAAATTGATTAGGAGGGGATGAAGTGCAAACCAGATTCTTTTTACGAGCATTTGAACCAGCAAGCAGCTCAGCTACTTTTGCTAGTAGTTGCTTTTCTTCACAGGCAGCACACTCCTACAGTGAAAGCAGACTTCCGCTCAGAAAAAATATACATGTAAAATCCATCTATCTGACTCTTCTTTAGGAAGATTACCTCAAACTTATTTTCAAGTTCAGATAATTTATGGTCATTATTTGTCTGTGCCTCTTCAAATATTTGTCCCAGTGTTGAAGCATGCCCGTCTAATGTCGTAAAGAAGTTTACAGTAATTTGAGAGATTGATCTTGTAGTTTCGACAGCTCTGCTGTGAGCCTGTGTACATGTCAAACAGTCAAATATTATCCATGTGAAAAGATACCAGAGATGATAATGGCATTGAAATTATTTCCATTTATTAGTTAATAAAAAAGCCAACCTCTCGCTGTTGTTCAGCATACACGCTTAGCTTTTTCTCCTGACAATGCAAACTATCTTGAAGATTATAAAGTAATGCATCAGCCTCTGAAGTAATTCCCTTGAAAAGCTGCACCATATGAACTAACAATCAGATAATGCCGCAAATACATTTTTGTCTTCCAACTCTGATGCAACACCAACCTCTTCAAAGGCGGAGGAGTGTTTAGAAACTTCAGAGTTCAGTTGGCCAAAAGTTGATTGAGAGTTATAACTGACTTCTCCAGCTAAATCATCTAAAGCCACGATCCCAGATCCGTACATGGTTTTCAGTTTTTCTAGATGACCTCGAAGCTCTTCAGTAGCCTACAAAGTAAAAGCGCGAGGAAGTTTTAAAAGGCACTTGTTAGTGATAGGTACCACAGGAGTCTAAATATAGATAAATCATACCTCCGTCTTAGTGGATACAAATGAATGCATGTCTTCTTCCATCTCTTTTAGTTGTTGTTCTTGCTGTGTGGTTGATGATGCCACAGCTTTGTGTAAGACTCCTAGCTGCTCAGTCAATTGGGATTGAAACCTCTGTATAAGTGTTCTATTGCCATCTTCTATTTTGTCCTTGCGTTCTGGAATATTAGTAAAATTGATATGAGGATAGGATCTTTATCTATTGAAACTAATACAATTAGCATCAAATCAAGAATGCAGACCAATCTTGGTGAACAGATTAGTGATATCTGATGCAGCATCCTCCAGTTCCGATCGAAGCTCAAGTGCCCGCTCTATGAGTGCTTTCTCTGTTGGAAAACAATCAGATTACAATGTGAAAAACCCAGCAGATAGTTTACTTTGACCTATCATCTCAACTTTTTTGTCCATTTTGTCATAACAAAATCAAACAATTGGTTAGTGCCATGAAGGGAAGTGTGGGTGGATCACCAACATAAAGTCCTAAGACAAATATAAATTTTCTAAGACAAGGTCCAGAAGAAGAAATATAGTCATATAAAAAATAAGATAATAAGTTGTGACAATTGAACTAAAAATAAAATTATGAAGATGGATGACACCTACCAGACTTCAGAAGATTAGAAATCAAAAACTCCTTTTCTTTTATTGTTGCATTTGCCTGCCTATGTCTTTCTTCAAGATCAAGCAACACGTGCTCAGTTTCCTCAAGCCTTTTCTGAATCATGACAGAAAGCCAACTTATTGCATGACTGTAACACCGAGTAGGAATTGTCTTTACTTTGAAGTTTGAAGTGGCACTAGATGAATTTTACCTCAGTCTTTTCAAGTTTATCACTCAGTTCAGCAGTCAACTGCTGCTCAGAATTGTACAAATCCTGGAGCTCCGCTAATTGCTGTTCATATATTTCACGTTAATGATGAACAATTAAATTTCATTATATTTATGGGAAGACAAACGAAGATCCAGTGATCGAATGATCGTTACATACCTTGTCCCTGGAGTCTTGGTCGAGTTCCATACGTTCTATCCTTTCTGACATGGCCTGACAAGTGGAAAAATGCAACCAACATACATGAATCAGTTGGAAATCAATACTCCTTTCTAAATACTTAATGCAACAATTGCACTTGATAGGAAAAACAATACCTTTTTCTCTGCCTCCTCTTGGAGGTAACGGTCTCTTGGTATGTATATTCCATTCTTCTCTCTTGTGGCATACACCTCTGAGAAACATAAGGTTTTTAATGTGGAGAAGTAAAAAAGAACATATGCAAATGATTAAACATAAGTTTGAGAATTTATTACTAAATGTAGAAAAAGAAATTTTTCACGAAGAGAAAGGAAGAGTGAAAGAGTTAAATAAAGGAGTATAGGTCCTAGAGGATTTAAGACCTTGCTTCAGTCGATCAATTTCACAATACAAATCCTTGATCACAGCAGATTTCATCATCTTCTGATTGATCTGTAATCATATAAACAAATAAATAAGTCATCTGCTAGCTGAGACAAAGAGTACCAAAACTACCAAGAAAGAAAATATTCCACAAGTACTAACCTCAGGTTTGTTTTTTATGTTTTTGGCTCTGTGAGCATAGTCTAATGTGCTGAGTGTCTCTTCCAAACAAAGTACAGAAGGGGATACTGTCGCAATTATACATGTCTTTGTTTTCCCTCCCAAAGAATCTCTCAGCAACCTTGTTAACTTACTATCCCTGATATTTCAAGGTTACATTGTTTAATATTTCTGAAACACGTCCGACAAAGTTACAAACCAACAATCATGAGATCCATGTACCTATATGGTACATGACCAGAATGCTCAACCAAAGCATTTATGACTCGACCAAGTGTCAACAAGCTCTTGTTAATCTCACCAGCTTCCCTTGCTCTGCCCTGCAAGAGTAAATTCAGCTTTTTAAACTTATAAAGCTATCAATCAGACTTTGACGGCCGCAGAGATGTCAGATAGTGGTGCATTATAAGAGCCATATTTTTACTAATAGGTATACGGTGTCCACAAATTATGCATATTCTGTCGCTTCTTTCCTTAAGAACATTGAAGGGGCCATAATTTTAAGAGCTGATAAATCATTTCTAACCTCTCTGGCACCAGAGCGCGAAATATTCTCTGAACCAGCAAGGTCAACTAGATTCAGCTTCCCACATTTGATCATCTCCTCTCCTTCTGGGGTGCACTCCTTGATGTGAATAGTGATGGAAAAAATAGAGTGAGAACGACTGCTTTGTTTGTTGAGAAGAGTCTCTGCTGTCTTCCTTTTAGCAGAACCTTTCTCTAAGATCTTATAAATTTCATTAGCAGTAGTGACAATCTCTTCTTCCAGTCCCCTTACAAAAACTCCACCTTTTCCATCCTCCATAAGTGCAATAGGCTTCTTTGACTTATCCTCTGGAAATTTTGAAGTTTCTTCGGGTGCCAAAAGGTCTGATATTTCCTCATTGTATAGTTCTAAGAATGTAACTTTCATGCTATACTCAGCATGCTGAGCCTCTAAAATGTCAAAAATTTGTCTAACAGCTCGTGGAATAACTCCCGCATCACTTGGATATTCACCATTCTAAAGGAAAAGCGCATCAGATCACAAAAACAAAGTTAATACTGTGAAAGTGCAAAAACATTATCAAAACAGCAGCAAAAAATACCTTTTTTCTTGATCCACCCTCCATAGTATAAGTCTTCCCGGTTCCTGTTTGCCCGTAAGCAAAGATGGTGCAATTATACCCCTCTAGAACCTCGAACACGATAGGGCAAACTGCTTGTTCATACAAATCCTTTTGCTGGGATGATGGACCAAAAACCTAACCAAGTACAAAAATGACTTTGTTTAAGAAGGCATCTAAAGTAAGACACGGAAAATCAGAACTTTGATGGAAGAGATATTTTTTTTTTTTCTATTGTATTTCGAAGAGAAGACGTTCTTTTGAGATAACTAATCAGAAGGAGATCATGAAATGGTTCTAAGTAACCAATATGTACCAACAGGCTCAAGAAAGATATTGCATACCTTGTCAAAAAGGAAAGTTCTATCTATCTGTTTATTAGCAATACTCTGAACAGCACAAACTTCTCTTTTGTTCTCATTGCAAGAAATCACCACAGGCGTATGTATTCTGGCCTCATCTTCACTCAACGGCCTACAAAAATGAAACAAATAAATCCCTCAAAACACATACTCATTGATTGGAGAAAAATTTTAACTTCGAAGTGCTAACTAACAAGAACGCCAAAAAGTTTGACGTAAGTTTTCAAACCTGCATCGAACAATGACCTGCACATTGACACCTTTCTCCTTATCTTGCCTACCATTGAAATTTCCCTCCCCGGATCGCAGATCTCTCGCCACCTTATCACTCGACCGCGGCGTCTGCGATGGGGATATGGGCACCATTGCTCCTCCTCCTCCGCCTCCGCCCCCTCTTCTTTGTGAAGCCTCCATCCTTTTTCAAACTCCAAATCTCACTTCTTCACTGATCGATAGATTAATAAGTGGACTCCTGTATTTCCTCTTGTGCTGAGCTGCAAGTCAGACGATCTCAACTGAGTCAACTCAGTCACATTCCTTCGAACTCCAAATCAAATCATAAATCACAAAAGCCACTCGCGAAATCCGCATAGAATGCGGAAAACCTCCAACTGTCTATGAAGCGGAAAAAGGTTTTCAAATATGACAAAAAAAAAAAGGAAATGAGATAGAGATGAATGAAGGACGGACGGACGATCGATTCTAGTACAATGACTAAACACCTTAAATTCAAAATGTAAATTTAAATCATAAAAAATAAAAAAAGGAACAGTGAGAAATGGCACCGACATATAGTCTACAAGATCAGTCAGTATACGTACATTCACAGAGAGAGTTATTGTACAATAATATTAAAAATGATAGTGATTGAAAGAGAAGGTGTGAGGCCGGCCGGCAATCTGGGGTTGCAGTAGAGGAATGTGAGTACAAATGGCGATGCTATAGAGACAATAGTGAACAGAGAACGTGCGAAAGTTGTTGATTATTTTATTATATCTTCAAACCTAGGCTGCTAAGGCCTCATTTAGTACTCCCTCCGTCCCGGCTCAATTGTCCCGTTTTCTATTTTTGGGTGTCCCATTTGAATTGTCTCATTTACTTTTTTGGATAAAAGTTGTGAGAGTAATAAAGTAGGTGGAAAGTAGTGGGAAGTAGTTGAGAAAGAAATAAAGTGAGTATTGGTATGCGAGCCAAAAGCAAATGAGACAATTGAGGTGGGATGGATGGAGTAGTAAGTATGGATATAGGGAGTACTATTTTAATCTATTATCAAAAAGATTATGACCGCGTTTCCAAAATAATAAAGAGAATTAGTTCAAAAATGTTTTTTTTCCTTTTTTCTGAATTCTGGCTTGTGAGTCGTAAAAGTGTATTTTCAGTGCAGTTTAAAACTAAACATATTATTATGAAGCTACTCACATGAATTCTTATGACATCATACTAGCAATCAACATTTGGGTATTCGGTTACATCTTTGCTTAAAATCGAACCAAATTAAATTAAAATTCGGGTTGAAAAAAATAATCAAATCAAATTAAAAAATTAAAATTATCAAATTTATTTTGATTTATTTCGATTTGTCCGAATATTTTATTTCATAAGTAATTTGGTTCGAGAATAATAAATTTTAATTTTCTAATCATTTACTCCATATATATATACACATCTATATATATAATATTATGTATTAACAAAAAATTTTAACTTAAAATAATAAAATAAAAATAAAAAATCATCAACATCTCCAATATTTGTCAAGTTTTAAAGGATAACAAATATTGTATAATTTTAAATATTATAATGGGGTAATTGGTAAAATTACCCACTTTTATAAAATAAAAATAAAAATTACCCACTTAAAAATAAAAGATAAAAAATACCCACTTTTTATAATAACATGATGAATTTCAACATGTGATCATGTTATTTTTACAATAACATGATGAATTTCATCATGTGATCATGTTATTCAAGTTATTTTAAATTTGAATAACATGAACACATGATCAATTTCATCATGCTATTGTAAAAAGTGAGTAGTATTTTTTATTTTTTATTTTTAAGTGGGTATTTTTTATTTTTTACTTATCAAAATGGGTATTTTTAGCATTTACCCCTATTATAATTATATTTCTTGTGAACCTAATAACTATTAGAATATTATATTAATTTTTCTACATAATTTTTAAAAAGATATAAGATAAAATACAAAAAGAAAATAAATATATATGATAAAATAATATTATTTAATAAATATAAAATATATTATAATATTAATAAAATAATTCGGATTTTCGGTTTGGTTTTGTCTGAATCCAAATCAAACCAAATTAAAATTCGATTCAAAAAATAAAACACACCAAACCAAAAAATTAAAATAACCGAACCAAATTTAATATTTCGGCTTGGTTCAATTTAATTTTTCGAATTTGATTAATTTTGTTCACCCCTAGATCATACTACATTTACACCTTTTTTAAGATACATATCTTGTGCATAATGTTTTCAACTAGATACTGTAAGCTGAATACTAGTTTCGAAATTGAAATTGAATATATATATAGAGAGAGAGGATGTAGATCAAATAGAAAATAGTTTTTCAATAGAAAATAGGAAGTAATGTGGACCATTCATATTTGTGATCCTATAGCACAAAATTAACCACATAATTTTGAATTTTAAATTAATAAAATATTACATAAATATCATAAAAAGGTCAAATCTGTAATTTTGTGACGAAAGAGAAAGATCATACAATTTAATAATTATAGTATATGCACTCCATAGATTCTCCCAACGAATCAAGGCTATTATTGATCAAGGCTCCGCCAACAACAACTCGGCGGCAGCGCCTCCACTAAGCCGATACGAGTCGCAAAAGAGAAGGGACTGGAACACCTTCGATCAATATCTCAAAAACCAGAGGTCCCCAGTTTCACCATATGACTGCAATTGCAACCACGTGCTTGAATTCCTGAGGTACCTCGATTAGTTCGAAAAGACTAAGGTTCACTTTCATGGTTGCGTCTTCTTCGGACATCCCGGGGCCCCCCCCCCCCCCCCCACCATGCACGTGCTCGCTCCGGCAAGCTTGGGCAACCTTAACGCCATAATCAGGCGGCTGAGCGCAGTGTACGAAAAGCATGGAGACACACCGGAGGCAAACCCATTCGCAAACAATGCGATTTTGAACAATTGACTGCTGCTGCTCTCTTTGCGTTGAACATACATGTTGATTGCATTGTCATATATGTGTAAACTGCAATGTTGTTTCATCTTTGTACCGTTTAATAATATTATATTGCACCACACATACATGTGAATTGTATTGATATATATATGTAAATTGCATTGTCATTTAAATTAAAATTCAGTCACAACGAAGTTATAATTTGTACAGACTTCAATGCATGAATAAATATAACGTAATGCATCAGACGTTTGATTAAAATAAAAACAACGTAAATCAGTATTGCATGAGGTGAAGTGGTTTTCGGTTGCGTTTTTCAATTAAAATTATTGTAATTCGAAATTATGGAGAATTTTCAAATATTTTGAAAGATATCATATCTCATAAATTTCTCCAACTACCAAAATTTAATGGTAATGCAAATTATGTAACTATATAGTGCAACACTACGGGTATATTTGGTATCCAAGATACGATAGTCATCTTAGGATAATTACACTACACGATTATCGTATCTTGGATAAACATAGCCTACATATATGTTTAATGCAAAATATGTGAATATACAATGCAACAATAAACACACGACGATTTTCTATTTCCTTAATGCAGTTGCGTAATATATGGGATTTATATCAATTTGAATATTCCACCAATTCCGCCCAATAGGATAAGTGTCAATTTGCATTGTATTTTGATAATGCAACACGCCTATAACAAAAAATTAAGAATTAATTATAGCTATTAGATCAATTCAAATAGACGCTCCAGATACGTCTTCTTATCTGAATCCACCCATATATATATAAAAAAAATATAAAGTAGTATATATAATAATAAAATAATGAGACACTATATATATATATATAGATTGAAAATATAAAGTAGTATATATAATAATAAAATAATGAGACACTCAATTTCATTTGTTTAAAGTTGATTTATTAAATCATAATTACAAGTATACCCACCTCAATGGAATTGGAATTCTACATACATATATTAGTGATCAATTATTTTTGTTGTTGTCGCATATGGAATGAATATATTAACTTAAAAATTAAAAGGTCAAGTCAAATGATATCAATATTTTCCGGGACATATTTATTATATGCAATTTATTTCTCAAGTGGATGTCCATTGTATAATTTTATATGACTAAATTCAAATATTAAAAATACAAATTTTTTTGATCGAACTTTTACTTTTTCTTTACGATATTTTTATTGGATTGACGAAATTTCAAGCAAATGGGAACAAAATAATCTAGTGTTCAGATACATGCACGACAGTTTAATTTGTGAGATATTTGGAATTTTTTGTGTTTGCTGAGAGTAGCTAATTTATAATAATGTAGTAATTATAGGTAAGTTGTAATATACTACTAATTTTTCTTCTTGAATTTTGGGCGGTGGGTTTTACTTAATTTATTGTGGATTTCTATTTTTATCTCGTTTCTTCTGAAAAAAGATATGGAGTAGTAAACAAGTACAAAGAAATTTTCTTGCCTCGTTACGATCATCGTCCACGCAGCAATCGAGACCCAATTCACAATTCATTTTACAAATTATGAAAAAAAATATAGTTAATCAAGAGTGGTGCCTCACTGCTCAATATTATACTAATTTATCATTTTTTTTTGGAAAAATGATTATTTCATTAATTTAAATGAGTACACAAAGTATCATGTACAAAAATAATTATAAGCATAATTTTATATTAATAATTCGATCTTTGTATGAGTACATATTAGGTTGAATAACAGATTTCGTCCCACACCGACTCCAAAATCTCATTTTGACTCTTTGATCATATTGGACTGAATAAAATTAGTGCGGAAACCAACCAGATTAATAGTGGGTCCAAAACCGTTGTCTATGTGTGAATTTGTTGTAGTGCATTGAGTAGAAAAAACATGGAGATGAATGATGCAAGCAAAGAGAATTAAACCTTTAGGGATCATGAGTTCCTTGGTTTGGTACAAATAGTGTGGTAAAATTGCACCAAATAATCTTATAATTGAAGAAGTTAACAAAGCAAGAAGGTTTGTTGAGGAAAAGTGGAAATGTAAGGTGAAACATCACAAGAAAATGAGATAAAGGATGACCAAAGTTAGGACATAGCTAGAGAAGAAGTATACAATGTGCCCCCATGTGATAAAAACACTAATATGAGAACCCTAGCTCACATGATCACCACTTTCCCCACAAAATTTAATTGGCCACATACATAAAAATGTAAATTATTAATGGAATATTTGTTTTTATTACACATGAAGAGAAGATGTAGGGAGGAATGTTGTTGTCCTTCCATCGTAACCCATGTTTAAGTTTGAGAAATCAATTCCCAAAGGACCCCCACAAGCCTGCTTACCTGTTGTATCACTATAAATAGTTAAGTTTATTAAATCTCCTACTGTACTATTTTATATCTTTTCTTATTTATTAATAAGTGTAAATTGTATATCAAAATTTTAACATGATTTTCCTTTATTTAATGCCTATCTTATAATTTTAGAATTTGGTAATGTATGAATGAACCATCATATTTAATAGGGTCGAATATATATATATACTAGATTGTTGCCCGTCGAAATTCGATGGGATTAATATTTTATAAAATTTATAAAATTTTTTGACATCATTTTTTTTATTATTATTTGTTATCATAGATACTACTACTTATTCATATACTAAATATATATAGTAAAAACTGTTAATTATGTTGATTTGCTAATGATAAAATTGCAATCATTCTAAAATTAATGAAAAAATAAAATTTCAACTTGATATATATATATATCATAAATATTAAATTCTCGTAAACTTGTGCTAACAACTTAATATTTTTTTGAATATATTTGAATTTAATTATACACTCATATTCGTTCTAAAATAAAGTAAAAATAATTTTAATACTCATTATTATTAGAGGTGTTCAAAAGAATCGTAATCGGCAGTTCTATGAACCGAATTGTCAAAAATTATTAAAATTTTGAATCGCAACTATATATATATACAACATGATTTCATACAAAATATATGTAACATGAATGTAGTGTGATTTAATAGTAAATTTAAGGGTATTTTTGAACTTTTGGATATTTTTCATATAAAAGTTACATATAGGGCATTTTTCATGTTGAAGTTACACTATAAGGTATATTTCATAAATAACCCTTTAAAATATCTACTCACTAATAGAAAAAGTTAGTACGTAGGTATTAATGAAGTTGAGTGTCAATATCTAATAATGATATACAACCAAAATTCATTAATTGATTGAAAAATCAAATAGGTATATCAAAATATAATCTTTAAATATTTTTAATAATAATGAAAATAAACTCAAATTATATGAACTTATTTATTTATATGCATATATATATATATTCATAATCCGATTACAAATTAAATATATATATATACTCGTTTTTTATTCAAAAATTATATATGAGAAAATTTGAAGTGATGTATTAATTTTGATATATTGTAAAGGTGAAGATAAAATTAAAAAAATTGTGTATGTTTAGGTGTCTAAATTCATGGCCTAATTGTGAAATTGAGAATAAAATGACATAAATTGAATTCAACACTTTCCCGAACAAAAAATACATAAGTTTATATATCTTTAATTATTATGATATACAATTACGAATGTTAATTTTTTTATTAAATATTAAATAAAATACATGTAAAGCGTAATAATAAAAATATTTAAAACATATACCCACTAATTAATAACTTAATATGTTGGGTAATAATGAAGCTCAGTTTCATTATCTAATAAGGGTATACGGTCAAAATAAATTTTCATTATTTTTGAAATAATATATAATCTAATATAGAATATATAAATAAATAAGAATATTATATATTATTTTATATTTATATATTATTATTTTAATGAAAAATATGAATTTTCAATTTTTATTGTTTATCTTGAAAATTATATGGATCATTAGAATAATTAAAAATGTGTTATAATAGTCATATGTGATAAATTATAAATTATAATTATTTTTTGTTCAAATAATGTAAAATCTAGATATTTTCATATAATTATTAATTTTCATCAAATTTGAAAAGGTTGTAGATAATTTATATAAATTATTATTTAATTAATTATCAAAATATACATATCAAATTAATATATCACTTTATATATATATATATATATATTATATTTATGAAAATAATATAGAGTGGTATATAATAAAATATATAATATACATAGAAATAAAAACATAACATAAATATCATATACTACATGGAAATAAGAATATATGATTTTATATATGATTAATATAATTTTCTAATTCCAAAATTATGAAAATTTAGATAAATATGAATGAAGTGATTTGAGAGTGCCACATAGGATTAGAATCGTAATAGTATCAATAATAATATATATATTTTCATATATATATATATATAATAGTGATATATTAAAATAACATGAATTGAATTCAATACTTGCTCGAACAAAAAAATACATAAGTTTGGATATCTTTAATTAGTGTGACAAATAATTTGGAATGTTAATTTTTTCGTTTAAAGATAAAAGAAATACATATAAAGTATAATAATAAAATACATTTAAAATATCTATCTACTAATAGATAACTTAGTATGTGGGTAATAATGAAGTTAAATTTCATTATATAATAATGATATATGATGAAAAATCATCAATTTGATTGAATTATCAAATATACATCGAAATACACTCATCGACTATTTTTTTTATATTAATGAAAATGATATTTAGATATAAAATAATATATAATTAATATATAATATATATATTATACACTTTTTATATTTATATATTATTATTTTAATAAAAAAATACAATTCATTCAATTTTTATTATCTGTATTCAAAAATATTATATGTGGTTTGTTCGAATAATAATATAATTAAAATTATGTTAAAATCATATTTAATAAATTATATATATTAAAAAAAATATTTTCAAATAACGTGAGTTTTTAAATTATTTATATAATTTATTTTTATTAGATTTGGAAAACATATAATCTAATATAGAAATCTAGACATGATTATATAATTTATTAATTTTCATTAGATTTTAAAAGATTGTATATAATCTATATAAATTATTATTAAACAATTATCAAAATATAAATATCAAATTAATATATCACCATATATATATTATATTTATTAAAATAATTTAAATATGGAATAGTATATAATATCATCTATAATATACATAGAAATAAATACATAACATAAATAGCATATGCCTACATGGAAATAATAATATATAATATTATATATATGATTAATATATAGATAAAATTCCAAAAATCTAGAAAAATAGGAAAAATTAAATGGGAGGCTGGGAGGATTTCAAGGGCTGAGGTGGACAGCTTCACCCGAATTTGTATTATAGTATAGATATATATATAGGGAAGAGATCAAATAAAAATGGTTATATATGAGTTAACTAAAAATAAATCTTGACTGTTGAATTATTTAGATCAATGGTGCAGATTAAAAGATAATTTTGGTATATATCTTATTTTAAATATTTTATCCTTAAAAATTGAGAATTTGTTATTTTTTCTCACTAGGGTTTATTGATTAGGGTATAATTTAATTATATCAATTGAATAAAAAATATGAATAGTTCAAATTTTATTTTTAGTTAACACGAGAAATATTTAAAAGAAATTTGTATATATGATCATCCATTTACCTTAGCATATGATATTAGAAAGTTTCGTGTGAAAAGCCCACATATGATATTAGACAGTTTTAATTTGTTGGCCCAAATTCTAAGTTATTCCTTAGCAATAATCGAATTCAATTCTACACTTGAACAACCCAATTTGAAAGCTAAACCCAATAAGTAATTCGAGGAAACAAAAAACTCTAACCAAGTTTGGAAATATTAACTATAAATTATAAAACAAAATATGAGAGAAGTATATGTATTGGTCATCTAGCTATATAAAGTTAATATCGAAGGCTAAATATTCGAGGTTCAAGTACACCATGATGTGATTTTTAAATCTAATACATTTATCAATTAAAAAAAATAATGACATTTACATGATATGTTCAATTTCTCTATTTTATTTTCAAACAAAATACTGTAGCACTGGAAAATAAATGTGCGTACTGTATTATTCTAATGATAAGAGGTTAATATTTTATGTCAAAGATTACGAATTCGAGTATTTTGTAGTACATTTTAGATTTAATGTATTTATCAATAAAAAATAAAGAGAGGAATATTATATTATCTAAAATGTTTGTTTTGATTG
Source organism: Leonotis leonurus (assembly GCA_026898415.1). NCBI lineage: Eukaryota > Viridiplantae > Streptophyta > Magnoliopsida > Lamiales > Lamiaceae > Leonotis > Leonotis leonurus. The sequence continues at coordinate 3,645,629 of JAPKLX010000003.1, read as the reverse complement.
TCATGATATGATGTATTCGATCTCTCTATTAATTTTGTCGTCTAAGCAAATAATTTATGTAATATTGGGAAAGTAGTTATACCTCAGAAGGATTATACTTGATAATTAAGTAAACATGAATAATCTAAGTGAAGCGTGGCTGATTATTTTCTCGAACATATTAAAGGCGCATTTGTCATTATCTAATTAATTGCTGAATATAAATTTAATCCAACATGATAGCTAATTAATTAATAATTTGTGACTTGGAGTATTTACTTCATGAATTACGTCTACAACAATTTATGCACTCATCTTATATTTGAGAAAAATGATTGCTCAACTCAAATAATTATGACTAAAATCTGGCACTTGCTTAGAAACTAAGCTAGCGGTTTAATTGATTATATTAGTTTTAAGGAGGTTATGTTTAAAAATTAAAATATTAATCATCACTGATGAGGTTAACTTCAGCATGATTAATTCATATATATGGTGGGTTTCATCATTGATATACCTTTTATTTTTCCTTCATAACTAAAATCCGTTTAACACTATTTAAGGTAGTATTATGATTAAACATTGTCTGTTTAAGCATTGTTATCGTATTCTAGAGGTACTCTAACAAGCGCCGAATAAGTCGAAATCGAGATCTATTGTTGTTTATTTGACATAAAACATTTGGAATTTCATATAGAAAATGGAGACCGTTACTCTATATATTTTGATATAGAAAATCATATTTTTTAGATTGACAACGATCATTCTTTTCTGTGTGAACTAAAAAGTTCATTTTCTAATTATCGCACTTCTATTATATGAATAGTGAATCTCTGGATGGCGGCTACACCTCCCGATTTGTCAGGTATATATACTACGAAGAATGACATTGATTGGTAGAAAATACCATTCCGGCAATATGAAGCTCTTAGACATAACAATACTATACGGGAGTGTTCGGTTGCCTAAGATTATATTAGTCCGTGATTGTCCGAGATTAATTTGGCCCGTAATTAGTCGAGACTATTTTTGTCATAAGGGGAGGCCATGACAAATAAGTCATGAATGATCTATGTCCATAGTCTTGAGATTGAATTACGAGCCCTATTATCCAACCAAATAACCAAACGCTTCGTAATAATTAATATGAGACTAAATCACGAATAGTCCATCAACCGAACATCCCTACAAATATAACTTGCATCGACAACCCTGCATACATACAATGATACAAGAGAAAATTAATGAACCTTTATTATTAATAAATATTATTAATATTAAAAGCTCAAAGTCAATTACCCTCATAAGTCATACCCACGCTTAAAAGTAGAAATCCCATTTTTGTAATAAAGAAAGTTGAAATTTAATCCCCAAGAAAACAAAAACTCCGTGGGGCTAATAATGTTCCTATCGACCAATCACATCATGCCAAATCATTCCCACACTCCGACATTCGTGGTTAATACCGTTAATTGAATAAAACTTAATCAGCATCTATATATGTTAATTTAATTTTGATGGTGATTTTGTAATTTATTTTAATTTGAATGGCAATATTAATTATATTATTAAATAAATAAATTATTAATTAAATTACATTTGCAAAAAAAAGAGGTGTGAATAGCATGCAGTACATTCCAATAAAATAGCTATCAACTTTCTTTTACTTAGAATTATATTATTGTCCAAAAATATTCTATTTCGTTTGGAAAAATATATACGATATACATCTTAAATTAAAGATCACGAAAAGATCTTTAATTTGATATATGATATATAAAAAACAAATTTAATATGAATAAGTTATGACCATTTAAAATGTTAAAATGATTATATATCTGTATATATACATGTTAGTTCATACGAGAAAGAAATAATATGTGATTGATGATCTATATCTAGAAAAAATGATTAAATTAAATTTAAATATTTTTTAATACTTTAGAAATGTGAATGTTAATTTTTAAATGAAAGTTAATTTCTATAGAAGATCACAACTATTGATTTATTAAGATGGATGGTTGAGATATTTTCTCAAAATATAAGTTATTGAATTTGGAATATTATAGGGTTCGTATATCCTACAATTATAGAGGTTGTTAAAAGTGAATTTAATCAATATAAATTATTTTTATCATATAAATATTATATTCGTATTTTTATCATATAAATATATTTAATATTGATAATTTATTTTTTCTATATTTAAATTTTAATATTAATAGTGTGCACTATAATAATATATTTATTAAGATGAATGATTGAGATATTTTTCTTATTTCTCACACAATGATGTTATATTAGTTATCTACATGTTAACTATAGTTAAATATAAGTCGTTGATTTTGTAATTTTGTAGGGTTACTCTTGCCCTACAATTATGGAGATCGTTAAATATGAATTTTATTAATAAAATTAACTTTCAAATATTATATCCGTATTTTTGTCATCTACACATATTTTATATTAATATTTTATCTTCTCAATATTTTTATTTTTTAATAAGAATAATGTGCACTATAATGATAAAAAAAAAGAATTATTTGTTATATCATTTAAGCATTTTTATTTTGAAATTTATCTTTTATAACGGTAAACAATAAATCAGAAGAATTCAAACAATTAAATAATAATAATTAAGTATTTATTAAATTTTTACATTTACGATATCCGCATTATAATTGAATAAAAAATTAACAAATAGAAAATAAATAGGCATTGACTATAAAATTATAGTTAAGTCATATATTATAAAAATAATAAAATCTCACCAAATAAGAAATAAATCAATTATATATATATATTTAATAATTATTATATTTTTAATATTTTAATTTAAAAATCAATTAATTGTAACCATTTTGATAAAGTAATCATCCCAAGTTTAATATTAATTAACACGTGTGAAACATATTATATTTGATCTCTTCACTATATATATATATATAGTTGGGTCATATTAAAAAAAATATATATACGAGAAACGCGTAAGAATTTAAGCTGTCATCAATGCATAAGCAATGATTAATATTCATTTAATTTAGTTTAATAATTTTCATCACTATAGAAGTATGAAAATTTAAATGAAAATTAATTTGGAGTGAAAATTATAGTCGATTTATTAAAAATAAATGATTGAAATATTTTTTTATTTTTTAAATGAAAGTTTGCACAAACTAGTTAATTAGAATAAAGCTGCATACTCTTTGTTGGAGGGGGAAAATGGAAATCAGGGGGAAATCAATTAAGTATTAGAATCGTGATAGAATCATATCTTCTAATTACTTTAATCTCAATCTTTTAGAGATAATAGTTATCAAGTAATTAATTTTTAAACTAATTTAGTTTTATTTTAATCTCAATCTTTTAGATATAATAGTTATCAAGTAGTTAATTTTTAAACTAATTTAGTATTATTTTAATTTATTCACCCTTATCTCCTCCTATCTCATTTATGTATATATATATATATAGATTGAGTAATTAGGGTTGTTCCAGAAATCAGGCGTGCCCTTTATTCTTTACAATTTAGCTTTATTTAGGCTCTCTAGTCTCTTCTCCCTTCTCCCCTGCAATAATATTTATATCTGATTAAATTCAAACTCCCTTTATTCATTTCTCGATCGGTCTCTTAGTCTTGTCTCTTTCTCTGTTGTAGTGTGTACAGAGAAGAGAAGATATTGGGAGATGGCATCAACGTGCATATCGAGTTGCGTGGATGAGACGCGCGTACCGGTGAGAGCGAATTACAAGTGGCCGGAATCGGAGTTTGAGTTCGTGAGGTCGATGAGGTCTAGTAGCCGGAATCGCCCCAGAGTGGTGGACAGTATCTCATGCCGCCAAATGTACTTGAGGAGCTACACTTTCTCCACGGAGGAGGACAACACAAAGACATCGTCGTGTAATTGCCTCGCCAGATCAAGGGGAGATGCCCGCCGGAAGAACCCCAAGTCCGGCTCCTGCTCCTATATTTTCCGGCGACTGCTGTCTTGCACTACAGAGATTAATGTTGCCGATTGATGTTATCAATCGGAGATGGGATCATATATATTTTTTGATCTATTTCTTTCTTATTCTCTTTTCTTGGTGCATATATATATGCGTATTGTATTTTCATAGAATTTTATTAAGTATTGTTTTGAACTTTTTTTCTTATGATATAGTTTTGTTTATTAGTAATATCTTGTTTCATCTGCTCTTATATGGAAATAAATTTATGATAATGTGCAAGAATATGTACGTTATTGACTAGTGTTTGAAAATAAGTGATATTATGGCATTCTATTTGTTCGTAATGCATCGTTCAATAACTTCTTCCCTTTTCGAATAGTGATTTCCTCAACGAAATCTTGATCCTTCCATCTTCCATAATCGCATAATATTATTATTATATCGTATTCGATGAAGGGTTCGATTAAATTTTGATTATTTCATATTTTTAAATCCTGAAGATTACATTTATAGTTACTATGAGTTACTATCATCTTCATTTTATTTATTTCGTATTGAATAAATAATAAATTATACGCTGATCAATAAACTATAATTAAAAAGTGATAATTGGTATAGTATTATCAAATATTTATTGTTTATCTATATGACATGTCACATCATTCACGTAACATTGACCAACAAACATTGTGATGCACATGTGGGTGATCATTTTTGATTAATTGAAATACTCTGTTGAAATTTATTACTCCTGAGATATGAAAAGAAAATAATAAGTTTGGAAATTTATATTACATTGGAAAGATAATGTGGACGAGAGAAAAATAAATATATTTTTAATTTATAAATTTTCGAGCAATCACACTACCACCGCGCAACAATCATGCATCGTCAATAAGGAAACATTGAGAGAAACCACCAAATCTAGGGATGAGAATCAGGACCCCGGTCCCGATCTCGAAGTCCCGGTTTCGAAAATAATTGATTTTTTAGTTCTGGTCCCAGTCCCGTTCGGGACTTCGGGAGTCCTGAAATGGAGAAAAATTAAGTCCCGGTCCCGAATTCAAATGTCCCGAAATTACATAATTAGGAATGTATTGATTTCGGGACTCGGGACTCCCGAGTCCCGAAAATTTTCAATTGCCAGGTCCTAATCCTGGAAATTTCGGGACTCGGGACGGGACCGGGATTTTCCTAGGTCCCGGTCCCAAATTCTCACCCCTAACCAAATCTATTGCCTACAACTACAAGACACTAATTTCGGCTCACCACACCTATTTCGTCTCCCGCTACGAGTGTGAAAAGTATGAATATCCACTATTCATACCTTTTGTACGTTTCTTACAATTGTATTTATGTGTATATATGAATTGTATGAATGACACTATTAATATATTTCATATCATTCGTAAAATGATATTTGAATTAAAAATTAAATTAACTAAAAGAGTATTTAAGGTTATAATTAGAATTGTCAAAATGGCTCTGATTCAGCCTGCCCGCCCGAGATACTCAATATTTGGACCGAGCTAGACTTTAAGAATCGAGATTCGAAAAAATCGAACCTCAAAAGCACGCCCAAAAAATCTTGAACCTACAGGTTTCTGGCTTAAAAGTCTGTCAGTTATAACTAATATTTTTATTATATATATTTAATCAAAATATTATAAACTATTACATTTAATAATTAAAATTAAAATATTTTATTACTAATCTTTTCTAAAATAAAAACCATCATTCTATAAAATGTATTAAAATAATTAAATAATATTAAATTAATTAATATTATTAAAATTTTGTAAATTTATTAAATTAATTAATATTTTATTTAATTCGCCTGCTCGATTGCCCGTTAAGAAACAGCTTGGGCCTCAATTTATAAATCTGAAAATTTTATATTCGTAGTTATTATTATTATTTTTAATTATTTTATTATTAATAGTAAAAAATAATACTCCCTCTGTCTCAATAAACATGACATAAAACTTTTAGACACGATTATTAAAGAAAGTGTATAAAGTAGTGTAAGAGTGATAAATGTAGTAGGGTCCACATCTTTTTAAAGGGAAGGAGGAAGTACTATTCTAAGAATGTGACAAGTTTAGTGAAACGTCCAAATAAAAAAATTGTGTCAAACTTAGTAGGACGGAAGGAGTATAAATCACAATAATAGCATAAAAGTGAGTTTAATAAATGAAGAAGTTATGGAGTGGGAATCATGATAACTGCATACACAAAATAGAAACAAGAAAGACAAGACACAAAAAGTGGAAGGTTTTATTTATTGATTTATTTTTTTGGGAATAAACTTTTGAAATATTCCTTCCGTTCCACTAAATTTGACACAATTCACTTATTTGGACGTCTCATTAAGTTTGACACATTTCTAAAATAGTAAAAGTTATCTCTTTAAAAAGTTGTTGACTCTAGCACATTTATCACTTTTATATACTTTATACACTTTCTTTAATAACCGTCCTAAAAATTTTTGTATCATTCTTATTGGGACGTTGAGAGTAATAGTCAATAGTGCATAATGCATATTCCCCTAAATTCTATGGCCTATCATTGCGGAGAATAATCCACCCTACTTCACTTTGGTCGAACTAAGGGTAAAGATGATGTCATGCTGACAATTTATTTATGAAAATTAAGAAGTTTATGCATTATTATTTTTATAAATTTCGAATTTTACATTATTCTTTGAAAATAGAGTAGAATTTTACTCGATACGTCCACCAATGTTTTTAACATATTTTCATCAATGTTTTTAACACTAAAACTTTTCATATATAGCAACTATCCTATACACACAATCCAATTAAAAATTATAAATTATGTGGGACCCAAACTCCACTCAATACATATATCTCAATTAAAAAATAATAATAAAAAAGACTCAAACTCCATTAACTACATTTTTCTACCTAAATTAAAACACTATATTAATACATTTAGAAATTGTAAAATAAAATTTCCACAGCCCCTTATTTCAATGAATGTGAAGTCGGGTGGATTATTCCATCATTGCTGCATTAACCATTAATGCATTCAAATCAAAAGGGCATATCTAAAACAACATAACTATAAATTACCAATCATGTAATAAATCAAGATAGAGTATATGCCAAACAGTTTTCTGCTAATCTCAGCCACCCCAAAAGATCACAAAATGCAAGAAAGTTAAGGTTGCTTATTGTTGGAGGCTGAAAACTTCATTACATTGAGGTCAAAGAACCTCTCCAAAGTGCAACTCCGGTTTCAATTTTCAAAACTATATGAATGCAATAAACGTCCACCACAAAACACGAGGCCGTGCAAAACATGGCGATAGAGATCATCATCTATAAGCATTTCGATTACCTGCCCTCGGACTTCACCAGCTGCGAGAAAACTCTGCTCATGGAAACACCCGACAAATCATCAACGCTTGAGGTCTCAAATTGAACAACGGAAGTGGTTGTCTCGTTGTGGTTGAACTCGCCAACTTGAGGAGAGAGCTGGCCTATAGCGTTCGTGCTGTTCTCCTCCGGATCATTCTGCACCACCGCCTCTTGTAGCTGAAGAGCGTATTCAAGATTCCAAAGAACGTCACCCATAGAGGGTCTGTCTACACCATAATCAGCCAAGCATTTCTCAGCAGTTTCTCCAAACTTTCTGAGGGAATCGGGTTTGATCTTTCCCACGAGATTTTGATCGATGATATGATCTAGCTGGCCTTTCTTCTGCCACTTCATTGCCCATTCGGCTAAGTTAACCATTTCTCTAGGAAGGGATGGATCTATCACCGGCCTTGCACACAGAACTTCAAACAAGACAACACCGAATGAGTAAACGTCCGATTTTTCTGTCAGCTGCTGCCTTCTGAAATACTCGGGATCAAGGTAACCAAAGCTCCCCTTGACAGCTGTACTGACGTGAGTTTGATCAATCTCCGGGCCCGTCTTAGAAAGTCCAAAGTCAGCAACCTTGGCCATTAAATTCTCGTCGAGCAGTATGTTTGCAGACTTGACATCACGATGTATAACTGCTTTGGCATAACCTGTGTGGAGATAGTGCAAACCTCGTGCGGCTCCGATGCATATCTCGAGTCTCTCCTTCCAACCTAGACTCGGGTGGTTTGAACCATACAGATGGCTTTTGACGGTTCCATTTTCCATGTATTCATACACCAGAATCATCTCACTCTTTTCATCACAGTAACCAATTAAGGAAACCAAATGGCGATGACGGAACTGGGAAAGCATCTCGATTTCAGTTCTGAATTCTGCTAATCCTTGTTGGGACTTGGGATTGCCTCTCTTAACAGCTACCTTTGTACCGTCGTGTAATTCTCCCTTGTAAACCTTGCCAAACCCACCAACTCCGATTACCCAGCTCTCATCAAAGTTGTTTGTTGCCTCTTGAAGTGCTACAAAAGGGACGCGGTAGCTCAAGTTAGACCCAACGCTAGCAGCTGTACCAGTCGAATATTTGCTTCCCATGGTATGAGAATTTCCACCTTTAACTGATACAGGAACCCAGCTTTTCAATAATTTGAGATGTTCTTGCTTCCTTCTCCTGTGCATTAAAAACAGAACCCCAACCAATATCAATGCTACCACTAGTCCAGCACTCACACCCACGATAATAACCAACTTCTTCTTCGATTTTGGAAATGAAGGTAAAGCAGATGCCCCAGCAAGGCTGTCCTTGGAATTTCGTATCTTCATAATCTCCAACCCGTTGAGAAAGGCATCAGGGTAAGCACTTGTAAGAGATGGACCAATGCTTACACTAACATTAGCTTTAGTAAGAACCGGAGTGACAAAATCCGAAAAGAAAGCAGTGGACAACTTCCCATTCAGCTTTAAAGATAGTTCAAGATCCTGATAAATGAAGTAAGTATCAATATAGACATTAAACACAAGCTCGGCAGATGATGTACTAACAATGTCACAGAAGTGCAGCCGAACCAAATATTGAAAACCCGGATCTACCAGGATCTCCCATGTTACGTTGAAATTGCTCTGTGGGTCATCACCCGAATTCATCTTGGTACAAGTCCCATAAACAGTTGGAGGAGCAGAATCCGGTGTTGCACCACCACCAGGGTACTGCACAGCTGGAATATGGGACAAGCTAGTAGCAAGATTCGACTGTTTCAAATACGGACCATCTGATTCCCATGTACGCCCCAATGTGTCATTCACCAATGAAACAAGGGGCCCACCCATATTCAACCTTGCAACAGTTTGCAAAGACTGATCTCCCAGCCCACTAAATTGCCCGGGGGAACTATAAAGCTGTGCAGCATCGGCAATGAGATTATCGGGCACGGATACAACCTCAAGTGCATTAACATAAGCAATCGAATTAGTTGAAGGCGAAAACGTGATGACAAAATCCCCCTTTGGCACATTAACAGAGTATTCCCTAACAGTAGCACCCTTAGGGGTGAAATCACTAAGCAGCGTAGTCTTCTGAGAGAAAACAGAGAAACTAGCAGACTTCATATCGTAATTAGGGTAATCGAAAGGGAAAAAATGGAAGCGGATCCAATGCCTGCCACCCTGCTTAATAGGAAACGTGTACTTAGACGGTCCATTAAAGATTCTTGCAGTTCTAAGTAAAGGAGAATCATCAGCTGGTGTTATCGAATTCAAGTTGCTATCAGCCAATATTTCTTGAGGGGTTGACAAATAATTTGCAGCAGATTTATCAGCAACGAAAGTAATATTACCCACAACAACATCCTTCGACGATCCACAGCTTATATAGTATTGATCAACAGGAGTGAATCCCCTCGAACCGCAAGCAAGATTCAATAGCAACAAACCCCAGAATGAAAACCTTAACACCCCAAATCCCATCATTGAAAGAATTAAACAAAGACAAACACCTCTCAACTCAAACAACAATCACTGAGCTGAATATAAGGCTTATAATATTTGCAACTGAAAATCATATACCCATCAATGGAAACCTAGAACAGAAAGGAAAGATTGCACCTTTTGAGATCATACGAACTCCAAGAGGTAGTATGAAACCAGATTTGTGTTGAATTCGAATTAAGGTGGAAATGAGAGAATAAAGGTGGAAAGAAACAAAAAATTAAAGTTTGGGCTGACCAGAAATGAATATAACAAATTAAAAAACAAATGACCACGCTTTAACTAAATAGCCAACTGGATTTAGACAGAAACTCGAAGGCATTTTTATTCATGAAACGACATATTCCCACTACGTACCGTAAGCTGCATTCACATCTACCTTTATCCTTTCGCATATGGGCAAAAATCCAAGTTGCACTAAGATAAAAATGACCTCTTGGGGAGAGAGATTGAGAAATGACTGTGTGTTTCGAGAGAGAGAGAGACGGAGAAATAGTATATTAACTATTGATGGTTGGCGTTACTGTTTGGCGGTGGAAACTGGGAAATTTTTAGAGTTATGGGTGAGGAAAAGATGGAATTCACTGCAAACCATTTATTCGTTCATAAAAAAATAAAAAGAATATGTTACGATTAAATGGGCATGAATTATTTAAAAGGGGTTATAAAATATGTTTTTAATAGATAAAAAGTTTGACAAAGTAAAATATATATATATAGAATTTAAAATGATTAATATTTTGGTGAACGTCCAAATACGCAACAACATTAATTTTACTTTTTTCGAATGAAATACTTTTTAATAATTTATGTAATTTATTTTTTCGAAATTAATTTCAAGTAGCATGTCATCACGTGCAATATACGAAAAATTAATAAATAATTAATATTAATTTCAATTATAAAGGATCTGTCGTAATGAAATCAGTACAAATTTTAAAATATATAAAATATATTTTTAGTGTAAAACAAATACATCAAATAGAATATATGTGAAGTCTAAAATATTAAGTATTTTGTGTAATTATGTCCGAAAATAAAACAACATAGTATTGGTAAACGACTTAACTGATAATAAAAAGACACTGTTAATAGATTAAATAAGAAGTGAATATTACTTAGTCTAAATAATAATTAATTAATTTAATATAAATTAAATTTTAATAAATTATATAAACATAAATGACGTAGTTATTATCTATTTCCATGATTCATAGATGTCTAAACATAATTTTTAATATAAAATGATCAAATTGCGTTGAGTTATCTCATATTATTTGAGGTCATTTTGAATTGGTTGGACAAACTTGAAAATCAATCAAATTTTTATTTCTAAGTCCATACATGTCCATATTGGTGTGTTGTGACAGCTATATGCATTAATTTTAATATATGAGATGTTCATCTCATTTAATTAAAAATATAATATTTTTATTATTTTATTCTTATTTAATATACTACTCATGTCCTTAAGTTTGATACAATTTATTATTTTAATACATTCATTTGAATATAAATTGTGTCATGTTTATTGGGACGAATGAAGTATTTTATATAATATGACAACAAAATGTATAAATGTATTTATAAAAGTATGAATAAAATGAATTGATAAAATTATATATATAATGTAATATTTTATTAGTATGTGCAATTAAACTAAATAGCACCCTTATAAAAAATGGATAAAATTTTGTTTATTGATTAAATATACGTGTTGTGAGTAAGATAAAAATTAATAATTAATTAATAAATGATTAAAAATATGGTGGAATTAATGGATAGTTAATAAATAAATTAAATGTGGTGTGAATTTAATAAGTTCCCAATTATTTATAATTAAATATTATATATAGATGATAGTATTTAAAAAGTGTGATATATTTACCAGAATGCAATTATATATATTTAAATATATTTTTATATATTTCTGGATTCATAAAATTTCATTGATTATCATTTTAAGTTGCTCGTGAATTCTGATACGTGAGGAATGGTTACGAAATTTTCGTCGTAAATACACGTGGAGTGAAATTCTGTTAGACTGGTACTATTAGAAATTAATTAATCTTTAATTTCGATGAGTGAATTGAATATGATGAGATGATCTTTCTTTGGTTCACCAAAATCTCTTTTGTCTCCACAATGAATTCACGCATGTGTTGACGATAATGGATTCAAATGCCACAAATCATGGCATTATCATAGCTATATAATTTATATTTAATGTAATTTAATTTTCTAAAAAAAAGTTTGAATAATCGTATCTTGTAAGTGTAGCCATTACAACGAGGGACTCATCAGAAAAGGGAAGAATGAGAAATGGGTTATTCAACCAAAGGTTGAAGTCGGTTATTTGAAGGTCGTTTTTCCATGCTTTGCACCAATTCCATAGTCTGTTTTTGACATCAAATATCATTTTCTCCATCTCTCAGTTTTACTTCTCGAAAATCGTCTTATTTTTCCTTCGCCCAATGACCCAGGCGATACAAATCCACAAGCCTCTAATCATTTTTTTTTATTTGTGATAAGATCAACCTAGTTACCAAAGCTATGAAAATGTAAATCAACTTCTTTATGAGAAACTCAATGTACACGTAAGTATTTCATTCCACACGTCTACTGACTTTGGACACGTCATAAATAGATGGTTCGCCGTTTCCACTTCCAGACTGCCTGCCACCCATTAGGTTCCCACGAACCCGTCACCCATCACCCATTGAGTACTCGTCAACCGCCACTCGCGAGTATTCATCACTGACATAACATATAGTTTTAATATTTTATATAGATTAGATATAATTTTAAATGATAATCAGATATAATTTTAGATAAAAATATGCTTAAGATTAGTATGTGAGTATTCTAAGGATATTTCGAAAGTATTTTGCAGGTAAATTTTCATTGATATATGAGTTTTGCGGGTACGAATAGTTGTTATCTATACTCGTACCCGTCATACACGCAAATTAAATGAATATTAAATTTTACCCACAAAACTATTTGTAATTAAATATTTATGAAACTCACATCTATTTATCACTCGATATTGAGTGCTGCAAATAAATTGTCATAAGTACTTGTACCTTTAAAATTACTATTGTACTTAATGTATGATTTACGTTAGATGAAACTTCTTAGCCACACATAATTGAAGTGCGTGTGATTTGGTTGCACGTACGAAATTATATCCAATCAACTCAAGTCTAAACGCTTAATTAAATACCCTACCTAAATAGCTAGAGGAGTATTAGCTTGTCACATTATATCTTTATTACAATAAAGAAACATCATAATAAGAGTCAATATTTGGAAGGCATGATATATAATGGAGTACTTATTAGAAAATTATTTTTAATAAAAACACAGCTAGCTAGCTAAAACTAAAAGAAATCAAAACACTCGAACCTTCAAATTGATATCATTGTTTACTTAGTACCACTCTCTTTAAGCTGCAGTTGTCACAAAACAATTACTACATTTATTCAGCCAAAAGTGGTCATATTTTTTTTTAACCCGTTCCACAAAAAATGACTATATTTTTTAATAGAAAAAATTTTTACATTTAAAATACATCACTCCTACTTTATTTAAACACAACACTTTATTTTTTTAATTTTAGTATCGACTTTCTTGTAGCCGCTTTTAGCGAGATGTAGGGATTACTATATTCTTAAACTCAGTAGGAAATGACATGATTTGGTCAAAATTAAACAATATAGCAAGCCAACAAAATTTGTCACTAAACATAATACTATAACTCTGCGTTCCTTATCTACCACTCTAATAATTCTATTATAAAAAACTCTCACCAATATATAAGTTGGTCAATTTTCATGTTACCTATGCAACTCATGGCTGTATATTATCCAAAGTAATATAATTCTTAATTTTGTATTTGATTTGATTTCGGACCTAGACAATTTATTCATAAATTATTGATTAATTAACTGTCTGAATTTGTGCTTAAATAAAAATATTGCATGCTCTAAACCAAATAATATCAAATGAGAAATGGCAAAAATAAAACAATTTAAAGTTTTTTTTAATTAAAATTCAAGTCCACCTCCCAATGAAGAAATGGCCAAAATATGATACTCTAATTTATAACTGAAGAAGGAAAAAGTTTGGAGAGTTTGGAAGAATGAGTGGGGCTCCTGTTCTACGATCAAATGCCTTGGATTTATGCGATGTTACTTTTTGAATTTTAGAAAAACTGATTCTCACTGTGGATATGACGACCTAATCCGGCGGTGTCTGCCGGTGGCTGTTGATGAGGTGCTGCTGACAGTGACGGCGAAGAAAACAACGATTGCGGCTGAGATTCGACAGTGGTAGCACCATGAGTGATCGAATCTAGAAATAAATTCCGTTCTCATCGTAAATTCCCTTCATTCTCTTCGAGATGGCGGCGCTGCCAGAAAGGTCAGCGTTTTCAAATCCCTACATTTTGTCATTAATATTAAAATACTGCTAGAATAACGATAAATGCTAAGGTTATTTTAATAGCTCAGTATAATTGATAGGCACTCGTATTCTGCACACTTGTCGAATTAAATTTTGAAATCAATTTTCAAATTCGTCGCAGTAGTGCAGTATCATGCTATCGATGGTTACCTAATACCGATGATTATGAAGTGTGGTTATATTTCCTGACGGTTTGTCATTTTGTCCTCTTAAGTAAAAGAAACGAACTCTTCAACGTTGTATTTTGTATACACATGATTGACTTTGAGCAATTTCTTTAACTACTATTATTTTCTTTCTTGAGTTAGACTCTGAGCAAATTAAGGGAAGCTTCGTATGTGTTTCATCGTGTCCAAAACTGGCTATTATGTTTTTTATTTAGACTTGGTCCTTCTACAAATAGCACCACTTGCCAGTTGCCATTGACTTGATGCAAAACAAGCATTGACTAATGGAGCTCATAAACCGTGATCATGTCCAAATTAATCCAAGACGCATTTATGAAACTAAAAATAAGTGGATAAAAGACAATATAGTTAGAGACTCAGAGTAGGCTTTAAGAGCATCATGACATGATCGTCGAGGTTATGATTGAGAATACAAACATTCACGTTGTTTTAAATAATTTATTAAGAGTATTCTATATCTCTCAAGATTATTTAAGACTAAATACAAGCACTGTATCAAAAATATAGTTGACATACGATGGCCATTAAATGTTTATGTTAATGCAACTATAGCACATGTTCAGATTATGATAGTGCCATGTTCAGTTTATATACTGATATATCTTTCACGTAAAAATAGAATGTCCAAATTATGCGTTGTTAATTGACCAATAAGCTTTGTCAATCATCTCTAAACGTGTAGCATTTCAATATAAATATTCGCCATTACCAAACAATAGTAGGAATAGAGAAATAAAGTTCTACATTTATGGCTTTCTATTAAACTCTCATAAAAGTTGTGAAGAGTAGCAGTGTTTGAGTTCGTCCAGGCATGGCTAATCTGCTATTCTTGTCCTGTCTCTTGTTAGCTCTCTGCAGTCTATCTTTATCAGCCAATGGTAAATCTTTCACTTTCAAGCATTCTCAACAAACTCATATCTTCATGACTAATTCTTAATGTTTTGATCTGTTTCTGCAGTTTTCATAAGCATTGACTGTGGGTCATCAGTATCGTATAAAGATGAAAATGGGATTGCCTGGACAGGGGACGATAAATATGTAAAGACTGGTGAATCCCGTACCGTGCAAAACTCTAGTTCCATTCATGTAATGGACACGCTGAGAGTGTTCACAAACAATCAGAGCAAGCACTGCTATAACATCAACTCTATGAAGAAAGGGCGTGTCTTGCTACGTGCTTCCTTCTACTATGGAAACTACGACGGAAAGTCCTCCCCTCCAAAGTTTGATATCATGTTTGATGGATACTACTGGGGTTCAGTGAATAATTCGGGTCCAATTCCTTCTCGTTTTGAGGTGATCTATGATATGAAGCAGGACTCCATTAGCTTTTGTGTTGCTCAGTTGGAACCAGGACAGTATCCATACATATCAGCTCTGGAAGTCCGCAGTTTGGAGTCGTATATGTATAGGGGTCTCGGAGATTCCACTTATCCCTTATTCTCCAGAAAAAGGCTGGCGTTTGGTACTAATGCAACCATAAGGTACTCAAACTTTTCTGTTTTGCTGTTTTGGTTAATGCTGTTCAATTGCCCACTTTTATTTTTTCTATGCATTTACATCTTTGCTTCCTTAATCCACTCTCTCTGTTGGGTTTATTTGATTCTTCTTATTTTCTTGATTTTAATAAGTTACCGATGATGATTTTTAACATAGGCAATTTATCTTTTTCTAACTGGATCACCTTATATGGATAATGATGTAATTGTACATGGTAATATTAATGTTATTAGACAACAATTTGGAATATGAATAATATATGAGAAAAATGTTTTGAGATAATTGTATAATGTCATTGTCAATTGGACCCCTCTCTGAAGATTTATTGTCTAGGTCATTGGTGTCTCACTTAAAGAAATGTAGTATCTAGACTCTAGAGGTGTAAGAAAGATGCATTGGTTAGCTGATCTAGCTGAAGAGTAAAGATTAGGCTAGTTAGTTTTCAACCCGAGTGGAGTTCTCCATTACACTAGGTGGGCTCATGTCAGCCTAGCCCAACACAAAACTTCACCTTTAATAAACATGACTAAAATTAAGGCTGGTGCTGACTAGCCCATTTTTAAGGCCGGCCTGAAAAATTAACGATCACACCTGAGCACTTTTGACATCTCTAGGACCTAAATGATGCAATCATATTAGAGTCACCATAACTATCCAAACTCGAATCCAACATTTCAAAGAGACTATAGTTATGTAAAGTTTGGTGGAATTGCAGGTTTCCAGACGACCCCTATGACAGACAATGGCTGCGTGATATATTCGTTGATAGTAGAGCCATTCAAATTTCCGGTAACGCCAATTTCGGCGATGGTATTCTAACAGACGATAAACCCCCACCTGCAGTGCTCAAAAAGGCTATCACTGCAGCTACCCTCAATTCAAGCATAGAACTTTTCTTGGCATTATCTCCTTCTTTTAATAGTTCTGTCTACATAAATTGGTACTTCTCCGAGGTTACTCCCCTCAAACCAAACCAAACTCGATCCTTCTACATTTACAAGGATAATTTGCCCTTCTCCGACCCGATTATACCCCCTTATCAGAATGTCAGTCAGAAGTTTGTCAGTAACCTTACAGCTTCAGCAAATACGTCATTTTCTATTGTCCCAACCGAAAACTCTACACTTCCACCGCTCATCAATGCATTGGAAGTATTCATCCTTGGAGATTATCCGTTAAACGATGGTACCCACAACAAAGATGGTGAGATATTTGCAGATCAGAATTTCAACTTTTATCTATCTATATATATAGTCTTTGTAACAATGAAATTTTACTTATAGTCATGGATAGTGTTGATTCTAAGTCCACCTTTTTTTGTTCCAAATTTAGTTGAAGGGTTAGCTTCCTTGCAAGAGGCATTCAGTCCACTACAAAATTGGACCGGCGATCCCTGTCTTCCTATATTTTATCCATGGGATTGGGTCAAATGCAACGATGATCTTGCACCAAGAGTGACAACATTGTAATAATATAGTTGCATTCTATATATAGTGTTGTTGCGTGATTTGCTTAAAAGGCTATGATTAATTAGTGCAATTTATCTGGCTGCAGGCTTCTTAGTGGTTACCGCCTCTCGGGTTTGCTTCCAGATTTCAGTTCCATGGATGCTCTTCATACAATGTGATCATTACATATTCTAAATTCTTGATTTTCTTTTGCTCTCCAAAATCAACTCAACCTCATTAACATTATTTTTGGATTTTGCAGAAATCTTTCAAATAACAGCCTCAGAGGGAATATTCCTGATTTCCTTGCCACGTTTCCGAAACTCCAAATATTGTAAGTTTCAAGAGTAGAAATGTGTGCTAGCGTGTTGACTTAGTGTTAATGCCTAATTAATTGTTATAAGGACCAAAACAAAAGAAAAAAGCAGTGTAGTGTATCATCGGTTGCATAATACTACTGTTATTATAATTTAATTTCATTTTTGTTCAGGAACCTTGAAAATAACCAGTTCAATGGTACAATTCCTGCTTCATTAACAGCGAAAAAGGGCCTCATCTTACGGTAAGCTCAGTAATGTCTCCTAAAGAACCAGTTTTAGGTCATTTTTTTTAGATAAAATGATATGCTTACTGTTTATTATCATTATATAATAACTTCAGGGTGAGTGGGAATCCAGAGCTGTGTACGTCAAACACATCATGCCCTACTCCGGCGACGGGACCGGCAAAGTCTTCGGCAGGAAAGGGAAAGAACATTCTAGAAATACTGTTCGCTGCCGTAATTCCAACCATTATCATGTTACAGTTGTTGAGTTAGAAGAAATTTGGTCCGTTTCTATTATTTTGGTTTGGATGGACAAGGAGAGGTTGCTCATCAAATAAATCTACTGCTTTTGTGTAATCCAGTACATTCTTCTTTACCTATTCCAATTATTTTGTGAACCATAGACTTTAATTTGTATGAATTA
This sequence comes from Leonotis leonurus, assembly GCA_026898415.1. NCBI lineage: Eukaryota > Viridiplantae > Streptophyta > Magnoliopsida > Lamiales > Lamiaceae > Leonotis > Leonotis leonurus. The sequence goes on along the minus strand of JAPKLX010000003.1, from coordinate 3,627,255 downwards.
ATAAAGAGAGATGGTGCGTTGTGTGCATGGTCTTGTGTATTTCTTGTTTTCCTATTTAACTGGACTCAGCGGTTAGTCTAGCACACCATGATTAGTGGGCATTTCAATTTTTTTTTAATAAATTGATCACATTAAATTAAATTGTTTGAACAAAGAAAGAATATTAAAGAATATTTGCAACATTCACTCGTACTATATTGACATTGTCATAGGTTGACTTCCAGTGGATTATATATTTGTGATGATCAAAGTCTCCATTAAGATTATATTTTTATTCTAAAAAAATCATTAGTCCGAATGTCACCACAATAACCTCTTCCATTTTAAATAGTTGAAGATTTTATACTACCTTCATCCACCAACGTAATTCCTCTTTCCCGATTTAAACGTCGCATGAAAATAGTCTCATTTCATTTTTTAACAAATTTTATAAGTAAAAAATAAAGGGTAAATCTAATAAAAAAAAGAAAAGAAAGTAAGATATTGATTAGCGTATAAAAAAACGAGATGACTACTTTTGTGGAACGGAGGAAAGAGAGTAATAAATAAATCCGATAATGTCAGAACCTCGTTTATGCGTTGTCTTCGACAATATAAGAAAAATTGTCAACTGTCGAACAATACTTATTTCATAAATTAATTCAATTAACTAACTAATTATATCATTATATTCCATATCCTTCCAATAAATTTCACGTTCTGATCAATACCCATCCACGCAAAAATGTCTAGCCATCGATTCTTGGCCTATCTAATTCTAGCTCTCTGCAGTCTATCTCCATTATCAGCAAATGGTAAATACTCAAAAATCTTTTCTCATTTCTCATTAAGCAGTCGATTAAACTGAATTTCCTAACACAATTAATGATAAAAAATCTTTAATTAACCGTAGCTGCAGTGTTCCTAAGCATCGACTGCGGTTCCTCAATCTCTTACAAAGACGATTACGGGATTGTGTGGACGGGGGACTCCTCGTACGTGTCGAACGGCGAACCCCGTTCCGTTGAGCCGTCGAACAATTTCTCACACGTGATGGACACCATGCGAGTGTTCACCACGCGGAGAAAGAACTGCTACATCATCGACGCCGTTACGCGGGGGCGAGTGATGCTACGCGCCCACTTCTTCTACGGGAACTACGACGGCAAGTCGTCGCCCCCGACGTTTGATCTCAGCTTCGACGGCAACGATTGGGCGACGGTGGTGACGTCGGTTACGGAGTCGTATTACTACGAGGTGATCTATGTGATGAAGAGGGATTCCATCAGCGTCTGCGTTTCTGAGACCGTTGCGGGGGAATTTCCGTTCATATCCGCCATTACTGTGCGCAGTTTGGAGCTTTTTTCGTATAAGAATATTGATTACTATCACCCCTTGTTTATGAGCAGAAGGGTCGCTTTTGGATCCACTTCTACTTTCGGGTAATCAACTCTTCCTCCTTTAATTCTTCATTTTCCTTATTTTATATCTTAGATATTGGATACATAATCAGAAGATAGCAAAATGTAAATAATAGACACTAAGATACAACTATTTAAATTATTATAATTTCTCTATCTTTTTATACAAATACCTTTTATTTATCATTATTATTTATAAATATTATTCAATTTTTCACTCTAATATAATGTTTGGCGGACAAAATAAAAAAGTTGGATAACTCTAATACGGTGTTTGGTAGATAAAATATCATTACAAGATAAAATAATCAGTCTAATTTAAGTTACTGTTTGAATAAGATAAAATAATCAGCCGAATTTGATGGGATAAATAATCAGCCCAAAATAGTGAAATAAAGATGGGCCTAATTTAATCTCGGGTCAGACAAATAATTTCATTTTCCCACCAAAAAACATATTAATTATCTTATTTGAATTTATAATAATAATGTTTAAGTAACGGTAGACATAAATAAATTGCAGGTACCCGGAGGATCCGTACGACAGATACTGGTCAGCCGATGAGTATGGTAATAAGACGAGTAGAACCATCCAAGTCTCAAATAACGCCGTCTTCCGCGACTCTTCATCGTTCTTAGACGATCGCCCCCCTCCTGCGGCGCTCAAGAATGCTGTTACTGCAATTACTCCTAAATCAACCTTAGACTTGTTCATGAGATTGCCCTTCACTAAAGTTCCTGTTTACATAAACTGCTACTTTTCCGAGGTTCGCTTGTTGACCCAAAATGAAGTTCGAGCATTCAGAGTCTTCAAGGATAATCAGCCCTACTCCTCCACTATTCTACCACCTTATGGGAACTGCACTGAGTTCTCCGTCGGCGGACTAATCGCTTCGTCTACCAACACGTTTTCTCTCGTCCCGACCAACTACTCTACCCTTCCCCCTCTCATCAACGCCATGGAAGTGTTTTATGTCGGAAACGAGCTCACCGACGGTACCAACACCAGAGATGGTATGTATGGAATGCATGCATGCATGTTTTTCATCTACTTATATATGAAGTTTCCATTTCATGCATGAAATTGATGATGCAAATGAAGATTACGTTACTACATGCATGCAGTGAGGGGCTTATCGACTCTCCAAAGCGCATTTGGTGAGTTGAGAGATTGGAGTGGCGATCCTTGCCTTCCTTCACCTTTCTCATGGGATTGGATCGTCTGCAACAATGATCTTGTGCCACGAGTAACAGCATTGTAATTATTTTATTATTATTATTTTTGTTTTCATAGACAAAAATTTTATGCATGCATGTCATGTGATGATATAACGTTGATTTGCAGGAAGCTTGATGGCTACGGCCTGTCGGGGTTTCTTCCAGATTTTAGCTCCATGGATGCTCTTACAAAAATGTGATGCAACAACATACATATATATATTTGTATGCATTTCAAATTAATCAATGTTCTCAAGTAAGTTGATTAATTGATGACTTGCAGAGATCTTAGCAGAAACAACTTAGAGGGGCCAATTCCTGATTTTCTGGGAACATTGCCAAACCTGGAAATATTGTGAGTCTTGTACAGAACAGAAAACAAATCTCTTATATAGGGAACTTGAGTATGGATCGATGGTATCCTAGCTTGGTGGGAAAATTAAAATTAAATGAATGAGTTAACATTGTTATTTTGTGCATGTCAGGAATCTAGAAAATAACCAGTTGAGCGGAACGATACCACCTTCAATATCAAGGAACAGTGGTCTAATTTTGATGTAATACAGCTAGCTGCATAATTTTGATATATAGTATTAATTAATTTGTTATTGCTTATAAATTATGGTCTGTCTGAAATTAGGGTGGATGGGAATCCAGGGGTGTGCAGAACGTGCTCGACTCCGACCACGATGAGCTCTTCCGCCAACAGGAAGCACAAGAATGATCAAATATGTATGCTTTTGGCCACCATTATAATTTCATTTATCTTCACATATATATAATCTGCGCAGATTGCAGTGTGCTTTTCTGTATCCAGTTATTAAATAAATTTGTATCTATCCTATCGTCTTACTTGAGTGCTAGCTAGCTTTGTTCTTCAAACGCAAAACCTCATAAATATTATATCTCACGTCTTGCACTGTTGCTAAAACCAGACAAAGAGAATTGTAGTGATTAAAATAGTTAATTAGCGTACGTGAAAGGGTATTGAATGGTGAGGATACAATACTTTAAAATAGGAGATGGATGGGATAATGGTTTGTTAATCTAGAATTGAAACTAGGGAAGGGAAGCAAAGGCATGATTTTCTTTAGTAATTGGAATAGCTGCCGAGAAATGTTTGTTTGGATGATTTTGCCAAATTCATTCCCATATCCCATATCCACACTGAGAGACACTGACTTCTCGTGTTGCATTAATACAAAAGACCCAGGTGTCATAATTAATACTTTAAAATTCAATATATATTTTCCTCTTCGACTCCATCACCTTGTTCATCTCCCTCGCCGTGGTGGTGATCGAGAGCAAGGCCAAGAAGCAGATGATGGCCATCATTAATAAGCTAATGTGGGTAGCATGTGTGCTTATCTCGGCACCACCATGCTAGCCACCATGTGTTATTGGGTCATTTAATTTAGTCACTGAAAGAGCTTGGCTGTTTTTTTCTTTGTGCATAGCAATGAGTATTAATATACGTACAGAGCAAATGTTTTTATTCTGTGAATGTGATTAACCCTCTGATTCTTTCTGGTAATGTATGATTATGCGAACCAAAACTATGTGATCCAATTAAGTATAAGTTGTTAATTATATGTTTCCTGCAAAATTTAAATGTTATTTGTAATGGGCTAATTAATCATAGGCCTAATAGCAAGAATTCATTATAAAGCCCATTAATTAGCTTACGAGGCTCAGAGCTCAACTTAATCTTTCAGACCCGAATATAAATTATATAATTAATTATAAGCGAATGTCAATTCAGTAATTATACAAACGAGTTGATTACAATATTACGTGAATTTATGAATATTTAATAAGGACTCTCTCCATTTTTCTATAAATGTTCTATTTTGATTTATGCTTTATTTTTTAATATGCGTCATATTTAAAAATTTTAGGCTAAAAATATAATATTTATTTTATTTTATTTTTATTTAATATTTTTATAATACGAAAATAAAGTATATAAATGTATTTATAAAAATGTAAATAAAATAAGTTAATAAGATTATATATATGTAAATGTAATACTTCATTAATTGATATATATAATTAAACTAAATTTGATACTTACAAAAAAAAATGAAGAGAGTGATTTATAAGAACAGTGTTATCCAAATATGGCGTATTGACGTGTAATTTTCAATAGTGACATTTTAATAATGATTTACTTTCGTTAAAAAGTTATAGTACTAATTTTTGTCAAAATAAATTATTATTAAAGAAACGAGATAAAATATTTGATAAATTGATCAACTAATTAAGAATTAATTATCGATATGATTTTTTACTTTCTATATTAAACTTGGATAAATTTGGATATTTGGTCAAGTTTCCCTAAAAAGGGATCGAGCCACATACCCCTCACTTGCAACGGAACAACCTAGCATCATCCGTTAAAAACGATTCGTTTCATCATTGAATCTGGTAGACTTCGATATAATATTAAACTTGAATATTATACTTTCGTCGCCGATAAATTTTTGGCATAACACCCTTTGCCGCCCCACGAATAGCCCCCCTAGTTATTCCATCTACTCAAAAATTAGTCACGTTGAACTGCCGATGGCCTCGCTGATCGTTGCTCCACATATTTTTATAATTTTGTACTCCCTCTATCTCGCTATTTATGTCAAGTTTTAATTAAAAAGTTCTCACAATTTTGAGCAAAATATAATATATTTAATGGGATGGAAGGAGTATAAAATATTATTGATTTCATCGTCCATATTTTTTGTTAGTAATTGAGCTTCAAATCACAACTATTTAGAATATGCAAATTATTGTATTATTCTAAAAAAATTTGGAATGATTTGGAACAGCTAATTAATTGCTAACTATATGTATTAATTAGCAGATGATTTGTAATAGAAGAGGCCCCGCACCACACCTCATTGTTCGAACAATCTTCCTCTTCCCCAGGACAGACGCTCAATTCAAGCCTAATAACGTGTTTTCATTTAATTTCCTCTACAAAACTATAATATAATCATAACATTAATTCCTTTAATTCTACGTACCCCAATTTTCTGTTTTTAATTATATTGGATTTTTTTCTAGATTTTTAACATTTCCTATTTAATACTCCATCAATTAACAAAATAAATAATCGTTTTGCTCTATTATTCTGTTCATGAAATAAATATTTTCATTGAATTAAATTTTCTATTTTTAAAGTCATTTACTTGAAATAATAATAATAATAATAATAATAATAATAATAATAATAATAATACAGAAACATCCACAACTGAAGTCAAATTTATTTATTAAAATCAGTGACGAGTTAAATAAGTGACCTTTTTGCAATTGGTGTAAAATAATAAAGGAACCTCCTCATATGTAGTAACTTAAAGTGTGAAAATAGTGAAAGATACACCAAATATATATTAAGAATAAAAAATAGGAACGAGACTTTTATGGATTATACAGTGAAGAATGAAGATTGGAAATTTTTTCAAAACTTGATTTATTTTTTCAATGAATTCTAAAATCCAAAACATCATTTAAAAAAATCCCTCCTATTTTTTTTTAAATGATGGTTTGGATTTTTGAATTCATTAAAAGATAAATCAAGATTTGAAATTTAGTTTAGATAGATTAACTATATATTAATACGAAATATAGTTAATCTATTTAGACGATCGATGTTTGTCTTTGATCTTGAAATTAATTAAGGGTGAAGCCTAATAACGTGCTTTGGTTTCATGCATTATTGTTTGTTGCATTGCATTGCATGCAACTAATGAATGGTTGTAAAGTGTATTTGAAAAGATATTTGAAGCTATGCTAGATCAACGAAGAAGAGGACTACACCATGCATGTTTTGATCGAAAACCGTTACTTGGTCTACTTCTAAACAAGGCATATATAAACTTAACATGCAATACAAATAATTGATTATTCATAAGCAAGCTAGGGACATATATGAACTGACCTTCACATGGAACAATTGGTTTCAAATGTGCTCACATATGAGTCGATCTGCGTGCGACCTAATAAATGCATGCTCCATCTTTTGTTTTTTTCCTTTAGTTGGTACATTCTCCATCCACAAAAAGTGTGATTTGTTGAAGTCAGTAAGAATTTTAAAAAAAATCATAAAAGTGCATTTTTAGCGGAGAATATTATCTGAAATATAGAATATATATGAAGATTAAAATATTGAGTGTTTTGTGAGAACATGTTAATGGTTTTTGAGTTCGAACTCGATCTCGGCTCGGACTCGAGTTCGTATATTTTTTTATTGGGGTAATAGCTAAAATGAGCCACTTTCATAAAACAAAGATAAAAAATATTTACTCATTATGATAACCTGATGAATTTCATCATGTGCTTATGTTATTCAAGTTATTTTGAATTTGAATAACATGAACAAATGATCAATTTACTCATGTTATCATGTAAAGTGTGTATTTTTTATCTTTTACTTATTAAAGTGAGTATTTTTGAATTTATCCCTTTTTTTATGTTAGATAATTAACTATTTTAGTTTGAGACTGACTTAATGCTAGATTGGATCTTTAATGGAAAACTCATTAACATGCTTGTGAACGAACTCAAACATGTTTGCAAACTCAACGAGCCGAGCATTGATGTCAAACTCAATCTCAAAATCGAACTCAAACTCGACTTATTTACTATGAATCAATTCAAGCTCTGAGCGAGATATTTTTTTGCAAATCGAACATCGAATAGTTGGCGATTGGGAATTGTTTGACAATTTATTGTCTTGTATGTGCGTGCTTTCACATATATATGTGAAAATTGAAATGTAATTTTAAAGTGTGATACACTTCTCACGTGCCTTAACCAGATAAGATCACAATTGTATTTTCTTTATATATGCTTGAAGAACTATGGGAAGTATAGGAAATGCAATTTAGAATGAAAATATATATGGCCTGACAGTAGCTAGGTGCTCAAGGACAACAAATGATTATATAATGATTCAAGAAACCTAGGAATATTAACTTCATGCCAGAAAGAGGACAGTATAGAGTACTACTGTATCTTTCACTTTTCCTTATCTGTCATTGTGAATCACCCCTCTAAAAAATAATATTAATAATTTCCAAGGAAAAGTAAATTACATACGAGCACACATACTGCAGTAAGAATAATTCTTGATTGTCGATCATAGATATAGAAACAAATATGAAACAATAAATATATGATTTGCTATAATGAATAATATATATTATGATGATCATTCTGGAATTTGATAATCATCAGGAAGATTGAATTTATCATCTTTATCATGAACCCATCCAAATCTCTCCAAGAAAGGGTTAGCCAAATTGTGGTTAGGGTAATTATGGATGAAGGGCTTCCATACATTATTCCCATCCAAATCTCTTACAACCTCCCACACACAGCTGTTGCACTTAAACCCAGCCCCAAAGCTTATCATGAACACCTTATCCCCTTTCTTCAGTCTCTTCTTCGCCTCCATGTACGCCAGCACGTACCACAAGCTGCTCGCCGACGTGTTCCCGAACCTATGCAACGTCATCCTCGCCGGCTCCACGTCATACTCATTCAACCCTAGATTCTGCCCTATCGCCTCGATCACCGCCTTCCCACCCGTATGCAGGCAGAAATGGTCCACCCCGCTCTTGAAATTTATCCTCGCCGGCTCCACCTCCGCAGCCTTGCTCCACCGCTGCCGCAGCTGCCGGTACTTCCTCACGGCGAGGTACCGGAGGAGCTCTCGGATAGGGAGGATTTTAGGAGTGATCTCCTTTATGTTCTCCACCAGGGCTCTCGTCGCCGCCTTGGGGAGATTCTTGCTGAGGTGGACTCCGATGAAGCCGTTGCTGTCCTCCTTCTGCTCGCAGCAGTTGTGAGAATCGTCATAGGCGCCGTGGTGGGTGCGGACTAGGGTTTTGAGCTTGAACATGGCTGCGTGTTTTAAAGAGGCCTTGTTGGTGAAGATCATGGCGACGCCGCCGGTACGGAAGAGGCAGTTGGCGAGCATCTTCGACCGGTCTTTCCCCATGTACCAGTTGGGGGTGAGGGACTCCGACGACACCACCAACGCCACCACATTTTTATGAATTTTAAAAACGTTCTCGACGACGTTGACGGCGATGGTGCTGGCGCTGCAGCCCATTCCGGCGAGGTTGTAAACCTTGACGTCGTCCCTCATCTTGTAGTGGTTAATGATCCTGGAGGAGAGGGAAGGCACGGTGGAGAGCATGGATATGTTGACGACGAGGACGTCGATATCGGTGGGGGAGATGTTGTTGCGCTTCAAGAGAGTGCCGATGGTGGCGAGGAAGAACTCGTCCATCTCCACTCGGCTGTCGTCAATGGTGGCGGCGGCCTCAAGCCCCTCGAAAACCATCTTCGGAGCGTAGGTCTCCTCGCCGATGCCGGAGTTGACGATGGTCTTGAGGAGGAACTTGTACTCGTAGACTCCGAGTTGCTTGTTGCGCCGGATAATCTCGCCGGAGATTTTGGTGGTGAGCTTGCGATCGTCGGAGGGCTTGTAGCAGTGGTAGTCGAGGATGTAGCAGCAGCGGCTGCGGCGGCGGTCGTAGGCGGTGTAAAGGAGGTAGGAGAGGGGGAGGAGGAATAGGATAGAGGAGAGGATATCTTTGAGATCCATGTTTGATTTAAATTGTGAGAGAATGGAGAGAGGAGAGTATAGAGTTATATAGAAGAGGGAATTCAATGGTGAGGATGAGAAATCTATCTAATGCAAAAATACTTTAATAATAATAATGGGAACAAGCTGGGCATGTGAAATATTTGCTGATATGTAGAATTGAAGGCCCTTGGCTACATACTATATATACTCAACTTCCACCAACTGGTATTGTTGGAAAAATTAATTCACACTTAATTAGGTATCCAATGAAAAACCCTCTACTTACAAACGATCGAATATATTAAAGTAAATTAAAGTACTCCCTCCGTCCCGCTAAAAGCGGCACAAAGGGATCGGCACGGAAATTAAGAAACTAAAGTATTGTGTGTGAATAAAGTAGGAGAGAGGTAGTTTAAAGGTAAAAACTTTTCCTCTTTAGGAAAGTGACGACTTTTAGTGGGACGGCCCAAAAAGGAAACATGACCACTTTTAGCGGGACGGAGAGAGTAGTATTTATAGTATTTAGGGCATTTGGAGCTCCGCTCGATAAAAGTTCGTTTCTTCATTTACTAAATGAACCGAACTCGAGCCTTGAACTGAGTTCAAATAATTTTTCGAGTCGAATTCGAACCTAACGGTATTCGGTTCGAAAAATTCGCGAAGATGTTCGAATATAATTTAACGAACCGAGTTTTGAATAGTTCATGAACTTTGTTAATGAGCTTGTTCACGAACTTTAAAAATGAACCGAGCTTCAAATATTTCGTGAATTTTATATACGAACTAATTCACAAACTTATCAAATATATATATATATATATATATTAACAACATAAGTTAATAATCGAGCTTTTTAACGAACACAAACTCGAATATTTAACGAACTCGAGCCAAGGTCAAGCTCGAATTCGAATTTACTATTAGATCAAATAATTAACCAACCGAAAGCGAGTTTGATTTACAAAACTCGAGTTGTTGGGATTACGGGACCAGCACGAGCCTTCAAATTTTTAAACAAACCAAACTCAAGTTTGACATTATTCGATTTCGTTCGGTTTGAGTACACCCCTATAGTACGTGCATGTAAATATGATGACTCTTATTGAAGATTAATTAGGGCTCTTTGGGGGAATGGCAAAGGAATATTCATTCTTTTAAGCCTATTTTTAGCAACTCTGACTCTATTCAACTTAAGATGTGAATTCAAAAGAACAAGATAAAACTACATGCAGCAAGAATGATTAAACGGAGAGCAATAACTGCTAATAATAGCTGTGTGTGTTTCTGCAACCAAAAGGGGCCGTTACAAAGTTGTACATGAAGCCTTACTGTAGTCATTATTGATGCATCTCCCTAACTTGAAACCTTATTTTTCACTTCTCTAATGATGCTGGCTGGAGTCGCCTCCTTAAAGTTTACTTAATTAAGTTACAATTCATTCTAAATATGTATTATTATACTCTTCTCTTTCTTTAAAAAGATTTACTTCATTCCTCCCACCATTCATGACCCTTTTAACTAAAATTGTGAATATTTTTTGTCAAAAGAATCAAGAATAATGGGATAGAAGGAGTATTTTTTTTATTTTTTACGCGTAAAAAAAATAAAATAATTAATGTGTTAATCTTGAGGAAAAAGTAGTTGAGAAGAGAAAACATGAGATGGCAAGATAACGTGGCAAGTGCCAGTTCTTTAAATGCTCAGCAAGAAAAAGAAAGAAAGAAAGAGAATTTGCAGCTGAATTAATTAAATAAAGAGTAAGATTCAATTTTGACGGGCTGTCAACTGTCAAGTAGGCATACCCTCTTTTATTTAATTATTTCGATTTCATTCTTTCTTGCTCAGCTCGACTCTACTCTCTAGTCTCTAGTAGTAGTTTTCCTTGTCCGAATTCATCTCTCAAAATTCCAATGACATTCGGTCTTCCATTTTTCATCATTTTATACTTTATGTTTCATTCAAATAATTACATTTTTATATGCTCTATTTTAATTTTGTATTTAATAGTATGGTTGATTTCACAAAAATATAGTTATTTCCAACATTTAATATCACTTTTAATTGATTTTTATAATTGATAAATTAGAAAATAAGATATAATTTTATAAAAATGTAGTATTTCTTTTCAAATAAATATTCATTATAATTTATTATATTCTTACAATATTTCTTTAATAAATATTAAGATAACAAATTTAAGTGTCTTCCTATAGAAGAAATGTTCACACGCAAAAAAATGTTCCCTTTGCAAAATGTCTTCCTATAAAAGAAATTTTGTTAGAGTTTTGTAAATGTAAGTGATTTAAAAGTTATGTAAATTTATTGATAAAAGGTCGGTTTATTATTCCCACCGTCTCACTAAGTATGACATCTTTTTTTTTCGGCACGGTTATTAAAGAAAATGTATAAAGTAGTGTAAGAGTGATAAAAGCGGTAGGATCCACACCTTATTGAAAAAATAATTTTTTATATTTTTAAAATGTGTCAAGTTTAGTGAGACGTAAGAAATATAATATAATAAAAGATCTTCAGAGTTATTTTAGTAGGTTAATGTCGGGTGATGCAAAGCTACAGTTACAATAGCTACAACAAATAGGGGTGTCAATCAGTAACCGGTTCTCGGGAAGAACTGGTTACCGAGTACCAATTTTTTGAAAAATTAATCAATTCCCGGTTCTCAAGTTTTGAAAATAACCAGTACACGGTACCGAACCGGGTACCAGTTAATAAAATTATATATTATAAAATATTTACAAATTAAATTCAATTATATTTATATTAAATTATTATTTGTTTAAATTAATATTTTTATAATAAAATATTAAAAAATTAAAAAAAATTGGTACCTTAATCAGTTCTACCTATTAACCGGTACCAAACCGGTCGGTACCCGGTCACCCGATAAAAAAATCGATTCCGATACCAATTCCTATAATTTCAAATTTTTCCGTACCAGTAACACCCCAACAACAAATATAAGTGGATGAGTAAGTGGCTTTAATTAATTCCATAGCAGCCGCCTTAATTGAATTTTTAAAATACATTATGTGAAATTTTATAATAATGCATCTAAACAAACATATATTACCATAAACAAATAATTCCTCCGTCCCAATAAGAATGATACAAAATTTTATCCCAATAAAAATGATACAAAATTTTAGGACACGGTTATTAAGGAGAATTGTATCAAGTTTGGTGGGACGAAAGGAGTACTACATACACTATGTATTTGTGTTTCTAAAGGCTCTATGTTACATTCATAGACTATTGATTATGATCAGGAGTGAAAATTTAAGACCGGAACTTCATTTTTTCCCTAACCCGATCTGAATTCCAAAATTTTCAAGATTGGTACAAGTATTATTGAAAATTCTCAATCGGGACTCCTGATTTTCTAAAATTAATTTTAACATTAGAAAAATTTTGGACACATTTTGAACTTCAAAACCATTCGTGATATTTTTATTTGGGACGGGATAGGGACTTAAATTTTACAATTTCAAAACTCGAAATTCCTAACACAACCAGGACCAAAAAGTGGGGATTTCAGAATCAGGATTTCGGGATAGCAGTCCTCGTTTCTCACCACTAATTATGACATTATTTGACATTATTTGCCAACAATTGATAATAGAAAGGGTTAGAGAAACATTTCATTGAGTTTCAAAGTGTCCATAAGACATGCTACTGAACAATTTAAACATTATTCATATAATATTAATGTTCAAGTCGGAATATAACAAAATATTACAATGCATCCTGCAAAGCAACTTTTGCAAACTATTTAAACACATATATAAACACGTATTTTCATACACTTAGTAGTAAGGCTTGGAACGACATTCACAAAAAATAGATTAGAAGAAAGAAAACACAATCTATGGAGTTAGTTCTAGTGACCTTTCTTGCATGGAAAATGGTAATAATGTAAATCCATAAAAAAAGGGAAGATCGAAACTTGACCTCATGTCTCAACTCAACAACACCATTAAAGATCTAATAGTTCATCAAATCAAAATATTGTTAGCCCGAAGGTCAGACAACCAAAACAAAATTGCTTAGAAAGTAAAAACAACAACTTAGATCTTGATAGCATACTTTCTTAGAGGGAAGTACATTTCCTTCTTCTTCTGCTTCTCTGTCTTCAAAGATGCCTGAAAAAAGAATAAAAAAGAGTTTAAGACACAGAGATCAGGGATACCATAGACCGGTGCATTCACATATGTTTGTCATAGACCATAAAAATGATTGTGATTTAGACAAATAGCATTCACCATTTGATCATAGAAACTGTTGCTTATTCAGACGCTTAAATTACAGCACACAGCAAGAAAATGAACAAGTTCAAACAGAAAAAGAAGCGTAGACATACAAATAGACCCAAAAGGTCTTACCTTAGGTTTAAAATTTTATAGGTAAAAAAGGGTGAACCAGAAAAATGAAATGGACAAACAAACATGCATAGAAGAGAATTAATTCAAGACTTCATAGTATATTATCAATAATTGACACCATTTAAAGTTAACATGTCAATCAAATGAAAAGAAATTAATTTGAAGCAGATAATAAACCTTAACCAAAAGTAAAGTCATTCTAAGAAGTTGGCAACGTAAAACATAAGAAAGAAGGTACATTGTATAACTAGGGCAAATCCTCTTACTTAACGAAATTTGAGAAACCAAATAAAGTATATGCGTAAACTTCATGAAAATTTAATAAGATCATACAATAAGCGCAAATCCTCTTACTTAACGAAATTGGAGATGTTACATATGTATTCACACAGCACCAACATTCAACATTGATTAGCATTTTACAAAGCTGGGCTCAGAGAACAAATAAGTAAATCCATAGTTTTAAATATAAAAATAACTATAAATCATTAATCTAAAATGAGAGAAAAGTAGAGAAAGAATGATACCTGATGCTTGGTAAGGCGGCGACGGATGGCGCGGGTCTTTTTAGGGCGAAGATCAAGCGGCAAATACTTCTTGTTCTTGTACACTTCTCTTAGTGCCGACTTCTGCTTCTGAGAAATGACGGTGAGCACCTGCGCAATGGACAGCCTAACAACCTTGATCTTTGACAGCTTGTTGGGGGCGCCGCCAGTAACCTTCGCCACTCGCAGCAATGCCAGCTCCGCCTTCAGATCCTTGAGCTGCGCCAGCAGGTCCACCTTGTTCTTCTGCCTCAGCTCGTGAACCTTAATCCTCGCTGTGAATTTCAAGGATAAAATAGAGGGGAAACAATCAATACATGAGATATTGGAATATGTTCCCTTCAGAGTACCTAGAAACAGAATCGTTGTTCTTACCCATTTCGAATTTCGCCTTCCTTCTGGTTGAATGGAGGGTTTTGGCGATGAGCACGAAAGACTGAAATGCCGCTGTTGAAGCGTCAAAACCCTAATGTAACTATTACTTTGGTTTGGCTTGGGCCTAGATTTGGGCTTAGTATTGGGATTGAAGTTATTAAAATTGGGCTTATATTGCAAAACTAGATGGCCTACAATAAAATAATAAATAAAATTGAGCTTATATTGAAAATAAATAAAAAGGCAAATTGGTATATATACGTAGAAAAGGAGAGAGCTTTCTTACACGAACAACATCCAATTAAATCCCAGTACTGTCACAACCAAGCAAACACAAAATAAAAAAAACCAAAGAGAAAAGTAGGTAGAAAACTAATAAGCAAGAAAGACGGTGATCTGCACCAGCGTCTCCATGCCATCGGTCTCGTGTCCTCCGCCGGGGATCGTCTTCACCTTGGCGAAACCCTTGGCGTTCACGTGCTTCCCGGTGCCGCCCATGATGGCCAGATGCGACTCCGCCGCCGCCGTTCTGTGCACTCCGAAGAAGCTGAGGCTGTCGGCGTATCCACCGCCGGCGAACATGACGGTGAAGGCCATGCTCTGGCTGCTGCCATCCTGGGAGCTGGAGATGTAGTAGCCCTGCGCCTTCCCCACCAGACCCGACCCGAGCTCGTGCCCCTCCGTCAACTCGTCGTCGAACACCGTCATGGTCCCGAACATGAGCTTCTGCAGGGTGCTTCCGGAGGGGAACTGCGCGCTGTTCAGCACCGGGAACCCCGGCATGCCGCCGATGAAGTTGTTGTTCCCGTTATTGCCGTTATTCTGGGCGACGTTGGAGGTGAACCCGCTGAGGCCGGTCAGGAAGGGCACGTTGTTGTTGTTGACGATGCCGCCGTTGCCGTTGTTCGTCTGGACGCCGTTGTTCACCGGGAGGACGGCGCCGTTAGGCTTCGCGAACGGGACCTGGCCTCCCATGGCCGGGTTCGCCACGATGCCTGTCACGGCGATGGCGGAGGGGTGGGAGCCCCCCAGGATGTCGTGCATGAAGAAGGTGAGTGGGTGCTCGCTGCCGCCGGCCGGAACCACGGGCTCAACAGGGGGGTGGGCAGCATCCTCGATGAGGATTCGGGTGGAGACAGAGGAGGAGAGTGCGAGGGCGAGGATGAGGAGGGAGAGCATGCCTTTGAGTTGAAAGGCCATGATTGTAGAATCAAGAAATAGAAGGTGTATGTTGTTAGCGTTGATTAATTTGATGGAGGTGTAGTCATGAATGGATTTAGTTAGGGTGGGAATATATAGGGATGAAGTAGCAAAGGAGATTAATGTGGAGTTGATAAGATGGATTAGGTGCATGCATGCCTTCATTTGCAGTGGTTGGGTGGAGAAAATTGTTTAATAATATACACCTAATAAGATTTCTAATTTCTCCTCCTAAAACCAAAACAAGAAAAGGCTATAATTTCCTTACTTTTCAAAATAAAAGAATTAATTTTTTTCTTCTTTTTACATAAAAATAATTACAATGAGTGAAGCTTCAAAAGAAATTGGAGTTCCAAATGAATGAAAATTTTCAAGTCTTCTGTCAAATCCAGTACATGCATGGTGGTAGTAGTAGATGTTTTCACATTCTGCCTATGCAAAACTTATACAAGTGCAGATCTTTCTAGAAAAACCTGAATCACAAGATCCTTCATTGCAAGTCCTTGAGTTTTTCAGACAACCTAGTGTATGCCAAGTTGCCAACAAGTTCTAGAGTCCTTGTCTGATGCCTTGAATAAGCTTTTCTTCTTCATGCATCATGTTTCTAGCAACTCATCAAATATTTTAAAATTTTGTCATCAACCTCCTTCAACAGCTCTCTTGCTTTTGCTCATCCTAATTCCTAAAAATGTCTAATTCCTTTATGGCTGGATCACATAACCACAAAGTCTGTGCTCTTTCCAGTAGCCTGAGGATACGAAGCAAGAGCGTGAATTTCACGTCCCTGATATCTCAACCTTTCTCAAAAATTAAATTGAATTACATAAATTTTGCAGAATAGAGGAATGTGGTAATCCTCCTTTATTTCTTTATAAGCAGAATCTAAAGATGGTTTTTATAAATCGGAAGACAAGATACCTACCAGGCATGGATGTTTAAGTATTGTGATGCAGGTACCATTGGTTGAATACTTCCTGGATAATAGAAGCCTAACATGTGGAATGCTCTTCCAACTCTCTCCCAGAGCTGGTTTGGAAACACCAGCTTCTCCGCCCACCATGTGGTTCGTCACCTGAATAACAAGTTCCTCAGTAATGCTAATAGAATAAAATAGATTTCTATACAGGACGTGTATGCCAAAAATACATCAATATTGGATCTGTAAAGGGAGTGGATATGAGGAGAAATAATAATAAGAGTGCACTGAGGTTCTACATGGGTGAATTACTTTTTTCCTTATAAATCATAGCCACTAATCAGGCCAACATCATTGAGAGTTTGGCGGAGAAAAATCAAAAATGGGATTTAGGGAATGCTATATCTGCTCCGGGGTATTTTTGCATTATATTTGTATGATGATCCAGACCAAGAGAATATCATAGTTTTTTCGAGATCAATAGTGGGGGATTTGGGAATTAAATCTTCTATACCATTTCAAAAAGAATAAAAGATTAAAGCATCAGGGCAAGTTACCAAGACACAGAGGTTATACTCATGTGCAATCTCCTTTAATAAGAATCCAACAGTAACCATTAAGGCATGTCCTGTAAAAATTGGCCAAGGAAAGAATTTAGGCACAAGCCCAGCATATCAGGAAAGGATTTTGTCCTCTTGAGTTTTTCATATTTAAATTCACATCATAATTACTTGGCTGATGAAATGAATTTGCAGTCTAAAGTGCAAGCGAGCTGATGAAATAGCTGCGCTTATAGTATAACAAGTAAAATTCAGTTATGAGTGATAGGAGTAAAATGATAATAATAGAGCAGTTGAACCATTTATAAGTGTGATCATGATATAACATAGCTAACGGTTGTTGAATTGTTGACACACACAACCCAAAACTAACAACGGAAAGAAGGGTCCGCGCTTTAATGCAAATAAGCTATCGTGGTGATTATTATGTTATATATTAAAATAGAATGATTGTGCGAATTGTCCTGGTTAGCTATCAAAACATAAATCCATACCATGTACACCACCACCTCCAAGAATTGGGGCTATAAGTGATGAAAGTGAGTCAATAATAAGCATCCTCACCTGGAAATCAGTCTGCAGAAAAGTATTTTTTATATGTCTATCAAAGCAAATATATGTTGTCAACAAATAGGAGAAGGAAATCAGGGGTATGACAAGAAACCTGAGATTTCAAATTGTTTATTAACTGGCGAAGCATATCGAGGAGTGTGAAGATGTCAAACACAGAATGACAAACTATGCTGCTCATTACTCGTTGAACCTGTAACAAAATGACAGGAAACTCAATCTTACTTGCAGGTAGTCGGATAGGAAATGACATTTCAGCTGTGGCAATATATGGATGCATGAACAACAGTGTGAATAACTATCATCAGTTCTTTGTTTTGACCTCTTTCTTATGTGCATACAGCAGCAGGCACTCATAAAAAGCATGTTTTTAGCAAATTCAAATTGCATCCTCAACTTAATAAGAGGATAACTAGCAGAAGATTCAATCAACTTTAAAGCAGCAGTTACAACCAAGCAGGAAAAACCTCCATCCTTTTAATCAAATTAATTAACATTATTCAACTACAGAAAGAGCCAAGAGCACGACCACAGTCGATGTTTTCACCTCAGTAGTGGAAGAACCTGACGACAAACTGAGAAACTGCGCAACTCGTTTTGGTGAAAATGAGTTGCCTGTGTCATAGTAGATGACCTTGCCCAAATGGTTCCTTGCCACATGTGAGGCAGCTTTAAGGCAAACCTACAATGTAAAATTTTCCAAGATGAAGCACTGGAATCAAAACGTCAGCTTTCATATACTTTTAATTCCGTATCAATAGAACAATCAGAAACTTTCTTGATCTTTGAAGTTTGATTAACTTAACGATTCAAGACTCGTACTTGAGTTTTACTAGAGCATGATGGCCCAACTAGCTCTGTTACATGACCCTCGTGTAGTCCACCTTGCAGAAGAATATCAATCCTAGTCCAAAACCAATTATCATCTCTTTTAGCTTGTGCACCATATAAAATGGTATGTGCACATATCATTGTTGTACAAGTGTTACCTCTCACATCCTGTCGATAGATTACACTTGTTAAGTTGAGCATCTTCTAGCAACTCCAGACCATTTAGCCATGGCCGTTGCTGATTCTCTATTATACAATTAATTTGCTTAATTCCCTATATCCCAGAACAGCACAAAGAAACTCATAAATATTAGTAAGATTTAAGTTTGTAAAACGAAGTACGTTGTCGCTATAGCTAAAATTGCCAACCTGTTTCAATTTTTCCGCTGCATAGTCTTTTCCAGCAAAAGCCTCTAATGCAGAAATATCGTGCACAAGAAAATCATTATCTGCATAATGATGAACAGATAAGAAGAAAGATCAACTAAAAAAAGCACTAATAGCTAAACGTGGCACCATCAAATTTATTAAACGTTAGGGATCGGCCTAATTGTTGTGATAAGACTATAAGATGTCAATTGCACATAAATTAATCCACTGATCCTTGGTTAAAAAAAAAAAAAAGTTGCAGTGAAGTGGACCATACTCAGCACACACTTTGAGCCATTTTTCACCACCATTTTACTGGATCTTTAAATACATAGTATATCAGATCCATTTGAGAATCCTTATGCATAAACATGTTTCTCAGCCAATACCCATCCGTCCAAAACAAATATCATTACATAATTATCGTGTATATGACATCAAGACAACATCTGGAATGTTATGTGGTTAAGTACAAAACTGCTGAAAATACCGCGAAATAATGTCATGAAACGAGCTTGCTTTAAAATGTATAACGCTTCATTCTTATCCAGTGTAAGCCAAATTAGCAACAAAAATAATGAGATAGTGAGATCAAGAGCTTAAATTGCTTGGATCAAAATCGAAATCCACTAAAATTTACTGATAAATAGGAGGAGAAATGATACCAGTGAAAATTCCGTGAGAAGCACAGAAGATACGGAAATTGGAATCGATGATTGGATAGTCTCGCTCTAAATCTTCTAATGGCGCCATCTTTTTCGTACCTTAATTAATGAGAAAATAGACAACGGAGGGAAAATTGTAGTCTTAAGGAGAGTAACTACAAAAAGGGCAAAGGATGCGAGCTTTTTTTTCTTTCTAGAAAACGCTTTGTTATGAACTTATGATGTCCATATCCCCCATTAAAGAGCCCAAAGGCATTGGAGTTCCGAATTCACGACTTGACATTCACATAATCTACTTTACTATTGAACAACTTATTTTCTTAATCAATCCTTTTGTCCAACAAAATAAAAACTTTCTCTCCCTATTTTTCTAGAAATTTGTATATTCACATAAATTACACTGTTTTCCATAAACAACACGTGCCTTGTCCTCCAATAAATTTTTCGGGAACCAATGGAGTATAAACTAAAAAAGAAACAGCTAGAAATATTTTCAGAAAATTGTACTACATATCTTCATCAAACGTCCTTCCTCAAATTAAAATGCAAATTGGCACATTGAAACAAGTTAATTGGTACATTTCAGTTAAATTTAAATAAATATCAACCTAGACTAAGGAAGCATGCCTGTGGTCTAAAAAACAATAAAACTTTTCCTGCTTTGAGATAATAAAAATAAAAATAAACTAAAATTTGGAGTGAGTGTTCTCATTCTATCAGACATTTACTTGAGTTCTGGGATCATCAGCATTAGATATACACAGGAGTTTTGGGTAAAATTACTCCAAGCCAAGCCGACGCTTCAGAGTTAATGGCTCGTTTTTTCTCAAATAGTCGAAGATCTTATGTTCGTAGTTATGCAGCCATAAGTCAAGCATTAGTCCTTGATGGACTAGCAGCTCTATTTTCTGTCTGTTCGGCCAGCACTGGCTTCGGTTTACTTCTAAAATAGCTTTTTGAGTAAATGGAACCAAACACTATAACCTGGAAAATGAAATTTATAACCAATAGAGACTGAAAATCTACGAAAACATAAGTACAAGGATCAAGAGAGATACTTACTGAACCAATCAACTGTTCAGCGCTGAGTGGATGAGCAAACCACACGCAAGATAATAGAATGCTGACCAACTGTATAGGAAACGTAAGACTGAATCCTACCAGAAAGAATGGTTGGAAATAGAAGGGACTTAAGGTGGTGTCTTTTGATAGTATCACATACCTGTCTTGTGGTCATTATGGTGGCGAAGGTCAGAGCTCCAAAATTGCGGATGGTGTAAGAAATGAAGAACTGACTAATTGTTGCTACCTACAGTAAGAGATTAAGATATGACTGAGAAATCAAAAAGGGAATTGGCAGGATGATGGAATGATAGAAATGCAGAGGGAATGTATAAGCAAAGAAAGATTGAACCAAATGACTTACAGTTGAAAGTATAACAATGTCAATGAAACAATCATGGTGCCGAGATACAAAGTCTATAGCCAAAAAAATATTCCCTTGCAAGATTAGACCTGCATAACAATCAAACAGGACCAATCTAATGAATATTGGCACATAAATGCTAGACAATGCATCATAAGTAAAGATATATGTCATGTAATACATGAAAAGAAAGGAAAGCAACTTATAAAAACACACAGAATTAAACAGGACTCGGAACAATACAACGAATTAAGGCTATATCTGCCAGGAAGCCAAAAGATTAAGTTTATTTTATAGTAGGAGGAGATTCTGGTGTTAGGATCAAATGTTCTCAATCTTGTGTTACTTGAATGATTAGTTGTAGACTTGTAGAGTAGTGTTACGTGTTCATGTGTTTGCATCTGAAGCAAGTGGATATGAAAACAAACACGGTAACAAATATAGTTTTTGACTCGGATTTTCCACATAAGTTGCAACTAAACTACAACCAACCTTTAAGAGGTAAACATTGCATCTTACCGGTAAAACTTATCATGCAAGAACAGAGAGTGGTGTAAAATATCTGGTTGTGTATGTCCATGTCATAGCCTTTAAAGAGTTTGTCCTGAAATGTGCTAGTGAAGCCATCACACCTGAAAAACCAAAACAATAAAATTTAGAGGACATGCTTGGACCAAAAACAGTTAAGTTTAAGTTCGTCCTTTTTCCATGGAAACATAACAGCTAAAATGCTGAAAGTTCAGAAATCAGAATACATGCAGCCTGCAGGTCAGATCTCACACAATATTTCACAATAGATTTAAAATGGAAATAAATAAAGGGCATGGTATATATAGGACTAGAATGACCAAGATAGATGACAAGGGCATATAGATGCAGACATGATGAGTACAACTACAGATAAATGTTTTCACGAGAGGAAACCAGAAAGAAAGAGATGCCGATAAAAGAATAACTTATGTGGAGTATGATTTAGGGTTGTAGAAGAAAGAGGAATGCCAATCAATGCACTCACACGTAGTGACCAAGAGCCTCACTCGATAGCCAGCTCCAAAAAAAACCTTCAGCAGAGAAGGAGAGAGGTAGCAATTTACAATTGATGCAGACACAATACTATTTACTGATTACATTAACCACTAATCCCCATTACTGATTACACTAACAACCATTAATCCCCTTTTAACAGAATCATTATAAATATTTACCTTTCCCTTACTTCAAATTATAACATTTACATGGAAGCTTGTTGAACATTGTGGTGTCTTCATCAATTATTTTCAATTTATAATTTATAAAGTACAATTCACTTCAACAAAGCTAGCATACATTAACAGCAAACTGACAAAATGTGGTGACAAGCGGTCTGACATGACCCATCCACCCACCCAAAAGAAAACAATGAAAAAGAAACAGTAGGCAATCAAGAGATATGTGTGGAAAGCAGTACAAGTTCTAACTTAGAAAGTACTAAATGCCCTAAGATGATTGAAACAATAGTTTACAAAATTAATACAGAAAAGAGAACATGATTGAAACATTGAAACTCTGAAACTGCAATAAGCAATTCCTTGTAGCAGTATCTTTCTACTTTCTTCTCTTGTTCATATGTTAGGCAGTGACACTAGAATGGAGAGTAAGACTAGGACATTAGTGAGAGCATGATATTCTTTCAAGACCAACCATTTTAAAGTCATTTTGCTCTTTCAGGCATAACGAATATCGCCTGTTCTTCTCAGTTAAATCAAAGACAGAACAGTTACATGATATGTTGAGCCTAATAAGTTGCAAATTGCAAGTAAGATCAATTCTCTTGTCAAAATCAAACAAATTGATCATAATCACATATATACAGAATGAGGAAAGAGTTGTTGGACATACCCAAGATAACCGACCATCAAAGAAACACCCCAAACAGTGCTTTCTCTTCCTCTACTGTATGGACTAATGTCACCTTCTGCCTACGTTTGAAATATTCAAATTCACATAAAGCAGAAGATCAATTACAAAGATATAGCACATAAACCATTCACTCTTTTTAAAGCCGAGCTTCATAGTTTCCAAACAAGAAGTTTCATTTTATAATGTTTTGTATATATACAAGGATATAGATGGACTTTAATTTATTGATTGTTTGGAATAGGAAATATTCACTAGAATTTAACTTGGAACAAAAGGGATTTCAACAGAAGTTGACATGTGCAAGATGCCAACAATTTCTTCTTACAAAATAGTACTTTTGCGGAAATCACTATATGAGTTACTTGGCATGCTGTGATAATAATTATTAAAAGTAAATATTGATAGGAAAAATGACAGAATGTTTACCGGAAACAAAATAAAAATTGAGCACCCAATAGTGACTAAAATGGCAAATAGATAATCTTTTCCAGTATACTTCTTTTGCATGATGGCAGTGCCCCAAATCTGCAATCAAATGAGAATAAGAAACAGTAGAAAGAGAGTAGTTATAATCATCCTAAAGAATCCGAGAGAACTAAGATAATTTGATTAAGCTAAAGCATCAGTGAATCACCATTGACTAAGTGGACTATCAACTGTGTTAATGATACAAAATGTTCAAGCTCTTTCCAGACTTTCAACCGTGTCTTATCTCAAAATCAACCTGGTATAATTTTTCATTTTCAAGACCCCATCCATGAACTGCAAATATGGTCCCTTGCTTTCAGTTAAAACTGTAAATGCCACTTCTATTTGGAACTGAAATTAGTGAATGTTTTGACTGATGCCAGAGATAAATTTTATGATGATGGTCAAAGAACCTAAAAGTAAGTGCTCCATTTAATTTGAAACCTAAGAGTTGCTTGTTCTGGTTATCTAATTTCATATATATAGTTTTGATTTGTTCTCATGACAGTTAACCTGGCTCTAAGAAGCTGATCAAGACCGAGGGCATATTTAAGCCCCAAACTTTGTAACTGTTCTCAGGGTGCTCAGTCAGAGCAGACTATTATTTGGAAATTAAAGTAAAATATTCTGATTCTTGTTTGATAGAAGTACTGCAAGGGTTTCAAGTAATGAGACAGAACCGGTAATAGAATATTAAACAAACTCACCATCACAGGTATCATTTTGGCACACTTTGCCAGCGTCTGCATCGGAAAACTGACGTATTTAAGGGCCTGAAAAGAGAATCAAAAAAACTTTCAGGTTATACACTTCTTTTTTACATCTGAACACAGCACAAAATTATAAAGATTAAATTTAAAGTTACAGTAGATACTATAATTTTCCTCAATAATGTTCCTCTCAGAGTATAGTTTATGAGAGAGTTTCTTTCAATCAGCTAAGGAAAGCAGCTTACCTCATACTGACAAGTTGTTGTAAGTATATTAGACACTGATATAACACAATACTTGTAAATTGGAGCAACAGGGTCGAGGACCTTTTTACTTCCCTGGACAAAGAAAGGAACAGAGCAGAGCAAAAATAAGTGATCTAAGGTTCCAAGATATCCAAATAATTAATGTGTGAGTTATGGGCTCAGGTAAACATTACTTGCGATTGTATATGCCACATATATTCTTGAATACCACATTATCTAATGAAAAATAGAATATGGAGTCAAAAGACTCAAAACAACCAACTTCAAGGGTATGAAGTATCAAATCACAAACCATCTACACCGATGTGCTCCATACGTAGAAGTGAACATTTGAAGATGATTGCGACTTACAATACAAAAAAAAAAAAAAACGACCCACTCAAGCTTCAGCTCACAATTACCAGTAGAATAGCAGCAGATACAGCAGAGGTTGAGATGCGGTTGCAGAAGACAAGAAACAATGAATACTTAAAATATTCTTTACTTGGACCGTATGGGACTCTCATAATCTTTTCTTGAAACAAACAATTTTCAATCAGTTTCTCCCGATAAAAAGACTCTGATCCAGTATAAGGGGTATCCCAATATGGGGATGCTAAATACAATAACACCAAGTCACCAACACTTAATGCCAGTACAGTTTCTTCTTCATTCATACTCAGCCAACTATCTTGGCAATCTTATACTCAGCCAACTATCTTGGCAATCTTATACTCGGCCAATAAGTTATTTTGCAACAAATTACTCAAAGACAGTCATAAAGCCTCAGCTCTTTCTCCTTTTTTTGAACAGAATTCGAAAGGGGGTTGTGAGTAAAAAGTGCTTTGGCTGCATATTGATTATTTACATACTAGAATAAATTTCTTTGATTTAAGATTGGAAATTAGTATTTCAGCTTCAAGATGACTATTTGCTATCATCCTTTTCCCTTAAAGCTTCACTAGCACTTTACTTGATACTTTATAAAACGATATTGAAACTTGCTTTTGATTTTATACCCCCAAACAATCACTGACTCCCATTGGAATCAGATGTTATCACGAACTACTGCATTGAGCATATTAAACAAAGTTTTCTCTTTATTGATAAATGGCATCCGTTCACTATAAATTAAATAAACAAATCACTACGCTTGAGAACAGAGAAGAACGGAGATTGAAATTGCACCTGTAAAACTCCATATATAAGAAGGGTGGACATGATACCAGTCACGGCAAAAGCCAATTTGAATACGTTGTTCTCTTTCAATTTCGGAATCAACTGCGACGCTGGCTCCGCCATCGCTACATCCAATCATCCGCCACCGCCACCACTCTTCACAAAACCATAACATCATTTTTATTCACACAATATAAATCAACAAATGCAGTACCATTCATTAAAAAAATACACAAAATCGAGATTATTCGCGCTGAACACGTACATGTAACAAAGGCAATAAAGAATACGCGAGAAACCGCTTATGCGGCGGCGTTCCACTGTGAGCAGATATTTTGCAGTGATCTGAAAATTTGCTTTGATCGGCAACTTAAAAATATATGTAGGGGTTTTCCCCGGCGGGATTAAGTTTCATTTTTGTATTATGTGGAGACATTAAATTTAAGATTTAATGGATGGGTCTCCTTGCCACGTAAGTTTATGGACATAAATGGAATGAAAAAATATAGTTCCTATACCTGTACAATTTTCTGCAAAATATAAATTGAAAATGGTGGAAATTAAAAGTGCCCTCGTTTATAACCACAAAACTCTATGAAAATTACTTAAAAATAGGTAAAGAGACAAAAATACACTTACATTTTAATGAACAAAAAATAAATTATGCTAGTTTATTCATACGAGATATTTCAATCAATAGAAATTTGTTATAACAAATATATTAAGCGATCAGATTTTTAGGATTTGTGCTTGTATCAACAAATTGAAACTTTAGAACAATAATTTTAAAAATCTAGTCGTAATTCACTAAATTTTGGTCGTCATTTGGTACAATATATTAAACTAGCAATAGAAATTTTTTTTAAGTTGAAGTTACACGACCAGATTTTTATGGGGAATGCTTGTATTGTCAAATTGTAATTTATAAAAAAAATTAAAAAAAATAAAAATCTGGTCGTTACTTTGAAAAATCTGGTCGTGGAAAACTATTGTTACGACAAAAATTTCTTGAATTTTTTTTACATTTGGGCATTTTTCATGTATATTTTACAACTTGAGCATTTTTCATTTTCATATTATCAAAATAGGTAGTTTTAACAATTAACACAATTGAAAATGTGTGAATATAAGTCCAAATGTGGACTGTAGTTGCTTGGGCAAAATGATTTTAAGAGTAATAGTTAAAATTAGAGGTGTCAAAATCATCTGATCGGTTTCTCAAAAAGTTGAAGATCGCTCAAAAAAATTTGGGACTAAAAATATGATGTCCAACACAATCTTTTATGGGCTATGAGGCGGACGGTCTTTACTTGTTCAATTATTATAATATATATTTTAAATTTAAATAATTTTGATAGAATAAATTAATAATTTAATTTTTATATTAAACTTTTATAAAATAATTATTTTTATATATACACAAAAATATTATAGATAAATTATCTTAATTTTTAATGGCTTAATCTAATAATTCATAATATTTTAATTAAAATATAAATATAAATAATATAAAAGTATTCATAATGGACGGACTTTTTTAAACCCAAAACTGCAGGCATTTTAAACCCAACTCGGTCCAAATCCTAAGTACTTTGTGAGGGCGGGCTGGGCGGGTCCCCATTTGACAACTCTAATTAAAATTACTCAATTTTGTTATGTCATCGGTAATTTTTATCTTTTAACTTATTAATGGAGTATATTTTCCTTTTATCCTATGATTTTATATACTTAATACGTATAAATATATGCATGGGATATGATATGGCTTTGGAAGCGACGCCATAATTTGTATAATGAATACAAAATTGATGCAGTTTACGTAATGACAACGTCGTCAACACCCTAATTAACTGCTCATATAGTATGCTAGCGCTAGTATTCAAAAATAAAACATATAAAGATGAAATTAATATTATTAAAGCTTTCAAGTTAGAGTGAAAATTTATTGGGCCCAAAACCGTGTCTTCATATTTATTGAACCAATGAGGTTGCTTACTATTGGGGTCACAGCAGCAGCCCATACATATTAACATTTCAATGCCAATCCTAAATTTCCATGGTTTTGTTTCTACAAGTACAAACAGTAGACTCTCACTCGTCTCTTTCAACAATCCTTTCATTCTTTAATTGTTCCAAATTAACAAATATTCTATCATCTTAAATACCACTGCACGGTGTACTGGGTGTAAGAATTTGAGATATGAATTTGGAACTTTTCCGGTTTCGATCTCATCCCGATGAGATTCAGGACTTCGAGTTTCTATTTTTTCGGGATCGTGATCGGGATTGAGAATTTGAAAATTTTTGGAAGTCGTTAGTCCTGAATCCCGATCAGGACTGACGATTTTCCGAAATTAATTTTAAAATTTGAGAAATTTGGTCCCGACGGGAAATTTTGGTTCCGTTCGGGACTATTCGGGACATTATTTTTCAGAATCGAGACTTAAATTTTCCAATTTTGAAATTCGAAAGTCGAGAAATCCTAATGGACACTAAAAATTCATATTTTCGAGATCGAGACCAATCTCCCGTATTCTTACTCCTAGTCGTATCACTTCAATCTAAACAAAGAAAAACCTGCATAATTCAATCAAAATCAAAACTTTAACCAAAATATAGCATTAATTTACACATCCTAATTATACAAATAAACAAATGAATTATGATTTAAAGTCGTTCAACAGAATCTCTGGCGTTTTCCCAAACGAAAAGAGTCGTCATTACCAGAAAACGCATTAATAGAAAAACAGCTATTATTACTGTTACTAAGCCCACAATTCACATCACCAATGTTGCCAACATTAATATTACTAAAAGAATATCCCGGCGGTTTGAGCGCCTCAAGCTCGCCGCCTTTGATGGAGACCGCCGGTATCTGAAAGGGCAGCATTTGCGGCGGATTCCGCCACGTGGGCAGCGGCCCCGCCACCATGAGCGTCTGAAGCAGCGGCCCCGCCTCCAGAACCGCCTGCAGCAGCATCCCCTTCCGCGGCAGAGCCCTCCCCTTGCAAATGCTATCAACGATCAACGACCCACGATCCACCGCCGGAATCAAACAAGAATCTTGGATCATCTCGAGAGAGTCCACGGTGGGAGAGTGGTAGTTGTGCGGCGGCGTTTCCGATAGGCTGTTGGATTCGGTGATGCTGGAATTCGCCGCCGCCTTTCCGCCGTGGAAGTGGGAGGAGGAGATGATGAGCTTGTCGAGCTGGTTCCTGGCTTCGTCTCTCTCTTCAATGGCGCATTTGAGGAGCTGGATTAACTGCTTAGCGTATTCATTGTTCTTCTGCATTTCTTCCATTGCTTCTGACTTCAGTTTCTCAAGTTCTAGGCTCGTGTACAGAAGCTTCTGCCCCAGTTGATCAATCTCCCCATGCTGCAAATTTATTATTTCATTAAATTTCTTGAATCTGAAGAATGTGATGTGATCATGGTTGAAAAACGAAGTAAAATGAACAAGAAATGAAACTGATCAGTAATAAATTAGATCACCATAGATACCTCTGCATAGCCCCACAAAGATGCCATCTCTCCCATTCTCTCTCTCTCTGTGTCTCTGTAAAAATCTTGAACTTATCTTGAAATGTGGCAGAAGAAAACAATCTATAGATCTATGGCAGAAAAGGGGGTTTTGAGAGACAATAATTTGTAGGTTATATATAATGGGAAGGTCAATAAAAGACAAGAAATCAGCAGGCAACCTTACTGAATAAAAACAGCCTATTTAATTCATGTTGAAAAAGAGAGAGAAGAAAATGAGTATTATGGAATCCAGAAGACCTTCCAAACAAAAAAAGTCTTCTCTTACCTTATTTACGTATTATAAATAACACACTCTTTAGTCTTTCCATTGTTAAATAATGTGCCTCTGTTGAAATAATGCTTTATGATAAAATAAGTGGTGTAGGTAGTAGCCTCATTCTTGTGAGTTGTAATCATGAGGATTGAGGATTTTAATTTCGACATAAAAAGGTTTATTTTGGCAATTTAAAGATTTATTTCCACAGTATTTTCCATGAAAATGAAATAAATTTATTTTAAATGTTTTTGTGTCTTTCACTTCTATGTTCCACAATTAAATTATAATATGATGTTGTTTTAGACTTTTAATTGTTAATCTTATGTTTATATATTTTGGTTTAATTAAACTTATAGTTGTTAATCTTAGGTGTATATATTTTGGTTTAATTTTGTACTTGGCATTACGAGTTCATAACATCAAAGTATGGTATATTATTATTTCTTAACAATTAATATTACTTTTAATTAATTTTAATTTCTTAGGATTGATAAATTCAAAATTAGAACATATATAATTTTTTTTACATTTAATTTATCAAATAAATGTTGATAGTGACTAATTATATTATAACAAAAAATTTATTTTTAATTAATATTCATTATAATAATAAATTTTATTGTTGAACATGGAGTTTAGCATACAAAAATGAGATAATTTTTATTTAAAAACTTACATTGTTAAGTTAGTAAACGTGTGGTTTAACATTTACAAAAATGATCACTCATCTGCAATGGACAGAGGTTATAATACATTTGCAAACAATGTGACTTGTCCCATATATAAATATTACTCATTCCGATCCTTTTGTATTTGCTCAATTTATTATAATACACTCAGTTAAATAAAATATAAGTTAATATAAAGAAAACGGGTGGAGTAAATTTTTAATAAAAAGTTATTAAATATTTATTTATTAATTAGAGTATAGTTAGATATTATGCAATAGAAAAATAATAAAAACATAAAAAAAGTTATAATAACTGGTATGTTAATTTAACATTATGGATTATAACAAATATATGATCTTCTTCTTTTAATTAGCCTCTCTAGCTCTATTAATGGAAAAGCAAGTTGATGATTACGCGGTTTTGTTAGTTAAGAAAAGCTATGTATCATTGAACATCTTTGTATATATTAGTGTTTCTTAATTAGGCTTTAACTTTTTTTTTCTTGAACTTTTTACTGCTCGTTCTCCCTCTATTTTCGGTGGTTGAGATTAGGGCTTCATCATTAGACATTAGAGGGATTTTCAAGAACTGCCTTTGGGATTTTTCTGCTGCAATAAATTATTTGTACGGTCCGCGGGCCGGCGGGCGTGTGTTGGGCTAGTGGTAGTTAATGTCTAAGATAATAGATTTATGTTTCGAGTCCTACGTAATGCGGCCAACGCGACCATATAATTTAATGTTAATGTAATTGAATTTAAAAAAATAATAATAAATAAAATAAAATAAAATTATATTTGCATTTATACATCTATATTACTTATATGTGTGAAAGGATGAGCACCGTTTGACTCGTTCATCAAACTGTAAAAAATAAATATAACAAAAAGTTTTAAAATTGAACTGAATGAGCCATGAACTGAAAATTAAATTTAAATTCGTTTAAAAATAAAAAGGAACCAAATATATTAAATAGATGATTATTATATAACATATTTAACAAGTAATATTTAATATATTTATATATGTAAATAATATATATATATATATATTTCAATTCGATTTTTAATATTTTAATTTTTTTGAAATTAAAACCAAAATCAAATTGAAAATTGAATTTTGTAAAATTAAAAGTAAAACCAAACCGCAAAAATGCGCATACTTTTGGTGAAAAAATATCTTCATTTTTTATTAATTGGTGATGATACATTGACTTTGCGGATATTTAATTATTGCTATCACTATAAAAAAAATTACTTTATCAATGAAATTTTTCGTTACTAAAATAAGAAATTTCATATTAAAATTTTTAATAATTGTAACAGATTTATTCGAAGTAATATCGATAGTTGCTAAAATATTTAACAATCAGAATATATTCCATTACTATATATAACAACGAAATTGTAACGAAAAATTTCAAAAAACATTTAATAATGGGTAATTCCGTTATTAATTATGTTACTAAACTTTAATAATAATTCCATAACAATTATATTGTTAATCCGTTAAAATTTAGAAATTGAAAACATTTACAAAAAAATATATGGACTCATATTGCCTCATATGGCAGAATAAGTAGAGCATGCATCAACTTTCCTTGTTACTGACAAAGTATATCCAAATTTTATTTATGGTAAAAGTTTTGGCATTTCTGTTATCATTGAATGTATAATAGGGACATTAATGCATATTTATTTCACACGTCCAATTTCTAATTTTATCTTTTTCACTTTTTGGGGTGTTTATCTCTGAGTTAAAAAAAAAAAAAAGGAATTAATGCAATTTACATTTGTTTATGACGGTTTTACAGCTTGATGGTATAATTTTGTTTATACTTAATAAAATGCGAGGAGGTTGCATTTACTTCGATTAATCACACATTATAATTAACATTCCATTTACATAGTCCTTCAATTTCGTGCAGATGCATGGCTTCAAATAAATAAAATTTCAAAAATATAAAGAACTCCATGACTTCATAATAAATCAGAATAAGAAACTGACATTCTTGAGTTGACACGTGTGTGGATTTTGTAAGATGGAATATGTTTGAACTTTGATGGGGTATTATGATCCCAGAGGAGATTCGTTGTAATCTAACATTTAATTAGGTTTATAAATAAATAAATTAATACTTACTCCTATAATATACTTATATATCCAAAAGGTTTGTATAAAAGAATTGAAGTCCGACAAAGACAGAGAACATGGATGACGTATTCCAATGGATAAACTTTTTTATATGTATCATATTTAATTATATTTTTATAGTCATCTATTTAAATTATAAAAACGTAATTATTGATATTTCCCACTTGTGTAGTTCTAAAAAAACTCTTGTCAAATTATATACTCCCTCCGTCCACGAATGTTAGTTACGTTTTGCCATTTTTGTCCGTCCACGAATGTTAGTTACGTTTGACTTTCTATTTTTGGACACACATTTTTTCTCCCTTTTACCCTTATAATTTTCATTATTTACCCATTTGCCATTAATGGGCCCACATATTTTTTAACTAAACTAAAATTACCCAACCCAATTAAAACTCTAACAGCCCAATTTAAACATTAACAGCCCATTACTTAACCCTAAGTATTCTACACTTAACCTAATCCTAAACCGATTGAAACACACTCCACCCAAACCATCTGTTCTGGAAACATCTCTCATTTATCTCTATCTCTCTCTCGTTCTTGCAGCTTAACCCTAGAAACATTCCTCTCTTCTCCAACCTTCGCGATGGGTGATTCTCAGTCGCCACCCCGTGTTTTGCCCTACGAACCTTCATCTGATTTCACTCCCACTACCTCTACCCAATCTGTATATCTCGAATCATGGAGAGAACCCTCCTATCTCTGTGGTGAATCGGATACTATGGTGGAAGAAACACCATTCTTGGAAGAGATTGGCTTAGATCTCGCTAGATCTAAGCCAACTCATCCATTGAATGTCGTGGTGGATGAAACCCTAGATCCAGAAGTTATGGCTGGGAAATGCGACTGGTCGGAGGAGAAGAAGGAATGGTTCAGGAAATTGGCTGGGATATGGTTTCCCATGGTTGTCCCATTCTTGTTTGGTGCTGAGAAAGGTAAAAAATTTTGAGGTTTGTTGCTTCTGATTTGGGCGTAGTTGGCCTGTGCTCTTGATTTGTGATCTGATT